>JAODLD010000046.1:25672854-25701462 GCA_026781065.1 Mormyrops boulengeri
AGGCTACCAACACCTGTGCCAGATAATCTGTGAGGTAGAACCAGGTATGACAGCCTAACTAAAGGTAATAAGGACCAATAGCTGCTTTTAGGTGTATATAAATACACAAAGATTAAAGCTATATCATTGAAAAAACATATTAAAACATGCTATAATGCAACATGGTGTGGAAAGTAAACTGTATATTCTTGAAAGTTTGTAATTGAGAGTTGGAGTTTTGTTTTTCTTTTATGTTTCCTGACGCATATGATGATTTTATATATATACATTTTTTTTTGCTTTATTTATTTTATTGTTATTATTATTATTATTTTTACATCTCTCGAACCTAACCAGGATAAGCAGTTAGAAGATAAATGGATGGATGGATTTTTTTTCTGAATTTAGCTAAACTGGAGTCATTTTTTCCCCAGGGAACAGACAGTGATGTATAACCATCTGTCTTTAGCAGCCAAATATCCACTCAGGGTTGCAGTGATGCATGGAGATCCTGGGAAGGATGGGGTACAACACTAGATGAACCAGAATAGGCTCCAGGCCTCTTCCCCCCACAACACAAAGGAAAGTGAGTTATCAGCCAATGGCTAGCTTTCATTGTGGGAGGAGACTACAATCAAAGAAATGTGACAAGGAAAAAATGTGAAACCTGTGCAGACAGTTTTGACCAGATTCAGAGTCACAGGCTGAGCTAGATTCATCTACTGAGTTTCCATGATGCAACTCATTGCAGTTGTTTAACCTACATGTCATTGTCACAGCACAGTATTGGACTGCACTACAGATGATAACTAATGCATTTTCTTTAAGGCATTTTTCTTTTCATGTGGGGAAAATCTTATGTAAATTTGTTTATTGTGACTAACACAATTCCATTTCAGAACCCCAGAATGGCCAATATAACTGGATGTGGTTCCAACACTTTCCATAAAACTGATGGTTACTATTTACTGAATACTTCTCATTTTATCAATTTTATGCTGTATTCTAGTTGGTTAAATAGGTGAAAAGGACCAGTTAGGCAAGATTAGTAATGCAACATTTCACAGAAAGAGAACTGTGCAGGGTTTAAAGCACAAAAACTCACATAATTCTTTTGGTCTTTCTCTCACACTCAGAGAAAGTTGAGTTTCTTCCTTGGCTTTTATTTTTAATAACCACTCTTTACGTATAATTATAGCTCGTTAGCATTAAATATGTGTCATCAAACACCATGCAACTGATGTTGCATGTGTTATTGGTATTTACATTTCTCTGCATCATTACAATATTTATTCAAAATAAAGGTAAAAGTGAAATAAAATGCAAATTTTATGCTCAGTCTGTTTTCGTTTTTATTCACCATTGTTCCCATTGTTCATGATACACGGAATTTAACTAGTTAACTAGTTAACTAGTTAACTTCAGTTCCAGCTTCCAAAAGTGGCTATGTAGTGGCTTTTTAACGTACCTACAGTCTACAAACACCCTCTACTGCTTGCAAGTCCACATGATATATCTACTGTAACTGCAAAAAAATCTAACTGATTTTCAGTCTATAGGAGATATTGACCTTGGATTTAATGTTTGAATGATTAGTCTAGATTTAACTAGTAATTAAATTGTTAAATCTCTGATCCTGTTTCTTCTAATGGTCAAACATAATGCAGTAAATGTTTTAAAATGAAACTATACTTTTTATTAACACAAATCACAAAGCTTATACTTCTACTACCACTACTACTACTACTACTACTACTACTAATAATAATAATAATAATAATAATACACTGTTAGTCTGATGAACAGAATATGTTTATCGTTTTTTTTTTAAATGATAAAAATAATTAATAAGAGCACTGTGGTCGTGCAGGCAGGGCTGGGGGTTATAATCTGGCTCTGTATATGTGGTCTTTGCATGTTGCTTCCTTGTCACAGTGCAGAAGTATTAGTGAACTGGTGCCCACAAAGTATGATTGCATGAGTGTGTGCCCTGCTATGACCCCCAGGTTTCCCCTGCCTCGCGTTACAACCCTGTACTGAATAGGCAGTTAAGGAATGTGGATGAATTAATAATATGATTGATTTTTTCAGTTTAGCAATTTGTAATTCAAGCAGACGACAATAGCTGAATGCAATTTTATAACTCAAGTGAATCATAAATGAAAAGTATTCCTTTGAGAAAATATAATTGTTATTTGGGAAACATAAAATCATACAGTTTTAATTACAGCATGAGGCCTTATTGTGTGATCCTATGAGCTTGCAGCCATGACAGGATCATCCATTATAAACCTTAGCCACATATCAGTGGGCTTCTACACCTCATTAGGATTATAATAACGCATGCAAGTTCTACATATGCAGCTGTTTCGATATGATATGATATTTAAATGGACTCTTTGTTTACTTATATTTAGGCCATATGATATTATATTATATTATATTATATTATATTATATTTAGATGGAGTCTTTGTTTACTTATATTTAGGGCATATGATATGATATGATATGATATGATATGATATGATATGATATGATATGATATGGACTGTGGCAATGTGACATGGGTTCCAGCTTTTTAACGTGAAACAAAAGAATGCTATGCTGTCAATAATCAGATGTGAGTAATATTTTGGTGATTTTTCTGCTTTATATTTTGTTATCAAAGCCTTTTTTCATCAGCATGGTGACACACCTGTAATCACACTCAGGTGCGGATCAAAACAACCGTACCGAGACCCTTGAGAGGAGATCGTCTCCGTTCGATCCCAAATGAACTCTGGAGCGGTCTGTTTGTGGTGTGAACACGATTGGACCTCAATCCGACCTAACTTCCAGGTGTACGCCGCAAGTTTAAGTTGAATGGCTTCCATAGCCAGGCATGCTTTGCATTCTAGGATGAGGCAGAGCACACAAAGCTGTAGTGGCAGCTTGGCGGAGAAGGAGCAATGAACCAAGGTCTTACTTGGTCGAGCAGTGAGGTACGTTGCCTTCTTGAAATCTGGGCAGATGACTACATCTTTCAACTCCTAAAAACAACTCATCAAAATAACGGCTGGACGAGAGAGGATTTGACCGGTCGACTGAACAGTGCCATGTGAAAGTAAAACTGAGGCAACAATACACAAAAGTGATAGATGTTCAACTGCATAGCCCAAGACACAGGACCTTGTTCTTGTATTTACTGTATAGCCCAGGACACAGAACCTTCTTCCTGTATTTACTGCATAGCCCAGGACACAGGACCTTCTTCTTGTATTTACTGCATAGCTCAGGACACAGAACCTTCTTCCTGTATTTACTGCACAGTCCAGGACACAGGACCTTTTTCCTGTATTTACTGCATAGCCCAGGGCACAAGAGCTTCTTCTTGTATTTACTGCATAGCCCAGGATACAGAACCTTCTTCCTGTATTTACTGCGTAGTCCAGGACACAGGACCTTCTTCCTGTATTTACTGCATAGCCCAGGACACAGGACCTTTTTCCTGTATTTACTGCATAGCCCAGGACACAGGACCTTCTTCCTTTATTTACTGTATAGCCCAGGACACAGAACCTTCTTCCTGTATTAACTGCTTAGCCCAGGACACAGAACATTTTTCCTGTATTTACTTTCTTGCTCCCGCCACTGACAAATCTCACCAATAAGCAGAATAAATGTTCTCACGTGGTTTGTAGTGATGCACTGTTGCTTCGCTTGGATTTTTCTCTGTGAAACCAGGAGAGGGGAAAACTCTACAAGTTTACAAACTCATCAACTGATTCAGACCAAAGAAACTGAACCATAGGTGTGAAAATGCTCTAGTATAGATGGCCATCTTGTGGTAATCTTTAAGTCCAGTGCTGGCATGGCTATATATTGATATTATACAATATTCCTATATTCCAAGAAGCAATTGTAAACACTGACAAATTCAAGAATTCTTTCATGAACATCAGGATGAATTCAAACACCTGCCATAGCCTCCCTAGTCACTAGACCTAAAATTATTAAATCTTCAAGAAGATATCCACCCGTTTCATCCCTCACAGAAGTGGAAGCTTTTCTTCTTGAAGATTCACCCAAAATGGATTGATGTTGTTCTGCAGACAAAGGAAGGCTCCTTATTAGTTCCATGACCCTGATATTTTGTGTCTCCATGTCAATGTTCTTGAATTATCATTTGTGTCAGAGAAGAAGGGAAAAGATTGAAGTGAGATGTTAGCAGGGAGGCGACACGCAAAGGCGAAGGGTAGAGACAGCTGAAGCTCTCCCCCGAGCGTCATTCATTCAGGCGGGAGGGAGACTGACAGCTCAGCAGGCAGGAGGACTTGGGTCAGCGATGACTCTGAGTGGCACTAAATTGGCAACATGTGCTGTTAATTAGAAAACTATTCTGCAATTACACAATGTAATTTAATGACCCGCATATTGAAAAGCGAGTGTGATTGAATTTGTTGACCTTGTGCATTACTTGCTATTGCAGTGCTGGGCCTGGTTGGGCTGCAGATCTCTACCTTCGGCTCATGTGGTTTATTAGTTGTGGAGAAAATGTGTCTGTGGCAGACTGATGGTAAAAATAAAATCATTGGCAACCTTCTGATCTCAGGTAAAACTTCAACCAGTTGCTATAATAAATGTAATTCACGATGCTGTATTGTCAAATTTTTTTACGAGTTTTAACCTTTAGTGAGTTAAGGCAAACTTAAAGAAAAATCAAGTAAAAATATGCATCATTTCACTATCTTGACATCTTAACATCATGCACACAGCCCCAGGAAAATAATGTTTAAGTCACAGGATTTCTTTAAATACTCTGGACCTTGTGTGGGAAGATTTCGTCCTGACATTTTCTACTGAGACAGAGAGAAAAACACATCTCTGTGGAATTGAATAAAGCCTTAATTCTAAGGGCACAAGGGCAGTGGCATTGGGTAGAGCAGGTTCATGAAAATCATATTAATGGCAAATTGACAATAACTTCTAAAGCAACCTGTAGCCAAGGTAACATGACGTTAAAACTAACCCTTGAAGAAAGGTTTTTCTTTTAAATTAACCTCATTTGAAATGGTTAATTAAATATCTGATGGGCCAATTATGTGTCCTGTGATACTCTTCACTTTTTCCTGTGTTTCCCAAGTTAATCTTTACAGGTAAGTCTAAAGAGCATCGACTGGAATGAAATATGGGGTTTTTTGTTCTACATCTTAATAAACACTTATATAGTATTCATAATGTTCATAGTATTGGCCTAAGTAATATGTGTGCCTTACAGACACTACGGCAGCTACATCCAGCATCCCTCCAGTACTCCGTCACTGCTTCAGTGCCCAACCCTTATCTAGTGATAATCACTCAAATCAAGGAAAATACTTCTTAAAAACCCACATACTCTAAGACACTTCCTACTATCAATAAAAGAAGACATGTTTTGCAAGTAGTTAATGTGGTGGTTCAGTGGTAGCACCACTGCCTTATGCCTTCTGGGTTGGATTGTGTCCTTCCCCTGCCCTGTCTTATGTGGATTTCCACCTGAAGTCCAAAACACATCATTAGGCAAATTCAAATCATTGCAAATGAAAGACTGAGTTCATATATGTTCTCATAACCACAGGCGCGTATTCATTTACAGAAAAAGAATATTGACTGAAAATTTTCCTCAGTGGTTATTTTTCAGTGTTTTGGTCTAAAGGATTCAATGGCACAGTCTCTTCAGGGACTTTACACCAGAACACAAATCATTACGGTGCCTACAGTCACTGGGGTGAGACTGAGACATCCATCAGGCCAGCAGGTAGAGAAAACCAAGTGAAAGGGGAAACACCCTCGTGGATATGGTGGGAGGAGCCACCTGGGCTTTAGGTGAGTCGGAAATGGAAAAGTGAAAAAGCAGACAGGATTTTCTGAGATATTTCCAAAACAGAACTGATCTACTTTCAAACTGGAGACTACCTGTGACTCTACTGTGTTTTTGAAGTATATCATCAACCATACATTTTGGTTTTTCACACAAGAGGAACTGGGAAGAGCAAGTAATCATCATTTGCTGCTCCTTCCAGCTACTCAACATTCTGAATCTGTCTATTTCAAAATGATTTGTTAATTTTTCTATTATATTTTCATAAACCTTAAGCAATAAACTCTGACATTTATTCAACATATCTCATAATTACCTTGTCAATTAAAGAAAATAAAACACACATTTGATTGACTTCTTGAATGCATGTGTCCCGAGAGGAAGGAGATTAAGAGATTTATTTTAGTTTACATGGTTCCGTGTATATTTTAGCAAGACAACGCCAAACCACATTCTGTATGTACTACAACAGCATGGCTTCGTAGTAGAAGAGTCCGGGTGCTTGATTGGCCTGCCTGCAGTCCAGACCTGTGACCCACTGAAAACATTTGGCGCATCATGAAACAAAAAACACAACAAAGGTGACCCTGAAGTGTTTGGCAGTTGAAATCCTATATCAGTCAAAAATGGGACAACATTTCTCTTTCAAAACTCCTTAGTTCCCAAACGTTTAAAGAGTGTTGTTAAAAGAAATGATGATGTAACACATTGGTCAACATGCTCCTGTCCCAATTTTTTAATTGATATACAGTCATGTGCCGCATAACGACGTTTTGGTCAAAGACGGACTGCATATACAATGATAGTCCCATAATATTATAATGGAGCTCAAAAATTCCTATCGCGTAGTGATGTCGTAGCCCTCGTATTGTCATAGTGCAATGCATTATTCATGTATTTGTGGTGATTCTGGTGTAAACAAACCTACTGTGCTGCCAGTCATATAAAAGTATAGCACGTACAATTATGTACAGTATATAATACATGATAATGATAAACAAATATGTTACTGGTTTATGTATTTATTATTCTGTACTTTTTAGCGTTATTTAGGCTAAATCGTATAGCCTAGGTGTGCAGTAGGCTATACCACCTAGGTTTGTGTAAGTACAATCTATGGTGTGCTCAAAACGGCGAAATTGCGTAATGACACATTTCTTAGAACGTATCCCTGTCCTTAAGCGATGTATGACTGTATTGATTCTGGTAAGTGAAACTTCTATGTACATACATTATTTGTACATAAAGTGGTGCTTGACAGTTAGTGAACCCTTCAGAATCGTCCATATTCCTGCATAAATATAACTTAAAACATCATCAGATTTTCACAGTAAAAGTAGGTGAAGAGAACACAATTGAACAAATGAGACAAAAATGTCATACTTGGTCATTCATTTAGTGAGGAAAATGATCCAATGTCACATATCTGTGAGTGGCATAAGTATGTGAACCATTGCTTTTAGCATTTGGTGTGACCCCCTTTTGCAGCAGTAACTACAACTAAATGTTTCTGGTAAGTCTTGATCATTCCTGCAGTTCAGCTTGGAAGAATTTTAGTCCATTGCTCCACGCACAATTGCCTCAACTCAAGGATATTGCTCAGTTTTCTCAAATGAACTGCATGCTGTCCTTCCACAACATTTCTATTGCGTTAAGGTCAGAACTTTGACTTGGCCGTTTCAAAACCTTTACTTTACTTCAACCAGTCTTTCGTAAATCGACTTGTGTGCTTGGGGTCATTCTCTTCCTGAATGACGCAGTTTCTCTTGAGATGTAGTCCACAGACAGATGTCCTGATGTATTCCTTCTCATTTGAACCCAAGAATTCTATTTTACTCTAATGGCTTTCAAGCATGTCCACATACTTTTCAGCAATGTTTTTCTTGGAAAGCAGTGGCTTTCTCCTTGCAACCCTACCATGCACACCATGTTGTTCAATGTTCTCTTGATGGTGGACTCATGAAGATTAACATCAGCCAGTGTGAGAGAGACTTTTAGTTGTTAAGAGGTACCCATGGTTCTTTTGTGACCTTGGGGACAATCACACCTCTTGCCCTTAGAGTGATCTTTGTCAGTCAACCACTCCTGGGGAGAGTAGCAATAGTCTTAAACATCCTGCATTTTTTACACAATCTGTTTGACTGTGAATTGGTGCAGTTCAGTTTTTAGCCAATTCCAGCACGATGACCATCAACAATTCTTTTTCTGGGGTCCTTTGAAATGTCCTTTGTCCGTGGCATGATATACTGATATTACACAAAAGTGTTTACAGATGAAGCCCTTGAAAGAACCCTGTTCTTCTAATGTAAACAGGGTGCCCATTCACACCTGATTGTCATGACATTGATTGACAAGACCTGACTCTAATCTCACCTTCAAATTACCTGCTTGGTTCATATACTTTTGCCACTCTCAGATTTGTGACACTGGATCATTTTCCTCAATAAATAAACGACAAAGTCTGATATTTTCGTTTCATTTGTTCAACTGTGTTCTCTTCACCTACTTTTTGGACATGTGTGAAGATCTGATGATATTTTAAGTCATATTGATGCAGGAATATGGAAAATTCTGCCCCACCGTATATACTATAGAAGGTGTATTTGTCATATAATTCCTCCTTTTACTGTATGTTATTTTCATTTCAGGTTTTATGTGTTATCTGGTATGATTTGGCAGGTTATTTCTTCAGTCTGGGAATGGTAATTGCGTCTGCCCTCTGTGTCATTTCGGCTTTCAGTAGGTTTCGCAGGAACACTCTACTTTTGGATAGCGGCATAGACCGGCATCTGTATGCATGCAGATGATGGTTTGGAGGATCAGTGTCATTATACAGGTGAGATGTGCTCAAATTGTCGACTTTTGTGCCAAGATTGTTTTTAAAGATTTTGCCATACATGGCCTTACAAGAGCCTTAAATGACTGAACGCCAGCCTGATCTGCAATGCCCTCTAGTCAACTAACTCTACCTGCTCCCTGGTTCTGGGCATTTAAAGGGCAAAATGGACATTTCAGCTCTGCCCGGTAACATTTCCGACTTCCGTCTTTTATCCCAATGTGACAAATCTGTCAATTTGCAAGCTGGCTGACTGCTCATTACCTGCAAAAGGCAGCAGTTGAGCACGTCTCTGCAGATTCCACTAACCTCTCCCTCCTTGCTCTGTTTCATTGCCACTTGTGCTTCCTCACCAAATACAAGCACTACTCCTACTAAGATTAATTGATCATCAATTTAGCTCTAATTTGGACCAACTCAGGTGGTAAATGGACCACTTTTACTTGATTGTTAGTGAAATGTGCTCACGTACGTTGATAAATTTAGATTATTTATCAATTACTACCAAATGAGCTAAATGTATTGAATAAATTCCAGCCTGATTGCCATAATGGAGTTTGAAAATATCACTACTGATAATGATTTTAGCTAACAGTTTTTTTTTCCCTTGTTGGAATTGCTTGCTTGTCAGCTACATGTACTTTAGCCCTCCATCATTAATCAGTTCTGTTAAAGGTCCGACCCTCAGCAAAGGGTACCACTTTGCCTGGGTTACTGAATGGACTGATGTGAATTGTAGCTGTTAGTATATGCATACACACCTTGGACCTGCATTCCGTTTAGAATATTGCACACTGGCCATTTAAGGGAGCTGGTCAGAGGGGTTGGAACTACAGAATTCAAGATGGTCTTCAGTAAATTCTATTGTTCAAGATGGTTTATTGTCATTCCCAGAACATGGGGGTAGCATGTTAGGGAAAGAAATTAGGTCCCGGGGTCCTGTGAAGAGCACTATAGTTTAAAAGAAACATTCACTTCTAGGAAAAAAAAAAGTTACAAGCGATTTAAAGTCTAGCTGAACAATAATAAATACAGTAGTGGTAGAAGTATAAATATAAATATTCACGTTTATTGCACATAAAAAGGGTTTATATTGATCTGTTATTGAAATAAGAAAAAAGATTCTTAGTGTGGCAGAGTTTGTAAGAATGACTAGTCAGTGAGACAAAAATATGCCTGGAACAAGTTTTTTTTTCTCCTGGACTTTGGTGTCAACAGGCATTGCAAAGCTCAGCACATTTTAAATGGGCCTGCCACTGTGTTTTCCCAACGTTAATGGAAAAGCAGCTGCCTGGAAAAAAAAGAGAAAAAAAATAATTAGACACGACACACATTCGGGCTGCTTTAATATTGTGGTTTTGAGCCTTGTAGCTGTTGCCAGCTGGAACGAGGAAACTAAATTATTGTTGTCATCTTATTACGGGGCATCCAATCCGCAAGGCGTGAGTTCAGGTGTGCAAAATGGCGAGTGAGCTGCACACAGCATCTCCAACTTTCTGAGGAAATCAGACGTACCATGACAATGGTTCCATTTACTTCGCACTGGGATGGTGATCACTTATTCTGCACCTGGACCCACACTTCTGAAGCTGCTCTTGGCCAGCACACCAACTGGTATCACTTAAGTGTATAACAGCATAATACATCCCTAGCATGGCTATTTGACTACTTGAAATGTTATCTGCATATCCCAGGGAAGTTTTCACAAACCACGAGGCTTAGAACGTAATTAAGTTGATATGCCGATGCATATTTTTTTTAAAAATATAGAATGTTAAACAGCACTGTAGGGACAGATGCTAAAACAAAGTAAATATTACTTTAAATATAATACAACCTTTTTTAGAGTCAGATGGGGCATGAACAAATTTCAAGTCCGAACAAGGAGTCATTTTTAATGTGTCTGTTTACTTGTTTCCACATTGTTTAATCATGTTCATCAATCCATGACCAGTTATCAAGTACAGGGCCTCAGTAAATCCTAAGCCTAGGAAGGGTCATGACGGACAGGGTGCCAGTCCATTACGAGGCATTCGGTTAGCATGAAGTTACTTGGTGTATATTGTTAAAACAAGACAAATGAAACACACCAAGCGTTACAGTTCTTCATCACTGCTGTGGCTCCTTACAAAAGGTCTTACGGCTCCTTTTGCATTTTAACTTATTTCAGTCATTTGAATTCATTCAAAGCAAGGGCAAGTATTACACTGACTTGCTTTGAAGAAAATCGGGGTTTTTACACAAAATTTCACTGTAAATGAATCAGGTTTTCAAAAAGCTTTCATCGCCTACAGAAAACAAGAAAATGTACTGTTAAATCACATGGCTTGTTTAAACATTGCTCACCCATTAACTGACACTTTCCACCTTGAAGCCATTAACTGGTCTTTCATGGTATCCAAAGGAGACGAAATGTGTGTCAAAGCCAGAATGGCTGACCTTTGCAAGGCCTATACCAACAGAAAATACATGTGTAAGCAACTCCGACCATACAGCTAAGTCTAGTACCAGTTTGTAGGCCTATACATAATTATTTTATTTGATTTGTATTTATTTACAATCAAGATCGATTTCTGCTGTAATTTAGCATGAATTACCCTTTATCCACAGTAACACAGGTGATAGCTGCCTGCATGGCAAACTCTGAAGAGACTCATCTGCTCACTGCTTATCCTGGAGAGAGTCATCGATGATGTTATTTCATTTGCAATTAAATCGGTATGGTCTGGTGGCAGTAGAGTGCGTTTGCATTCGATAATATCAGCTGTCAGGAATTACTCCAGAATCTGTCAAATTACTGTATTAGGAAAATGGTATTTATAGGTAGTTTTTGGAAGAACCTAAAATAAGGACACGTGTTTTATTTTGATGCCTGACATATAATTTTCTAGTACTGATGATCCATTGGACTTTACTAATCAGCAGTATATGAGGCATATCTTGAAATATTTATTATAAAACAAAACATTATTGTATTATTTACATAGTACAGTATGTAAACCAAACAATGATCATTTCAACATTGTTATTGGGCAAAAACAAATCCAATTTTGTTCAGAATTAACTAGTTATGTTAATTAACATTAGATGCTTCATCTTGGTGATAGTTGGTAACGCGATTAAAAATAAAAAAGGCAAACATACATAACTACAAGTTTCAATAATATGTTAAATAAAACCTTTGCTTGTGATTCTTTGAATATATAAAAAAGCATTAGACACTTTGTAATATTGGCAAAGCTAGCAATCCACAAAATTCTCATAGCTATCAAGTTTCAAATATAGCATTTATTACAATTATGCTTATGAGACATGAAACAAGGTTTAAAAATGCTAAGCTTGATCATTTTTCTGTTAGGGGAATAAATAGCTGTAATACTAAATACGCAAGACTGTAACAATCTTCAAAAATATAAGCACAATTAATATAATGCTGACTAAGTAATATAATTAGAGATGATCATACTGTAGGTACCCCTCTCTTTCCACTGATTACAACATAGAGTTTCTGAATAAAACGAAACCCATAATTAAAAATTAGTATAATATTTCATGCATGAGAATAGTAATACTTCAGTCCAGACTTATGCAAACGCAACACTAATGCATTGTATAAAATGGTTCCAGCTGATTTGATTAATTGCTTTTCCATCACCATAATCAAAATGAAATTGAACACTGAATAACAAACCCTCAATTCTGATAAATATTAAGGAGATTAACTAATTTCATTGCACAAAATTATCCTGCCCATTGTTCATTTGGATTGCTGTGAGCTGTCTGCTTCAAATGAAGAAACTGACAAGTGATTTATTCCATTAAATATCTATAAAGAAAACAAAGTATTTCAGTGGCTTTAAATTTTGTCAGTGATTTATGGTTAACTTATGTATATGACATAAGTTATGCATTTTTTTATTCTTGTCAGTCTATGAAATATTTATGTTAATGACATGCAATTATTACTGTTAGACGTCCATACAGTTCACTAAATTTATACTGTGACACATGAGACCTACTGATAAGAAAAACAAATATAAATAATGCAGAGTATGAAAAGTACACCAAAAAGTTTACTTACAGCAATTTTACACAGGTTACATTTTTTTAATTATATTTTTTTTTCCCGAGCAATACACTGTTAACTCCAAGACATCAGAATTATATTTTGAAATTATTTTACGAATGTCCCATGGCTTATTCTGGGTAACGGGCATTAGAATGTTACGTCTGACTTTGGTGTTCATTATTTCAATTACTAAAATGCTTACTTACAGTTAACATGAATAACGCCATAATTATTACATTTTACAAGAATGTAATATGATTTCTCAAACCAACATTGATCACCAAGATCTTCTGGCATAAAGAATGGACATATCCCACAATCGACGATTTCTGAACCACTTAGTGAACCTCATCGCACAGTGAAATTGTAGAATAGGTGACTGGCTGGATGGTATGCGGATGTATAAGGAGCAAAAATTTAAAAATCGTTCGATGTCCCCCCTTTTTCTGACCCTTGGTTATTGGTATTTTCCTAGTTTTCCAAACTAATAAGTAGGCTACCACTATCAGGCAGCTGGAATCGCTGAGAAGCTGCAGACATGCTGCTACCGTTAATTGATATTGAACGAGCGGATGGTCCGGGAGAGCAGGGCCACCGCTAGATAATTTGCAGTTTAATCAGCGTTCGTAATGAGAACTGCTGATTAGGGCTGTTTAGAATTAAAAAGAGTTACAAGCAACGTCTGTCAGAGTTCGGCAATAATTCAAGACTAATTGTAGCGATGAACTGAAAGTCTAGATGGTTGGACTGTCATTTGTTTGCTATAGGGCTTATAAAAGCATAAATTCAAAAAAAACATCCAAAAACAAATATCGCGAACATGTTTACGTTCTACATATGACCCAGTAAAATCATGTGACGGATATTTCATTGAAATATTGTCCCAGAAATACTAAATATTAATTAAGTATTGGGTGATAGCGTGAATCCGAATTTAGGGTTCCTGGTTATCACATGGATTTACTAATTTACCTAGAAATTACCTTTACAGAGAAGATGATGGACAGCATAAGCTTTTTGTGCTGCAAGTACAACGGTGTGATGTATTCTTTGTGATGTGCCTCGGTCACCACTAGAATAGAAAATGTAAAATTAGTGAAAATGTGTATATGAACACTGAAGGGTAATTAGTGAGATATTAAAAGGAACAGGTCTAGGGAAGCTACGACTGGAACCGGCAGGAGGGGCGTCTGCTTACTGAATTGTAAGGGAGGAGCGGCTGGTTCCACTTCAGTCCCGAATCTCCTTATTTCTTATAATTATAGAAAAGATGACTGTAGGTTTTCATTATTATTATTTCCAGCACCGAGCGGCTGCACCTGGGACACGTAAAAGTTCAAGATTCGGAATGAGCACACAGTTTGGTTTTCTAATAATTTTCAAATTTAACATGTAAGATATATTTTTTAAGTCCGATTTTCCGCTACTTAATAATTGTCACCGTTAACTTTATATAAAAAGGCATATTAAATTATATACGATTATTTCCAGCTGCATGTGTAAAACTAAATAGATTTTAAAATTAGATATTTATAGCCTCGAAAATCTGCAGGTGGATTACATTAGGTGGGGTATCACAGTATGGTTCTCCATCTAAGACCTGTAACCTTTGCAAAACCCAGTGGTTTCTTTTCCAGATTAGCCTCATCCATCCAGTGTCGATGGCTGTCTTGTTGAGAAAATCGGTGAGTAAACACGACTGCGAGAAAGGCGCGAGGGAGGGGAGGGCTAATTATTCATACAAATAGACTGCAGACTCCACCAGGATTGGCTCGTTGTCTGAGATGGTTTCTCGTAGTGACATTGCAGCCTCTCCCAGGACTCCCTGTCGTAGTGTTCCGGCTTTGTCCCCCATCAATCATGCCATTGTGTCCGGGATGTTTTATAGAGTCACTCAATATCCCCACCTTCATCTCTATTCACTTTTAGAATGATGTGTTATAAGGGCCAAGCGCCTCTGTCAAATGAGACTGGAGATAACAGAACCGACACCGATTCAGCAAACCTCTAGTCTACACACACACACACACACACACACACACACACACGCACGCACGCGCACACAGATTTGTAATTATGTCTTAATGGGGACTCTCCATTCATTCATATGGGGAAAACTCTAGTCCCAACATGACGACCCATCTACCCAGCCCTAACCTTAACCATAAGTAACCAAACAAAATACAAGATTTCACATTTTTAGGTTTTCAAAGGTCTTTGTGGAGACGTGAAAAAATGGTCCCCACAAAAATAACAAGTTTTTTTTTTTTTATCACATTGAGGGGGGCAGTGTGTGTGTCAATCCAGATACTCTGGAGAGCCGTGTGTCTAAATGCCTAGCTTCGGATGTAGTGTAGGTCTGCCCTCACAACTTTTTGATTCCGTCAGAACAGCTTTATGCCGTCAGCTTCTTTCTTCTGGCTGCATTTCAATAAACGATAGCTGATATTTGCATGGTTTCCTCCCACTCTCCAAGCGTTACAGACACACAGATTTATAATGCTTACACTGACATTTACATCAAACATTTATTTAGACGTGGCAGCATTACCCGTCAAGCTTTGCAGGAAAATGACAAATGGTTTTATAAAAGGTGTTGGTAGGTTTTCTGTTAACTAATTTGCGATATCACATTTCCGATTATGTAATTTATCTCGTTATCTCATACGACTGCAGTTAAAGCATAATAATTATGTCCTTGAGGATCTTTATTTTCAAATACCAACGCAATTCAAATAGCCTTGAATCATTATGATAACCATTGCCGTCATTTAAGTCCGACACAGAATTAATTATTCTTATATTCTTATAATAGTATGTTTATTGTTATGTCAATTTACGTTATCAAGTTTTGCTAAGAGGAATAGGCCTACAACTTACATACCGCTTAAATACAACTTAATGAATTTTATTCGGTAGTTAAAAACACTTTCAAATGTTTTTAAAACATGAAGAAAGTTGACCGTTTATAGCTATGAATGCTGCAGTAGATCAATTACAAAACAACTTTAAATATAATTCGGTTATTTATAGCCTAGGACATCAACATTGTTTATACGTGTTGAGAAGCGTCGACGCAGGGCGGAGCGCAGTCTTACAGTACAGATCTCGCAAAAAGGTTATCCGGCTTCGGATTCACAGTACTTATTATAAATGGCATATATTTCATAAACAAACAAACCAATAAATAACTTTTAAATAAAATTCAGCTGCCATTATATCGTCATGCGCATCATGTGGTGATCAACATACATGCTCCTGTTGGCTATTGTAGGCTTATTTCTTTATCTGTAATTGTTATATTCGATAGGATTGGTTTGTTTTCATTACTTTTCGTTTAATAAACCTAACAGACATAATATTTCTTATCTATAACATATTGCAACATTTGTCTTTTCCGTCTTTATGGAATATTTGTGAATTAAGTCATCATTTGTGCGAATGAACTCCATGTTTGTGATTTTCTGAGAAACAGCAATCCCTGTTACGGTCACACTTGAATAGCTGCCTTTATAACGCGATCGGTTTGTTTGGTAATGACCTCATTTTTTTTCTTGAACAAAACACATCCAAACGTATTTCATAGTTGTTACGTAAAAGCAGTGTGACTGGTGCAGTCTACTGTAGAGGCACTAAATTTACAAACGATTTCAAATTACTGTTGTTTCATACCGCAGATCAGGCTTTGTTATAATTTGCGGTATTTCACGGCGTATCCTACATACTCGCAGTTTTACACTGCACCAAGTGATGACAAGGTGTCTTGATGTCTGTTAGCAGTAATTCCCCGGAGTGTCTTATTAGCCTTCTGGATGGATGCTATAGGCCTATCTATTACGCGAACAGTGGCGTGCTTCATGCAAAAAAAGGGTTTCTAATTTGATCGGAAAGGGATATTTCACAAATTCATGTTTAATCTATTTCATAATTCTACATTACAGACTTATAAACACGAAAAAATCGACAACAACCTCTCAATTCAGTTCATCATGTACGCGGAATTACGCTTGGATAGAAATTTCAGCACCATTCAATGCTTCTTTGAGCAAAATGTAATTTGGGCGAGAATTTGTTGTATCTGTCACAAATATTCTGCATTAAGGACAGTAATGATATGATAGCTTCAGTGATTATGGTTTAATCGGGTGGATTCGGAACTGCGGTAACCTTAATTACGCTAAATTCGATATTTTGCATATTTGCATAATGAGGAAAGGGATGGGAAATTGAGTTCATTCATTTGTGAAAGAAATTCCTGGCTGGACCACGAGTCCAAACCGTGGGCGGACATTTGAGATGGCGGTCTGTTATTGTCAGGTGTTACCTTATTGTGCTTTAGATTGCTTACGATCGCTTTATATTTTGGACGATGATTTTGTAGAGAATTGTCCATTCATGAAACTGCCTTGTTGAGTTTTTAACCTCTCGAATGTATCAGTATTTTCTAGCTTTTTTAACGTTTCGCTATACTTTAGCTTAAGTGAACTATAAAGTGTATAAAATAATGTTCCTTGGAGCTTTAGACTACAAATGTAGTATTGTAGCCACTATACCTGCGACTCACGCAACGATGAATTTGGTATAAAACTTGGTAACACTGCATCTTTTGAAAAATCAAAATGTGTTTTCTTTTATGGTTTAGGTGCCAAAAGGCTTATAAAAGGCAATAATAATAACAACAAGATCAAAAACTACACTATACTATGCTCTACTATGCAGTATTCTGTTTAATATTTATTGTTTAGGAACATTTTTAATTTCATTTTTGTTATATGTTTGATGTTATGTTGTGTTTTAATGCTCCCACATGAATAAAAATTAGGATTATCGTCATCATTATATTAAAACTTAAAGAATGCTTAAAGGTTGGTTGCTTGGAAGTGAGTGTCATGGAGAGGTGTGGAGGCTTGTGAATTGAATTTTACAGGTGGGTGCTTGGGGCACGCTCTCAAACGTGTCTGAGAAATGTGTTTTGCGTGCTAACCCAGGCCCATCACATTTACCTAACATGTCACAACGGCAGCGCACAGATGATTTCATCCTCTTGTTTTGGACCAAAACCAGAGAATCCTCCATTCTTCACTCTGGGAAGCATTCATTTTCTGACAGAGTATATTGCTAAAGTAAAATATCAAAATGACAGCGGCGATGATGCTGGGATTCGGCACCTCTATTGGTCCCTTGATATACTGTCCATTCCGCCTTTCCATTCTGTTTATTTTCATTCTCTTTTTTCTTCAAAATGTCCAAACTTATTGTTCATTTTACCTAAAAGAATCACCAGTGACACTGCTATAAAAACATCCCTTCTATTTCCACAATGCGAGGTAGTGATTTATTTTATATCTATTCACAGTTCTCAACAATCTGACCTCATGAATGAAAAATACTTTCCAGCATCTCAAAATGTACATTATCTGCATTCCATATAACAATGTAATCCTGTAATTAAAGTAAATTTATAACGGATTATTCTTTATGCCAGTGGAACATCATAAGATAATAATATTTATTGCGCATAAATCCCCATAAATGAGCATTTAACAGCAAATAACTAAAATTTGTTACTTAGTGATATATTGTTATCTAACATACACATTTACTTTTGGCAGGATCATATTATCTCACTGATAATTTGCTAAATGGCTAAAAATGTTAGGGTGAAAGAAAAAGTCCTGTTCTGCTAATAAACAGATTAACCTCATAAAAGGGTGTCAGTAATGACTTTGCCATTTCATGGAATATTACACCATAATGATGGTAATGATAACCCTTTGTTCTATATCTGATACAGTCAAAACTTCTGAAATGAACTTTCATCATACCTTACTAGTATGAGTATTTATGAACAGAAATTGAGGGGAAAAAATAGTAAATAGTAAATTGAAACAGTAACCTTTACATCATTAATAGTTGGGTTGGCACCCCATCCTGGGTTGTACCCTGCCTTGTGGCCGCAGCCTCTGGGGTAGGTTCCGGACCCCCCACGACCCTGAATAGGATAAGCAGATACAGAAAATGGATGGATGGATGGAGATCATCATGAAGAGGATACATTCCCCAAAAATGCAGAGATGCAATATGTTTAGAGTTTGATGGCAAATAGAGATGTGTGGAGTCCAGCTGCAAGGCAAGACCTGGTCTTAGATTGATCAAGCTTATAATTTCTTCCTCATAAACAGGCAGCCATGATGGGTTCCTGTGTCGCAATTCCTTTAATTGCTAACGTGATTGAGGAAAAAAAATGATCAAAACAACACCGTCACCAACAAAATGCAATGCAATTCTGAAATTCTGCGTATTTTACTCTCTGCGTTAATGGGAATAAAATGCCTTGGTGGATGAGGGTAGATGTGTTTGATACAAATAGTCATTTTCCTATTTGCTGCCTCATTGAGCATGATGAATGATTGGAGTCAGAGAAGCAGCGTGATAAATGGCGGCCCCCTGGCTTCATCGCATGCCCTATTGATTCTCCTTCTTTATTACTCCAGCAGCCCAGCTGGTTGCTGTGCCCTCCCTGTACACCAGCTCTGGTGAAGGGGGGTGGAGGGCTGTGCGTGTGGGGGCGGGTAGAGATGCTGGGGGGGTACGTTCTACAGGAAGTGGACAAAAAAAGGCTTTGTCAGTGGCATCACCAAGCAGCCTACTTCTTTATTTTGGGGCCCTAGTTAAAGTGATCAGAGACGGGGTGGGGGGCAGCTCTGGACAAGCGTGCAAATACAGTTATTATTGTACTTTACTATTACATTAAGCAAATAGCAGGTTCATTCATACAGCTAGATGCTGTGCACTGATTAGTAGCTCAGATTTCTGACTCTGTCTCCAGATTTCTGATTTAAAATGCTTAATTAAAATGAATAGCGTTACTAACAGATTATAAAGAAATACCAACATGTTTGAAATTCATCATAGACATTTGATATAAAATTGATATAATACTGTATATAAATATGCAGAAAAACTAATTAAACAGATTATGCAGATAAATGTATTTATTATCAGTTTATTTATATATATTGCAGGCCAGAAATTTGGGGCCAGCCTTGGATTTTTTACAAAAATAAACAATAAACTGCTTTGTCAAACTTTTGTTACAACAAAATATTAGAAATACTTAAAGGAAATGTAAGTGACTGGTTTTCAGTGTTTTACATCTTGTAATAATACATTATTTAGCGACAAGGGCTGAAACTATTTGTTTTGAAGAAGACATATCAGGCCTGACTTTAGTGCTTTGACAATCACTTTGTGTTAGAATTCTATTTACTCATGTCAGGACTTGATTTGCTCTTGGCTTCTCTCGATTTTGTATTAATAAATTAAACGATAGCCACTTGTCTGCCTTGTTCCAGATCAGGTCGTGAGAGGTTTAATGTACTGTCTACTCCTCATTTCAATCTTCTGTTGGATCTTCTTCTGCATCAAAAAGTCAGAATTTTTTATAAATATTTGTTATTGTTATGCTTGTAATGGCTAGAAAGGCACAGCTAAATTGAACAGAGGGCTCAAATCTAAATTCTGAGTGAAGCAGGGTTTTCTCATCGCCAAATAGTCAGAAAGTTGAATGTTTCTAAGCATGGAGTGACCTACTGTTGACCGAGAAAAAGGTTGACAGGAAACAACAGTTACAGGAAAACGCCTGGGGCAAGGAAAGTGACATCAAAGACTGAAGAAGGACGTGCAAAAGAAACTGGAAGATGACTGTAATGGTCTGAGGGCTGCGATGAATGTAAACAGAGGGAAGCCGGTATCTCTTAATACGGTCAAGTAAAGACTGAGAGCAGCTGGACTGCATGGTCGAGTTGCTGCCAGAAAACCTTTAGTTCGTGGTGTTAACAAAAAAAAAGAATCTACTATAGGCCAGGGGAGTTTCTAGCAATTGAAAAGATCAGGGGCTAAGTCAAGTTCACCTGGGGCTTAACTTTTTTTTTGTTTTTGAAGGAAGACTGGCACTGGGGCTAAAACACTCAAGGCTGTTCTAAAAATACTTCGGGCTAGAGCCCCAGGAGATTGGCCCTAATGACACCCATGGTATAGCCGAAACAACACAAACACTAGAGTATTCAGGACTGGGAACAGGTCTTATGGATGGATGAAAGTTATTATTAAAAAAAAATTAAAAATCCATCCATGAAACAAGTTGAACCAAGAAGTTTGAAATGAGCATCCAGCAAATGAGCCAGAATTGTTTGCATGCTTGAAGAGGTGCTGGGATTTTCCGAAAATAAGTGGTTATTTTGATGAAACTCATACTTTGGCACTCACATTCATTAAATTACACTTACAGTGCGCAGTAAATTGTTACATTACATTTCAAAACCAGTCAGTTACATTAATTTGAATATCTAATATTTTCTTGTAATAAAAGTGTGAAAAAGCAGGTACAGACGCTCCTCTACTTGCGAAAGAGATACGTTCCGAGTGGCCGTTCGTAACTTGAAATGTTCGTAAGTCATTATTCAACATCATTTTAAGGGTATACGCAAGTACAAAGAACTAGGATGCCGGGAGTACGCACGCTACGCTGCTGCGCTGTGGAAGTAGCAGCCAGATGTCATACTAGGCGGAACTGGAGCGCAGAAAGAAATAATTGATGTTGTGGACAGAAAACGGGAGCCCAATGAACACAGTTTGGACTTGCAGTCCTCTTCGTTCATACTGTATGTCTGAATGTTCGTAAGTTGAACGTTCGTAAGTAGAGGAGCGTCTGTATTATTATTTTTTTTTTAAATAAGGGGGTGGGCCCAAACTTCTGGCCTGTAGTGTATTTATTGTTTCATGTGCATTCATAAAAACTTACAAATTCAATTTTACAGGTGAAACTATACATAAATAATGACCAAAAAAAGTAATGAACGATAATTAAATTGATGAAAATCGAAGACTACAAACCCAAAATTGCTACTAATCAATATAAAAAACACAATCAAAAAACAACAAAAAATTAATAGATAAACAGCATTTTTGGAGAGACAAATGGAGCTGAAGAGAGGAGCCCGGTTGTATGTCTGCCTGTGCCCAGCTTTGGCGTCACACCTGTCTTTCCTTTAGTCCGCTTCGGATGATGAGATACAGGTGTTCTTGGATGACACTAGTCACTTGGTTCGTTTATTCAAAGGAATCAGCAGTAGGGAACAAATATGGGATATTTTATGAGCATTTATGAAAGGTACTGGGGCAATGAGGTGGAACGGTAAGCTGCTGCGGAATGTGACAGAGGCAGCACAGCACTGGAGCAGGTCGCCAGGAGATGTCTTCGTCCTCAATCCAGCAGGAACACCAAGTTAGGCTGCCTTTAATTCTTCTCTCATCCATCTGTTTACCTGGAACAAATCAATAGTCGTACTATACTCTGCCTTTTTATTACTTGTGTGTGACCTTTATAAATATAAATTTTATGTCTACAGGTTGAGCAAACATTTTGGTTTTCTACCATTTAAATAATTTTGAGGCAATTCCGGAAGGTTCACCTTTCCATCCAACCATCTTCCAATCATGTATCCAATATAGGGCTGCAAGAGGCAATATCTTATCCTAGGTAAGGTAGGGATGTCAGACCGTTGCAGGGCACATACAAGTACCTGCTCATGCATTAGGGGGGAATTTAGAGACACTGGTTTACCTAACTTCAGGAAGAGGGCAGATGTGCAGAGAAAATATTAAGTGCAACATTAATGTATAGTGTGGTTTCAGATCCAGGTACTCTGATACTGTGTCACTGTTCAGTTTTGCATGGCATGGGGAGGGAAGGACGGCCAATCAAATTCTAAATATGTAACGGTAACATATGATGCTGTAACGATAACATATGATAAGTCCTGCATAAAAACTTTACAAGGCAGTTAAGGAAACATTATTTTTGTATTTTTCACTTATGAGGTTTCTTTATAAAAAAAATACATAATTTAGAGAGGCTGGGAGGTCGTCTTGTGTAATGCCTGTCAATCACTGCTTAGTCTGTCCTTCTCTGAGAATAATTCAATATGCATCACCCTCCCCTCGGCTGCTAAAGTTGTGCTCCAACTGAAGAAGCTCTGAACAGCATATTCCAGCTAAGGCTCCTCCTTTGCCCACAATATCCAGCCAGGAGAAGGTGGAGGGATGCAAGCATTGCCGATGCATTATGTATTAGGCTGCCGTTGGGCTGACAGGTCCTCTCCCGACACCCACTTGAAAGGCACTAATCAGAGCCGACACATCTGAATGTCTGGGCACACTCGCTCAGAAATTTACCAATCAAAAACCGTATTTCCCAGGGCTGTCTCCAGAGAAATCCGTGAGAAGAAATTGGAATAATTTATTAGCTTACAAGTTTTCATTGACAGTTAGCCCAAGACTATTTATCTCTATAATAGAGAACGTCTTCAAGGTGGCAAAATTGACCAAATCAAACAGCTTTGATCAGAAAACGAATCTGGCAAGCATGTCGGTATATGCATCCCTGAGGAAGATGGGAGACAAACAAAAAGCTTTAACAAGGGGTCAGACCGGAGGAATGAGACAGGACCCCAGCACCTGCAACTCCTTATGAATTATAACAGTACAAACACTTTTAATACAGTGATCTTTACATTTGTAGCAATGTAAGATAGATAGAATTTACTAATTGAGACTCTGAGAAAGAGGAGCTTGATGCCAAAAGAAAATGTTGATAGATAAACCAATCGGCAACTTTAGACTGTTGTGCGACGGTGGTGTTATTGGCATTATTAGCTTGTTCACATTCTGTTTCATTACTTTTTTGTGCTATTATCATTGTTCTGCAAACTCTCTAGTAGCTAAGCAATCAGAATTATTACTGAGGCATCAGATTCAAATATCAATAAATCTATATTGCGGTTGATAAAAGATTTGGACAATTCATTTTTCAAAATAATAAAAAAAAATAAACTGCTCATTTAAACTACTAATAGTTATTCTTGTGGGATTTCACATGATGGTTGAACTAGATGCAGCTATTTGTAACATCGTGGAACTGGAGGCAGGGATTGTCGAATGTAAAGGTATAACTTAAGTGTGTCAAATCTAGCCCATAAAATAATAATTGACCAAGTTGCGAAGTGAGATTTTCCATGCGTCATTCGCCAGATGGTGGTGACCGCTTCTGGAACTTTTTCATGTTCTTCTCAGCTCCGGAACAATGTACAGTCCAACGCGAGCTGATTGTTTGTTGCTCTGTGTGTCAGCATCTTCATACTTCTGAATGCATACACCTACCGCACCACCAAAAACGTTGTACGAGTATTAGCAGTATTACTTCCCATATCAATGATTTTTGGCATGATGGCATGAAAGCTGAGCCACTGATTTACCTGTCAAATTCGTATTTTATAAACCATTAGGCCTACCATCTTGCATGTTTAACTACTTTGATCGCTATACTCAGAAATAATTCTTTACACTACTGCACTAAGCAAGATATCATGTATTACACATAGTAGTTTTGCTACAAAATGGTGCTATATCATTTAAATCAGGGATTGTTTATAATATGGTTACTGTTTGTTACTTACTAAAGTGGGAGTGGCTGGGTTTTAATTTTTTTATATACATTTTGAGGCACACACAGGACTGGATATGGTAGGTAATTAATCCATGATACCCCAAAAAAACTCCCAGCTAAAAACGTATTTCACTTGCTTTGGACTGGAGTACTTCCTTAGTTAATCAATAATAATTTTCTCATGGAAGCAATGTAATTAACCCAATTATTATGCAGTACTGGCTTAATAATCATGATTAATAAATAAGCAGCAACAGACACAGAACTCTGAAGTTTAATTTACATATTTAATGCTTTTTTCCCGTCATTTAATGTCAGTTTCCCATGGAAGAAAAGATAAATAGATTCTATTTTAATTTCTAAAAATGAAAAAAAGTTTTAATAATAGTGTGCATGGGATTGTCATACATATTTGTCTTTCAGAAAAATGTCCTTTTTGCCAGTTCTGTGCTGGTACGTCTTTTTACATCAGTTGTTAATGCACTGATAACTTCAGAATTCTTGGCCATCATACTATGTTAATGAGTGTCATTCGAGTTAATTGGATAAAGTTCCTGTGTTTATACATGTTTTTATCGCTTATTACTCTTTTAACATTGTTCATTTTTAGATCAACAGATATAGCTTCTATTAGTGATACAGTGTGCTGTGTGTTAAGTTCATCAGCTTCAAGAATAGATGAGTTGCCCATTCATTCTACAAGACTAGGCCTGGGTGGTTGGGCACCCTAGGCGAGATTCTTTGTGCCCCCTAATCAAATGGCACCCTAGGTGATCGCCTATCTCACCTATAGGGTGGGCTGGTCCTGCCTTTCTACATACTACTGTTGTACTGAGCTGTTATTTTTGCACTTGCTACTTTCCTGTTACCTTGAACAAGTATGTCCGTTCTAATTAACGAGGTGCATTCAGCCACAGAAATACCATTGAGTGTATGTTTTTTTTTTGTTCATCACACCATTCTCTGTAAACTCTATGCATTGTGGTGTGTGAAAAATTCAGTAGGGTGCCTGTTTCTGGGATGCTGGAACCACCACATTTGGCACCAGCAATCATTAGCCATCTCTAATGCTTAGTTGCACAGTAAATGACCCTCTTGACCCTGCCTGCATTCTGTATAAATTCAGTTGCAGTCACACGACCAGATGTTTGGATGAGCAGGTTGTTGCATTAAGAAGCAGGTATACCTATTAAAATCACAATCAAAAGCTCTGAAAAAGACTGCATCTATTTCAATAAAATAGAAAAACACATTTCTACTGATTTGAAACTGACTATCAAAAGATAAATGACTGAATCCATTGTACGACAGTCCATTTTAGTGGTATATGAAATCTCAGCTGAAAAAAGCAGCCTTTGTCCCCCTTTATGCAGAACTGGACTTTATCAGTGAGAAAAAAAGAGGCACCTTGATGTTGATGATGCAATGGCCTTCACCTTTCCCTCAGTTAGTCTGGCCGCTTTATCCACCAACTGGACATGTGCCTACAACCACCTTCTCGAGGCTTAATGGCTAGAAGATTGGTTAGATCCTTAATTACAGAGGCAGATTTGAACAAAGGCTTGCTAATGAAAGTTAGCGTGCATGCGATATGTGCAGATACACAAGCACGCATACAGCCGTGGAAAAAATTAAGAGACCACAGCACAATTTTTTGTTTCATTTATTTCTCAATTGTTGGGCGCACGTCTGGATAATTTATATATTTTTTTCAAACTGTAGCCTGGCTCTTCCCTCTTTCTCATTGGCGTTTCTCATCTTCTTGCTTTATGGGACTTCAGTCCTAATCCTAGGAGCCTGATACAAACTATCCTAGCAGTGCACTTCACAGCTGCACTTATAGTTTCCCATTCCTTTTGGTCACTTGATGTCATCCTCTGATTAATGAGAAACTGTCAAATAAGTTAACGGTCATCTCTGCCATTAGAAAGTCGCTTCCGCCCTTTACCTGACAGGTTTCTGGTCATTCCCAGTGTCTCCTGCTTCATCTTATTCTTGTGTACTGCTGTCTTACAAATTTGAACCTTGAAGCAACCTGTTGCTCAGCATAGCCTTCTACCAGCAGAACTACGATTAAACCGGGATTTAAGAATGCAGATTTGTTTAAAAATAAAGAGCGGCCTCTTCATTTTTTTCCACGGCTGAACATACCCAGCACAGACTCGCTCACATTTCACCCCAGTACCTTTCCAGTTTGCAAAGGGTTGCTAATAGACCCCAGGTAGAGCTAACCCTTGAATGGGTTAATGACATGAAATTACTGTCTTCTGCTTTTACAGAAAAACTCCTTTGATTTACAGTCATTCAGAGCCTTTGTCATAGACCAAAGAAGAAGAAGATCCAATCAGAAGAGAGTAGAATACTGCAGCAACTTCTGTGGATCAAATGTTTAAGATTGTTGGTTTAGACAAAAATTGTCCGTACTGCATGTCGTAGAACTTGGAGCATTAGCATTAGCAGTTGTAGTACACGTAATGTTCATTCTTAATAATACCCTGCATGGAAAAACATTATTTTCTCTGGGTAACATTGTAAGCAGTCACAAACATTACAGTCTTTTCAGTCATGTGGGAATTGTTACTCGATTTTCATTTAGACATCACCATTAAATCATTTAACATCTTCAACAGCATATAACTGCCACTTTGCGAGAAGCAAAAGTCATACAATTTCATTTATTATCTTTGACGGACAGTTTTAAGCTTAGTATTAGTGTAAATTAAAACTTTGTTTGACGTGTGATGTTATCAGTTGTCTTCAGTCGTTTTGTTATTTTTCCCTCAAGACCAACAAATGATTCAACAGGTGGTGTTTCTTTATTCCTTCAGCTTCAGCTTTTGAACAAACAAAGTGCTGATTCATTGGGGGATGAATTCTGGAAGCATCCCTTAACTAAAGCACGCTGTCCCCAGAATGGACATTTTAATTCCAATTGCAAACTGCACATACTCTTATGTCATATGAATAGAAGAACTGTTATTGTAAATAATATTGTTTTAAACAATTTATGCCTTTAAGCTGGGATGGTATGTGGATCAATGGGTTGTGCTATCACCTCAAACATCCAGGGTCACGGAGTTCAAACCTTATCTACACTCTCCATCTGTGAAGGTCTCTTTTAGTAATGGTATCTTCCATTACTTGGGTTCTGTGATGGACTGGTATCCTGTTCAGGGTGTCCCCCATCCTGTGCTTTTTGGGAGGGACTTACAGACACACTGGGGACTTAATGTGGGCTAACTACATCTATATTTTTGTTGAGCTCCAAATTAAGTTGTTCTGCTATTTGTCTCTTGAATTATTGTTAACGTGCAGTTTATTTTGTTATCTCAATTCAGCCATACATGAGTGAAGACACACACACCCACACACACACCCACAAACACACCAGAGCAGTAAAAAAAAGCAGTATCAGAGAAAAATGGTTCCTCCTCTGGCCATTTTGATGGCCATTTTAACCACGGAGTTTTTGCAGTAACAACCATACAGACGGATACAACATATATTTTGAGAAATGTTTTGCACTGAAGCCATGTTAAAATAGAGGGTACCTAAAGTTCACGTAAAACGTGTGGCAGAATCCATAATTTAATGGGCATTAAAATGCAAATGCGCATACCATTTTATGCTTTAAATTTTATGAAGCATTTAAATCTCCATGCTCTGAGCTGTACATCCTAATGGATTTATTATCTCTTTCCATCACCTCTCCTTAATGACAAAAGTCCTTATAATCACGGCAATTCTAACTCATGATGGCTCAAAGTATATGTGAGTGAACATGTTTGCCATTACCTCCAGTCACTGACAACTCTGTGGTAATGCAGAAGACCATATACAATGTTAAAGTGCGTACATATAAACAAACAATCAAGGCACTGGGTTTGCTAACATGGCCATTTCATCCTGAGGTGGCTTCACCACCTCAACCTATAGTCGGCCCACGACGATGTACATTTCAGTGTCCGCCGCCTTAATTTTGATTTATTGTCCATGGTAAATTAGAAAAATATGTTTTAGAATTCCATCTTGCAGGCAAGCTGTGCCTGATGTCAGGGGACCTGGCGATATTTAACATGTCAGGAATGCATATTGGATTAGTGCGCTTTGTTTCCCGCAACAGCAGGTGTTTAATCATGGCTGATGGTTGGGGCTGAATGCGTTAAGACAGTATGCCCCCCCCGAACACCCACAAAAAACAACCTTACCCCAGGAACCCTAGTGAATTATTCTTTAAGTATCATCAACCATAGACAGGAATATAAACTAGGGCTTTAAGAAGCGGTGTGTGTGTGTGTGTTTGTCTGTGTGCATGTGAGTGTGTGTGTGTGTGTATGTGTGTGCGTATCTATCTATCTGTCTGTCTATCTCTCTCTC
>JAODLD010000046.1:25703528-25714920 GCA_026781065.1 Mormyrops boulengeri
CATTTTCTACACTGGCTTGTCCTATGCAGGGTCATGGGAGTCTGGAGCCTATCCCAGAGGCTATGGGCACAACGGAGGGAATGACCCAGGACGGGGCACCAACACATTGCAGGGCACACTCACACCTTTCTCAACTATGGACAATTTGGAACAACTCCAACTCATCATAGCATATTTTTGGACTGTGGGTGGAAACCCAGAGAACCCAGAGGAAACACCGTGACGACACGAGGAGAACATGCAAACTCCACATGCAAGGAGCCATGGCAGAAAGTCTAACCACAATCCTTGGGGTCAGACCACAGTGCTAACCCCTTATATGTTACAGTTATATTTTTTATCTTCGCTGAACACAAAGCAAGCTACTGTTCATGGAGTGTAGGCATCTCCGTAATAGTACGCATGAACTATCTAGTTCATGTTCACTACTTGTATGCACAGATTTACTTCCCAGGAAAGTTTTTTGGCAGGAACCCCATGAAAGAATTTTAGGAGAGCAACAACTTTTCAAGGTCGGTTAGTGAACTGAGACAAGTCAGCAAGATTCATTGGGAAAATGCCCGTTTTGACATGACCAGGGTATGATTTAATGGAAGAGTAATTAATTTAAACAGATATTATGAGTATGCAGACAGGGTGGTGAGCAGGCCAAGCCTCTGTTTCTGTCATCGGAAGATCGCCAGTTCAAGCCTCTTTAGAATAGTCACATGTCCAAGGGCGCTTGAACAAGGTCCTTCACCCCCAGCTCCAGGGGGGCTGCATGCTGCCAGACCCTGTGCTGTGATCACGTGTTTGCTCTCACCTGCATATGTGTGGAGAGTAAGATGGGGTCAACAAAGAGAAGCGTTCCAATGTACCTGTACTCATACTGATGCAAGTGGCAAATAAAGGATCATTTCACTTCATAAGTATCCCTACATTGCTAGCTTTTCACCACTAATTAAAACGTGGTATAGCAGCAGAACCTGCAGATTATGGCCCTATTATTTTATGCTTTTTATTACATTCTGCATACCTTTAATTAAACACTCTGCACAATATACATTTGTCATTACAATGGAAGTGAACAGACATCAGGTGACCACTGAATGTCACACATCTCTGTGGTTATATTAATAATAACACTTTATAAGTAAACTTAGAAATTTGGTATTTTTTAGGGAAACAAAGCATTACATTAGTATAAATAAATTATATATTGAAAACATCCATCCAACCATCCATCCACCCACCCACCCATCCATCCATCCATCCATCCATCTGTTCATCCATACTTAAATTGCTTATCCAGTGCAGGGCTATTGAGGGTGTGTTGGGCCAGGGGCGGCTTTCAGCCTATATTGTCATAAATACACAGGCTATTTGTCAGATTTTGGTAGGCCTGATTGGAACCATATGGTATAGCGTTAGATACCTCCTCAAAATGTTTAGCTATGCAGTAAGCAAAAAACAACACAATTTGTCCCCCCTGAGTCTATTTCCTATTATTTCTATTTTGTCCCCTGTTTCCTTTATCTTTGTCATCTTAATTATGCCGGCTGCCCTCAGGTGCTTGTTGCCAGTACCACTGCATCACCACTCCTTAATTGCCCTGTACTTCTGCATGTCAGCTCTGTATTTCACCTCCTGTTTTGCCCAGTGAGGCTCTGTCTTCCCTTTTTTAAAACTCTCTGTAGCATTACTCAGCTCAATGACACAAAGCGAATTACATTTAATAAATTGGCTTAATGGATTCCGCAAGTGGTTTGTGAGTGCCGTGTTTCCTCTAATTAAGCGAAACATTTGTATTCTGCCCGTGCGCTCGCTCGACAAGGAACTTTGTGTAAGCATGGGGGCAAAGCTGGGCAGGTGTGCACCGGGGGAGGGCTTGGTTCAATTCTTTCACAAACAAGCTGGGCTCTGCCTTTAAATATAAAATCAGCTATTTGTATTGCTTGCAAAAATGTATCTGTTTTATATTTAAATATATTGCAGACTTAACTATCTATCTTTATGATTGAACAATTGAAGCACGTATATTTTAAATTAAAGATAAGTCCATAGAATTCATTAATTTTAAATATGTGTTAATAGGCAATTATTGAACATGAAATCATCGCTACTGTTGATGTCCATATTTTGTTTTAAAAAAAATAATCACTGAAGATAAAACATACTGCTGTTTATTTATCTGGTATTCAAACATTGACCAAAGTGTTAAAAAATAACAGAGGCAATTATTCAGACATTGATCGGCATCATGGGTGGCACAGTGGCTCAGCGCTCAGCACTATAGTTGCGGATTGAATTCCTGCCTCTGTCTCAGGACGTTCTTCCCATGACCGTACAGGTATCTTCCAGGCAAAGATGGGAATAAGTCACTCCAAGTCAAGTCTAAAATCAAAACGTTGCAAGTTCGAGTCAAGTCTCAAGTCATGTGCCCTCAAGTCCAAGTCGAGTCCAAGTCTCATTTTTGCTGGCGAGTCACAAGTCATCAAATTAGTGACTCAAGTCCAAGTCGAGTTGTGAATCATGTAACTTGAGTCCCTACCTATGTCAGCTTTTTAGCTTTAGTGATTACAACCTGCCACAGTACATCGTAGGTTAAGTCCTTAGGCAGACATAGATTGACAAGAGTGTGTCCACTCTGTCATGATTGTCCTCACACGGTTTTTATGCCCATGTATATGATGGGACTGATGCGTCTTTCCAACAAACTTCCTCAGGAAACCCTGTATTCAGGCAAATGAAAATGCAGACAGTGGAGAATTAATATACACTGAAATTATAAAATTATCGTTATGGTATCCAGATGGGAGATCTTCTCAAGTCATAGGGTCCTATTTGAGTTCAAGTCTCAAGTCATCTGCCCTCAAGTCCAAGTCTTTCCATCAGTTTTGCATAGTCAAGTCACAAGTCATCCAGGTGCTCCAGATCGATCCCTCCTGCATTCCATAATCATGTGGTTAAGCGACGTGGCCTTTGTTCAGAGTGTGTGATTGTGAGCATGGGCCCTTCAGTCCAGCTCATGGTGTGTCCTGCCCTGTGCCCTTTGCTTCCTGGAATAAGATCCAAAGACACGGGAACTCTGAACTGGATAAGCATGATGGAAAATTAATGAGATGACTGTCACCATGAAGACTTTCAATAGACTGTTGATCTTCATAAACTTGAATTTATGACAGAATAACAGAATAGTTCCAGCAGGCCTCAGATACTGTCTGTGACAGCAGTAAAATTTATTTACTTGTGCTATAACATAGTGCTATTGACACAATAGGCTACCTGTTTAGTGAGCTTGCTTTCAAAATGCTCTTTGCATTCTACTTATTAATTTTAATGTTGATTATGCAAATGGGGACATTTGTGCCTGAGAAATAATCACCCTCATAACTTTTCCCATAAAGCCCAGCTGCTTCTCCCTCTGCCAGGCAAACACCCAATATTCTGCTGCACTGATCACATGATTAGGAGGCAGAAATTGCCCTCGGACGCTTGAAAGGTCAAAACAAATTGCTTCCATTCTGATTACAGTGATAAAAAGAGACACAAAGTATTACATCTATATAACATTTTTACTGCCGTAAACACACTTGCTTGACTTTCATGTCATCGAATCCATGGTGAGAGTTGTGTGTTCACATTTTTATATATATAGTGTAATAACACACTTCAAAACGGACAGAATAGCCAGGCTGTGGACAGACCTTTGTTGCTGCAACATTTTGAATGGTCTGATGGAAGCTTCCAGTGTAACACTCTCATTATGGGCAGCCTGTGTTTGGATGAGCAGAGCCATCTGATGTGACAGATGTTGCCGTAAACAGGTTATCGGGGTGTGAAGGGCCGCGCGGCCATCATAGCCGGGTTTAAATTCCAGGTCATAACATAAACGCTTGGTGCATTGTGAGAAATTCAAGCTCATTTGTTTGCACATTCTGTCCATTCACTCGGGAATCAACATTATGTAACTTTCTCATAAGCAAGATTCAAGATTTATTGTTATATGTATTGCTGTAAGTACAAGTACCATGAAGCAGCAATGAAGATGTACATAAATATGATGTAAATAGACAAAACAAGTAGATAGATAGATAGATAGATAGATAGATAGATAGATAGTTCCCATATTTACTTTCTTAAAGGTATCTTGAGACAAGTGTATTCATCTATTTCCAATGCTACTACTACCACCGCTACTACAAAACTAATACTAATTTTGGGGTCATGGTGATCGTGGGCCAGTCTTGAAAGCAGAGATGGGTACCAAGACATGGAAAAAGCTGTGAGATGGGGCCAGAGAGTTCTCAGGGGGCAAATCGCTGTGAGACGTCTAAGGCTTTCATCACGTGGGTTTGGGTCACTAAAAAAGAAGAAATTACTCAAAAATTAGTCAGTCAGGAATGAAGGCAAGTGAACTAAATCTTCACTAATAGAGGCCACATGACTGTTTCTCCACTGATAGATGCACCCATAAAGTTTTTTTTTAGTCAAAAAGAGCTTTAATGAAAACGGTTGTGGCTAAAATGATGACACGTTTCATGGAAGTATCCTGGTGCTAAGCTTCATGGTTCTTAATATGAGATAACAAACTTTTGAAATGACACTTGACAAAAGCAATGTTTAAACAATCTTAAACAGACAGGATGGATGTCTTTTCCCATATAGGCCATTTAGCAGTATTATGTATAAGAGTATTTTGAACATGCTCTGTATCCTCTACGTGAAAACCCCAGAAAATAGCCATGAAAGATAAAACATGCACAATGCATATAAACTTCACAGTGAAGCTGAATTATTAATGCAGATGCTTTTAAATATACATACTGGCTATTTCACATTTTCAGCTTAACATAGCGGAAACCCTCAAATGAACCTGCAAATTGTGATGCAAGCCTTAGCCCCTTTTAAGTGGCCCATTACCCTCAGTGGCTTTTGTTGTCATAAAAGGGTTTATGGTGTGGATCCAAGGAAGGTTATGACTTGCCTATAAACTGTATAATGTTAGAATGGTGTATGTACCTTATTAGTTACAGAAATATGACTATGTTTTTATGCTGGCATAAAAAATTGGAAAAGGGTTTAAACATTTTACTTAAGCTCACACTTACGGCTTACATTTCACATGCTTTAAAGCATCACACATTCTGGCTAATGTCCTTTCAGAGAAGAGGATTTTTGGGGAGCAGTTTCTTTTTTAGGGCTTGCCTCTGCATTATACTGTTTTGATATAACAATTCAAATATCAGAAGCATCCATCTATCTTTTAGCACCTTTTCCAGGCCAGGGGAGGCCATGGTGCCTATTCCAGGCAGCATAGTGTACACACATGCACTGCAGGAAACTCACACATGCCAGTTAGAATAACTGCAAATCTTTGAACTGCATGAGGAAACTGGAGCACCCAGAGCAGACCCACATGACATAAGGGGGGGACATACAAACTGCATGCCCACAGAATGGAGAGTGGGATTGAAATGCCCAGCCCTGAGGGATGAGGGAACCCCCATATCCCAGGAGCCACCATACCACCCTACTAATTCCATATTTACCTGAATTGCTCAGACATGAGGTGTATCCCAATATGGGTACTTGACCATAATTGTGTTCTCGTGTACCCGTTTTATGTCATCTCACATTGCCGAAAACCAGTTACAATACTCAAGAACACAAGTACAGAGAACGGTAACAATCCTTACATGTCGTTCTTGCCCCGCCCTGAATATCAAGGAAACATACAGTAGGTTGCATCCTCGCCAAACAAGGCCAATCCCATGATTCATCTCCCCAAGTTCATTCTTGGACAGCAAGTTAGCAAGGCTGGTCCCGCTAAGACCACAAGTATGATCTTTGTGTTCTTGGTTTTGAGAAAAACCCATGGCTTCTATGACTTGCCTTCAGATAGTTCAAGACTATCGCAAAGGGCCTTTGGGAAGTTTGCATCTGCAGGGGATGGTGAACAGATCTTGGTGAAATGGAGACCAAGAGATGAAACAGCAAGTTAATGGGCAGCCCTGGAATAAAGCAGACTCTATGAGTTGAGCAAACATGCAAGACAGACATGTTGGCTCTAACCACAACTGAACCAACCACAATCCAATGAGACCCACAATACAACTTCTGTTCCCACATGCTCATCTCGTAGGGTGAAAAAAAGGGCCACTTTATATCCTCACCAATTAGTAGTCGATTACAGGTGCATGGAAGGGCATGTCCCTTGACATCGCCCCTCCCCCAGAGCATCCACGCCCTGCCCCCGTCTCACAGCCTCCTCTGCTTGAAAGCTGGTTGTCTAGTTGCTGCAAGTGGGCAATAGACCACCAGCTGCTGTGATACAGGCTTGCTGCAGTTAGCTACCGTTGTACATTAATCCGAGCACAATTAGATGTCAGCAAGCAGCAATTCAGTTTGATGATAGCCTTGGGCTCCAGGCTTCAGGCTCTAATCAGGAGTGTAAACTCTGCTATATTTCAATTTAGCAGAGCGCTCTTCCGCTAACAGGCCCCTGCCACAGTGATAAATAAAACGCCTATTTACTCCATCGCCACACTCAGACGGCTCGCGCTCTCCTTGCCGGCCCCCTAATCATAGCCTACATTTAAACTCGACAATAAATCACGCAGGCCTCAGCCTAGTGATTAGTGCAGCCGTTTGTCCCCTTAAAACCAAACAACGACTGCCGTCTCCCTCTCTTTTTAGTTAGAGTCCAGAGGAGTTTTATTTGGGGACCTGCAGATGATAAATTGCATTGTACAATATGAGGTGAACAAAGGCTTCTTAGGTTGGGGAAATAATAGGAAGTTGCCCTTCTATTAACTAGTAGATTCACTGCTAATCATATCAATCATGTAATAATTCTTTTCCTTAACCTGTAGTGGTCCAGCAAAAGGACAGCTGTGTACATCTATCAAATACAACATATGTTCAAATAATCTGATGCTACCCTTCATTTTCTTATTTGTATCGTCAAAATGCTTCAATAGCTTTAAACTCAAGCAACAATGTTAAGTTGCATGTTAAATGAGGAGCACTGTGCTATTTATATTAAGTGTTAATAGAGGTTGTACCCAATCCATGTAATCCACTGGATTAATTGCTGACTGATTTAGCTCGCTAAACAGTGTGGGAGCTGAGTTAAGAACTTGGACATAATCTTTATCCAAACATGTTCAATATGACACTGGCTTCCAGGCCCTTCCAATAACATTCCAGTCACTCTCTATTTGTCGCTGTCGACCACAAACCACAGGGGAGAACCGGCTGCACAAAGGGAAGCTTTCGTGCTTTTAATGCGGAGGACACCATCAGCAAGGATCTGCATTTGAGGGTCGGGCCTAAACATCTTTTTGTCCGGGGGGGACCTGACATGTTCGCCGCCCTGCGAATGAGATGCACATTTGGGCTGGAGCCACTCAGCGCCTGTGGCCTCCCACTGGGGGTACCTGCCTAGCCTCAGGGTTAATTAATTGAGGTTCAATGCACTGCTGAAGGAGCATTATTGCATTTGATACTCTACATCTGTGGTTTAAAACTCTTCCATTGTCCGATACACAAGGGAGGCTTTAAATGGGAAATTAGCATTCAGACGATCACGCGGTCCCCTCGCTTCTCAAAGAGCGGCTATGCTAATGATGCTGGTGCAAAACGCAGTGACATTATAATGCCCCGCAACAGCTCTGAGTTAGCTGTGAAGGACAGTGCTGTAAAGATAAAATTAAGGTAAAGGACCTAAGAATTGCAGTATATCATTTAAGTTAATGTTTTATGCTTCTTATAAAAACACATATGAGTAAATAAACTGATCAATAGAATAGAATAGAATAGAAAACAATAGAATAGAATCTTGTTCATGACAGGAGCTAGCCGTTATCAAAGGTACTATATAGCTACTACGCTATAAACTATATAGCTACTCTCAAAATGCAGAATATCAAGTCCAGCATATTTCTTAAGGATGAATATTGTCCCAATTCTCTTGTGGCATACTAAAGTTAATGAATCAATAGGAAGAACATAATGATGTGAAAGGTTGGTTAAATAGCTGAAATGTTACATGCCACCAAAATAAATGAAGGTATTCGTTGAGCTGATAGATATAATAGAGCCTTGTCACCTTCTCGTAGGTTCAGAGACATACTCTTAGCATTTCAATCAAGACTTCAGAAAGACTTAATGTCTTAGAGTACGGTACACACAAATACAGGCGGACTGGACCAGGCAACCTCAGTTGTACTTACCTTCTCTTTATTTGTCGAAAATAATACCATTTTATGTGGTTTTTCACAGTATATCTTCATCCAGAGTAACACACGATGTTTCTAATACTATGTAATTTTATATTTATATTTTGTTAGTTTAAATAGCTTTTCTGTAGGTATGAAACAGGAGCAAAATTGTGGTGTTGGTTGCACCCTAAGGCACTGCAAAGCTGAATGTCAGTTTAAATCAGTATATATGCATGAGCGACAGGAACTGCATAAAATGGGAGATATTCTGTTAAGCATAAAACAATAAAACAAACAAACATAAATAAACGAACAACAACAGCAACAACAATAATAATAATAATAATAATAATAATAATAATAATAATAATAATAATAATAATAACACCTGTCAGTTTATTTAATTATACAGTTGCTTTAATTCTCAATGTCCTTAAGAGAGGAAAGAACTTCTGTTTTTACGCAATTTAAATACTATATAAAATCATACCTCTAGGAGATGAATATTAGAATGTTGCTCTGGTTTGTCCACAGGCAGTTTGAAATTTAAATTACTTAAAGGAAGAGAGTTCAGTCCTTTCTCGTATGTTTGAAAAGATCCACTTGACTTTGTTGTGCATTACGTCCCAGCTCTCTAATTGCTGGTCAATAAATCATGCATTTGAGAGTAACATAGGGGGAAAAAAAGCGAATAGACACTTTCCGTCTTTATTAGCGGGTGTGCGCTGCTTTTGAGACAAAGTGGGCAGAGCTACGCTAAGATCTAATTTAAAGTGCTCTGCCATAGATGAAAACTGTGGTTTACTCTCTGCTTTTTATGCTTGTGTGAGATGAAATGAGTCTTCATTAGAACCAGGGACCCTAAAACCAGCTGGAAAAGCCTTGACTCAATTTACTGAGAGCCTTTTGTGTAAATCACAGTAGGCTTTATATTTTCCCCATAACATGTTTCTTTGTCCAACCGAGTTGTTTTTAGTACCACTTTTTTGTAAAACGCAAACCCTTTTGCTGCCCCATTTGTTCGTAGTTTGTGCATTCAAGGAGGAAAAGAAATTAAATGTGTCTTTGGTTTGTTCTTCTTTTCAGCTTGTGTTTTGAGTGCGACCCATAATAATGATGAGCTGTTTGCAGGACATACATACATGAAGTGTACCTTGATAGAAGACACTTCAATAAAAAGGCAAACGCTTCAATGGCCTATTTACTTGTGGCTATGTGCTTTCAGTGTGCAACCATCATTCACCAATAAGCAGAGGAGGCTTCTTGGCTGGTGGAGAATTCATCAGCCTTGCAGATTTATACAGTGAACAGTTACATTTCTGTTACCAGACTTGTGTGTCTAAACATTCAGGAGGAAATATGATGGAAAGCCCAATTTCCTTTACAGAAAAAAAGAATCGACTGAGTGCAAAAAATTTTCCACAATTGGGACTTTTTCCAAAACTGGGATTACTGCATGCACAAAGAAATCAGTCGTGTTCACCATGGCAAAGATTAAGAAATATACAGTACGTAGGTTTCTGTACATCTTGGAAATACCTCTTGACAAAGTCAAGAGTGATACATTTTATTAAAAAAATTAAAAACCTGTGGCGATAGGCCACATTGTCCATTGTCCATCAAGATCAATACAGCAAGATTATTTGGATGTATTTCCATTCACACCGACTGGTGAGAATAGCAACATGAATATGAACCAAACTTTTCAATCTGGAGATACTTTGACAGCGGCTCAATCAGTATTCTGCAGTGATATTTTTTAGTTCCATGAGAGATTTCAAAAATCATTCAACTTGGTAAAATCTGACAATAAAGACAACATTTTGCAAATGATCTGCACATTGATGTAGTGTCCTTGAAGGTAATAAATGAGATATCCCATTATAAACCTTTTGTCCTGTGTTTTTATGTCTGTGCAATACTCTTAGTCATGTTTGAGCTGACTCAAACCCTACCTTTTATGCGGCTCTAACAAAAATGACACAAAAATTTGTGAAAAAGGACAATTGATTTCCAGTAATCAAAAGATATGTCAGTCTTTTATTGACATCATAATAATCACTAACACTTTTTTTTTTTGGTAATTTGGTTACAGATTAAACATTGTAAATGACAAATTAGTCATTTTAGCGGTGGAAAATACCATCATTTATTTTTAAGAATCTTCGTATGTTATACATGTTTACTTATGTTACACATTATGTTACACATTTATTTGGGATGTCGACATTTCACTCCTATATAATAATTTTAAAGAGTCACATTGTTAGGAGCATAGAATAACTAAGAATGTACATCTTACAGTGAAATATGGCCATACCTGTATTAAAATAAATGTTTATATTTCATGTAGTCTATGTAGTTAAACCTTGATGCTTAACTGATACATGCATTCTAGAGCATATGGCAGATATCACAGGGCACATGAAGAGCTTTGAATGTCATTGTTGGGTCGCTTGCCTTATATGTGACTCTAAACAGGAGCATGTAATTAGATCCACAGGGTCAGAATAATACAATACTATAATTTGTATTACAATACAACAATACAATAAGTACAGTAATTTCTAAACCAACTGAAGTTGCTAGGTTGAGGAAGATCTGTCCAACCCTTCAGCTTCTAAGGACATTGAGACTAAAACAAGAATCATGATGACTGATTTTTTTGAATCTCATGTGTTGTTTATTTCTGTAAATGAGGCTGTTTTTCCCCCTTTAATAATTTTCCTGAAGAATTTGTATGCATCTCACCTTTTTCTTCCTTTCTGTAGCACAGTTATATTTGGAGCTATGGATTAGCATTCAGGTGTAATCAGCAGGCAATCAGAGTAGCTAAATCTAGACTGATAGGTTAAGCAGCACTAAAACTCTTCAGGCTCGTGCAAAGAAAACTGAAGGGGGCCATGATCCCAATTCAAAAAATCCTGAAGGGCGTCAATAAGGTCAAGCCTGAAGACTATTTCAATATTAGTTCTGACTCAAGGTCACAAGGATACAAGGATTTGGAATGACATTCCTAATAGATAGCTAGCACTGATGGCTTTAACAAAACAGGAGGATCGAAACAAGCAATGAAGACAAAAAAAAGCCACAATTCGACTTCAGCACAACAAGAATAAAGGCTGGAAACAAGGTATTGGAGGTGTGACAAACGAAGTCGAATCCAGTTATATGTAACTGCAAAAGCC
>JAODLD010000046.1:25715020-25753833 GCA_026781065.1 Mormyrops boulengeri
CCCCCCCCCCCCCCCCCCCCCCCCCCCCCCCCCCCCCCCCCCCCCCCCCCCCCCCCCCCCCCCCCCCCCGCGGCGGCGACAAACGAAGTAGAGTCCATTTGTATGTGACTGCAAAAGCCAAGTAAATTTATGGGCTCATCAACTTACTTTCTGCAGCCAGAAACATCCATATTCTCTCATTCAACACTTACTAGAATTAAGTTATATAATATTCATACAAGCCAAAAAGCCCTGTCTTTATTGGAAAGTTAAGTACTTATGCTCTGTAGGAGATAACAAAAACATGGACAAATAGAAGGCTCTTCGAATGAGAGGACAGTGGCTAAGGTGGAAAAAGGCTGAGAAGATTCCTTACTCCTTCACTGATCCCTCTTCCCACATTTACAGGCACTAAAGAAGGCTTGTGATTGTATGTGCGTCTGGGTCACATTGGCAGTGTGTGTAGGTTTGAAGCTTTTGTCCTGGCACTGGCGTGCTCCGTGTCAGCACTCGAGATGTACGCGCATGCGAGTGCGTGCGCTCACCTCAATTAACAGCGCTTCCTGCTGCTGAAGCAGACAGGTGCTTCCGCATAAGGGACGAGCTCAGATCCCTTTCTCTGCACACCCTTGCCCTTCCTCTGCGCAGCGGCCCGCCAGGCTCCATAAAATGCCCAAATTAGTGGGTACGACATGTTGCGGAGCTGCCGTGTGCAGAGAGAGAGCAGAAAATCGAGTTGTCACAGCAGGACCCATGTAATAGAGACTCTGTTCCCTCAGTTCTGGCTCATAATGGCCTGGGTGAGACAGATGAACCACAAGCTTGAATATAGTTACATATTCCTCCGCTATTAACCCCTTTGGTACCAAATTTAAATTTATCTCCATTGCTATGTGTTGCAAAAATAAAATCTTTGTTCTCTGTGCTTAATGTATTTTAAGCATATTAAAACATTCAAACTAAATTTGCAAATGAAAAAAAAATTAAATAACACTTTGGTAAATGAATTCTGCCCTTTTTCATTAATTAATATTTTTTCTCTAGAAAAAAAAACACCAATGATCTGAATTAAATAATTTAAATATCTCTGTACCATATTTATGCAATGGCTTACATGCATACATCTGTCAAAGGCTTTGAAATAAATGATGAGTTTTTCATTGCAATTGAAACTGACCAGGACAGAACACTATTTGAACATTACTATTTACTAAAAGTTATTGGAACATTAGCCAGTGTAGGGGCATTTACAGTACAAATTACAAAAAAATATATCTGACAATGTCCATCCATCCATTCAACTATTATGATGGTAACACGGATCCTATTCTAAGAAATACCGGGCACAAGGCAGCATCCTGGGTTTCAAATTTAATTTTATGATAAAGGTATATGGGCAGCGCATTACCTTTTTTCAATTTTTACTGTAACCTTACACATCTTGGGTTGGAGGTTGGAATAACACCCCAAGTGCAAATAGAGATTTAATGTCCTAAGTACTTTTCCTCTGCGTACTGCAGTTTCTTCCAATAGTCCAAAATCATGTCTTTAGGTGAACTGGTGTCCATGAATTACCTGTAGTATGTGCACTGCTGTCAAGGGTGTCCCTCTAATGTCATATGCTTCCTCAGATATTCTCAAGACTCACTTTGACCATGTATTGGTCAAATATTTATGGTAACTGGATGGCTGAAAAAGAAATAACTTCTGGAAAGGGATCAACAGCAGGGGTCCTTTGAGAAATGCCTAAAAGGTAGCTGTGTTTAATTATACTCATTAAAACTAAAGGTTATGCTATAATCTTGTGCATTGACACACCTAGTGGTCACATTCTCTTTATTAACTACATTTTAAGTGCATTTAATTAGATCTATTCTAAGGATTTGAATGCAGCCTGCTTATTCTCCCTTACTGTTATAATCAGTGAAATGTCTCTACCCTCCATTGATGATACCTTTATGAAACAGTGTACCAGTAAGGCCTCCAGCATCGAGGGCGACGCCTTGCACCCTTCCCACAGTCTCTTTGTCCCCCACCCGTCTGGCAGGAGGTACTGGAGCATCCAAGCCAGTTCTGCCAGACTCCGTAACAGCTTCTTCCCCATGGCCATCTGGCCTCTGAACTTTTTGCTGCCCCCCTGCTCATAGAGTTGAACTTTACACTCACTGTGCCATCCACTAATACTTTATCAGCTTCCTGCCATTTGCACTGTTACTGCACTGTTACAAGTAGTCTTCATTTATCTTGACATTGACTGTCCCGTCTATCCATGCACTTTACAGTATGTATATGCCTATATGTAGCCCTGTGTGCAGTGTACCGAACGTCGTTGGTGCCCCCATTTCACTTGACTTGACTTGAAAACATGACATGCAATGCTCACAAAAAGTCTTGGGACAATTGCATAATTCTGTAAAAATGTTGCTAATTATTGGTTCCATAACAAAAGTCCATTGACAAGTAATGTTTAACATATCTGCACATATCTTCGGCATAGGCATTTTCTGTTTATTAGGTGTCATAATTGTTTTGACTGAATTATTCTGTTCTGTTTAATTGCAATTGTGGTTACTAGGTGTTACTAATTAAAAAGATGTTACTAATTAAAAAGCACCAAATAAGACTGCTTTCCAATGAACTTTGTAACTCAGAAAAGCACTTTTAGAACTATAACTTGGGATTCAATTTATTACTACTTGAAATAAATATTTTACTCTAAACGTCTAGTTGTTTCTATTGCGATATATATTTTTTGTAGACAAATAAACAAAGTAATGATGTTTGATGTAAAACCAATAAATTTGCATTGCATGTCCCAACACCAAGCATTTGAGCACTGTAATCTTTCTAAACATCACTAACGTGTTTTTTTGGTCAGGTCAGTCAGGTCTGTTCCACCTGTGCTACTTAACAGTGAACTATTGACATTAAACATAGGTAACATCCCTCACTGCTACTCCCTTTATGAAAGTGTGCCAAGAAGGGAAGGTGCTGGATCTGCTGGTGGTCTCATGGGGGAGCCAGTGAGTGATGCGCTGATGCACACTATGTAAAGAGGTTTTTAAACTTGACCAAAATCCAAATTCATTCTCATGAAAAAGATGTGGTCAGGGATCCTGCGGTTGCTCTCCAAAGCATCTCGCTGCCTTCCCTTCAGCTCCTCCGATTACTGATTCGATGACCCATGAAATAGCTCCACCTGAAATCCAATGCAAGTGAAGGTACTGCTGTAAATTTGTGTGCAACAAAATGCACACATTTCACAGACTTCCACCTATTAATGTATATACTGTAGCTGAAAACTGGTAACTGGTTTAATTCTCAGAATGGTAACCTCTGCATGTATTGCAAATATCCAACTATTAAACTGCCAGTAATATAAATGACTGTTGAAATAGTTTGCCAAGTAAATATATAACAGTTTCAGTTATAGTTACAGTTAGACTTGCAAACTATGGTGACAGTTCTCCAGAGCAGACAGTGATGTAAACACAGGTGTGGTGGCTACCTGGACCATTTTGATGGATGATCTCACATTTTTAGTAGTTGGTACAAAAAGCCACACAGGAGTAACACTGCCAAGTACAGTCTACAATCCCAATCATACAGTAATTGGGGTCACATGTTTCAGAGCAGGGAGAGCAGCAAACGGGCAGAATCAGCACCCAGTGCCTTGCCTTTGTTTTCACTTTGAGATGTGACAATATCAAAACATCTCTAAACCTTTAAAAAGATGAGTAATGCTGAAAGAGGCTACAGCTAAGATCTCTAATACCTACAACAGGAAATCATTTCAGCAGCCAGACTAACTGCAGTACTGTGCAAAACTCTTAAGCAGTCAAAAAAATTGATGTTTAAATATGTCAAAGTGTATTAGCATAGTCATTTCAAAACCTCTTCTAAAATCACCACAGTATTTCCAGCAACCATCTAATACACTTTTTTTTTTACTTGACCACTAGTGCACCATGTTTGCCTGATTGGTACTTCACCAAGTTATTTAAGTAAAGTTAATAAATTAATTGAGGTGTTGGCAAAACTGAACAATACGTGGAATGGCTAGGGTGTCCCTGAGAAAGAGGTTTGAGAACTGAAGTGGTGTTCTTCTACGCATCCAAAAAGGTATCGTTAACCTTTTGGAGAACTTAAGAATTTCTTGTTAGTTTTCATGTTACTGTTAATTTATTCTATATTCTAATGTTAAATAATGTTGTTTTTCAGAGCATATATGCACTAACTATCCAGATAAATAGCATTAAAATACCTAAGACTTTTGAACAGTACTGTTTATATCCATAAGAGAAACTCTCCATCATTCACATTCACCGTTAAATTGTCCATCCCAAGAATGACAGTTATTAAATTGCAGTTGAACCCTCTCCTCATCAACGTCTTTCTACATAGCTTTAGTGGGACTGAATGTGAATGAAGGTCACCGTACCATGGTGGAATGTGATGGCCAATGGGACTGCTCTCCATAGCACAGCACCTAGGGGGTGGTACATAGGTGTCCTGCCCAGTGATGAATGGGCTGCCGACGGCATCTTCACTCCTGGCCCTCATGTGTTTGAATAAGCAGTACATTAAAATGGAGATCCGTGTTGGCTTTGGATCAGAGAAGTAAACCGAGTCGGGCTTGGAAGGCTCCATTGACTAGATGAGTAATAGGGAACTTTGGGGGATTGTCTAATTTGGCCAGTAAGATATGTATATGGGCAGGGGTAACGGGAGAAAGTGGGGTTCACTATTTGCCTTTGGTGGAATTTTGCTCACCTCTTAGGTCTTTCTGTAGCTTTATTAAAAGTTAACTATTTACAATAGTTAACTTTTACAATTCCTTACTGTTTTCAATGCATATGAAAATACATCATACCAAGATAATCAAGAAAAGATGTTACGCACAACAATTCACAGTGTTTTCACTTTGGCCAAAGCATTTTTTAAATAAAGAAATGGAAAAAAACAGGTCTTCACTTGTCATTGCGACAGTATGGCTGCCCCCAAGCTTAACACCTTCTGCTGAGAAGTGGAACACCTTCACACCACAGTCAAACAGGTCTGGCAAAGAAATCCACAAATTTACTTTGAAGCTGAGGCACCAAACTGGGACATTAATGGGAACTGGAGAACAATGAAAACAGTTAAATACATGCAATTCAGAGTAAGAAATTATGTGCTGCTGGTATGTAGTGGTAAATTAATGGTGATCGTACATTAATGAATGAAAAACCTGCCATATTGAGGCAGACAATGGAAAAACCAGCAATACAACTAGTGCTGAAAACGTAACAGTCTTCTATGGATACATGCTTAAATACACGTTCAACAAATGTGAAGATAAAGGAAGTGTTGTTCAATTAAGTGTGTGATTGATGGTGATGATGAACTAGAAAACTGTAATAAATTTTGCTTCAATAGACCATACGACTGGCTGCACATCACCATAGTTTATTATTGATTTTTACTGTTTTCCTGCTAATTTTATGCCATGTACTGATATATACGTGAAATTCCACTGAGTAACAACCCTTTAAATATGAAGCAATATAAAGAGAGATGAATACAGGTCTTTTGCGATGGCTGATTATAAGCCAATTTACAGCAGGATACCCCGCTTTTCAGCTTTGGGGTAGAAGTAGGAGACTGGATGGGGGTTATGAGTAGGGCGATAGGGTGAACTGTGTCCCCCCCCTACCCCCGCCCTCAACCTCCCAGGGAGTCTTAAACTATCCCGTTACTTGGCAACTCTGCAAACCACATGGGCCCATTGAGGATGCTAACAAGTACTGAGCAGGTCCCTGACCTGGGGCGGACCCCCGGCAGACTGGCCCCTCCCCCTGGCTGCTCCAAATGCCACGTGCTTGAATTGGAGCCATCTGCCTTGATATTCACTACATCTTCGGGCACAGTGGGGGCCTGTTTTGCCCCTGACTGAAGTCCACAATGAGCCATCTTCAGACCAGCAGTGGAGCTTATCCGCAAATGGTGGGGGGATTCTTGATGACATCTCATGTTGAATAATTAGTACTAACCTTGCCAGTGGTGTCCCTCCAAATCCCATTGGGAGGTCTGCAGTTACCCTCAACAGAAATTTGGGATTAGGAAACAATACTACTTTAGATGCTATTTTAGGATATTCAAAAAGTTAAACAGAGAAGATGCTGAATGTTGCAGATGATAAAGATTTCAAGTAGGAGTCATTTGTATAGATGGTGTAAACTGAGAAAGTTGCAGGAACGTGACTTAAAATATGAGAGTGGTGTTTTGCCACAGATCAAGAACTTGCGTAAACATTGGTTTATATATTGATGAAGGATCTGGAGATGTTTGTTAGTCACATGAGCTTCAATTTGTAAAGCATCAGTAGTGTGTATTGTACTGTACTTGGGTTTCAGAATCAGGATTTTTCTTTATAAACTAAAGGTAGTTGGTGAGCGTCTTAGTTTGAATCAATGGCTGTATAAACACTGTATCAGTAACCGGGGAATGTAGATTATTGGACTCGTGTTACTCGGTAAGAAGTACACAAAACTTTCTGAAGCTACTGCGAAGGTCACAATCATAATCAACAGGGTGGCCAACTCTCATACATCTGGCGTGACACTCACGCTTTCAGACTCACGCTCAAGCAAGAAATCTTACAGCAAATCTATATTATTCCAAAATAAACCTAAAATTAACTACATCGAAAGTATTGAGGTAGTTTGCAAACTCCACATGCTATTTACAGTGTAATAAAACTGTTACATTCATGTAAATGTCCTCCCTACTGGAGTACAGTCTGGGGGCTGTTTTTTTTCCCCCTCCTCTCTCCTCATGTAATTTCGTTTTTCTCTGTTTTTCTGACTTCCCCTGTCTTCCTGACCGGTCTACCCCCTGTAATGTGACGTTCATATGTGTGGTCGGGTTGATGGCCGCTATTTCACTGGTACTTGTGACTATGTGACAAGGTGTATTGCAACAGCAATAAAGGGTCTTCCATACCATACCATACCATACCATAAATGCGCGTGCAGACTTGTCTCGAATTGAAAGTCTCGTGCCAGCCATCTGGCCAGAGTTGGCAGCCCTGAATCAGTGAAGAGTTTTGCCAGCTTCTCACTCTTAGAAAGACTTCATCAGTTAGTCTGGAAATATCTGAGGAAATACTAATTTCTCACTGAAAGCCAACAGTAATAAGATATTTGAATCAATAGCTGGACAAAGGTTTCTGTCCACTTTTTCATTTATAATATTCTGTATCTGAAGAAGGTTAGCTTGTCAGGGTCTGTACTGTCCAAGCCTGCCCTCTATGACCTTCCCCATTTGGCCAGCAGGTATTGTTGGCCATTCCGCCATTCCCACTCTCTGTCTTAGTTCCTATTCTTCCCTAGTGGGTTTTCCCTATTCTCTGGAGAGGTGTGTAGCTGTAAACTGTATGGTCACTGATTCAAGGCTGGCCAGATGCCAGCCTTATCTGTTATTTTGTATTGGTTTTTCTGTTTCCCCAGTGTTTATTACTTTCTATTTGTTTCTCTGTTATTGGTTTGCCCTTTTTGTGTTCTGTTCTGTTTTTTGGTTTTGTACCTTTTTGTTCCACATTGATTAGCTTTGCATTGTAGTACTAGTGTCTGGTTTATGTCTCCTAGTTTTGATAAGCTTTCTAGTTCTGTTAATTAGCCCCACCTGTTGCTCATTGTCCTGTGCTTTCATTGATTGGTTGTTTGGCTGTTGTTCTCACCTGCCCTGTCCTTTCTTTGATTGGTTGTTTGGCTATTGTTCTCACCTGCCCTGTCCTTTCTTTGATTGGTTGTTTGGGTTGATCACTATTGTATGTTGTATGTTGATCACTAAAGGTTATGCTGTGTTACTCTGTCCCTGCATCCCATCACTGTATATATACATAGCTAAGACCTTGTCTTACATATTTATAAAGCTATAGATTTCACTCTGACTGAACAGGTTGGGAAATTTCATAGTCAGAACCTGAAAGTGTCTTTTTTGAGTTTCCAACTTATGCCAGGTCTCCACTGAAGTAGAAATGGCTGCTCTCCTGCTTGTAGATCTGTAGGTTATCTGTACAGTATGTTCTCAAACTTTTTAGGTAGCATATGGTCATATCTCTAGTCCTCAGAATACAAGTGAGTCCCAGAGCTGATGAGTTTTCCAAATGAGAAACATTCTGTGTAGCTTTGAGTAACTCATGCTTATATCTGGGGTTATTCTGTTTTCGGACATGTTTTGTTAATCAGAGTTACAATACTGAAGGTGACTTTTGAGTCTTCCTGGGTGACAAATCTGCTGTGACAGTAACACGTTCCCACTATAAATGCAGGAGAGGTCCTGAAATGGGTCCATTGAATTCAGATTCACTGAAGGGCACACAGTTTGGGGAGCCTCTTTGTACGTAACTCTTACATCAAACCACTCCAGTCCACGTTACCAATAACAGAGAAAAACTTTGAAGTCACTGTGAAGGATGTGCTTCTTTCTCCTGTGCATGATTTCCTTCAGTTTCAGCAAGAACAGTTGCTGTCTCACTCTTTGCATTTAATTGCTGTTTTGCAGTTTCATTCACAATCTTCCCAATGAACTACAACCCATAATATTAGATGTCTCTGTCTTACAGATTGAACAAAACAAAGCACACATACGCACACACACACACACACACACTAATAAACTGTAATATGTTCAAATTATTTCCCTGCTTCAGGAGACAAAAGGTTGTGTAGGTTTACAATATTTCCACACTTCAGTACAAGCGGCAAAGACAAATTTATTCAAAATTTCTTCTGTCAGCTGATATATTAAACACTTTAATCACTGGTAGAAAGCATGTCTAGGCATTTATTTCATGTCAGGCAGGTCATTTACATGACCCAGCACTTCAAACTGTTTGCTTCTCAGCTGGATAAACAAGCAGCTATACTCAGTCACCTCCAAATCGGTCACGTCCAGATCGGCCACCTCCAGATCGGCCACCTCCAGATCGGTCACCTCCAGATCGCTCACCTCGCAGATCGGTCACCTCCAGATCGCTCACCTCGCAGATCGGTCACCTCCACATCGGTTACCTCCAGATCGGTCAATTTATTACTGTTTAACCACAATGTATATAAGCTGAAATGGTCTCATCTCCTTACTCACTCTTGGTGGGCTGTTCTCATGATTTGGATTAATCTGGGTTCTGAATTAGTTTGTTGCCGTGTCTGTTTGTTCCTGTTTATCTGACCTCTGACTTTCTCCTTGATGATATCTGATGCAATTCGGCATGAGTCCTTCATAGGGCTGGTTTCCACCTTTCCACTTACTGCAGGTGCACCACAGTCTGCAGTAGTGCAGACTGTAGTGCTCGACCATCCACGTTCCTGGAGGTTCATGCTTCTTGCGCCACCGCACCTTGCCACCCTGTACTTTGACACTAGGCCTGTGGTGGTGCTATAAGGCAAAACTGGATGAAATAGCAGCTAAGTTACTTTTTTGAAGTGTGGTATAAATGTTAATCTCTCTGCCTCACTTCACAAGACAAAAGAAGAAAACTTCAGCTTAATGCTGTTGGTTAGTACAGTACATTACAGTATTATTATTAATGTATTATTAATGGATTACATGTACTGTTAATAAAACACCAGAACCTACCATCAGCTAATTAAAGACTTCTTTGGTCCGCAAGCTCAGGGTCTGTCATGATTTATAGCCCTGTGATTGCTGCTCTCTCAAATGACTGAGAAAATGCTACCAATAACAGTATCCTGGTTGGAGGCTGCAGAAATGCCCTACGTTATCTTTCCTGCTTTGAACTCATATCAAAATAGGCATCATAATTCAAATAACACAAAGTGTATTGTAGTAACCTTAATATTGGAAATAAGTGGCCTTGGTCTGTTGGTAATACAGGCTGAGAATTTGAGCTCAGGGTTTCACAACGGAAGTCAAAAGGGATCCTTTTTATATTATCTGTACTTAAGCAACATGTTATATTTATTAATACAGATAAAGTGTGGATTGCAGGGAAAAATTTTTTTACAAGAAAATATGAAATGTAACAATGTAAAAAACAATGTGTACAAGTGTGTGTCTGCATGGCGACGACTCGTTACTCCTTCAGGTGTTGATTTCTGCAGAACATTCAAGAAGACTTCCAGAATAGCCAAGTGAGCAGCAATGCATAATAGAGTGGGCCACGTTCAAGCCCGCTGCCTACATCTACACTGAGTTAAAATGAGACAAATACTAACAAGTGTTAGTCTTCTATAGCACGTTGGGTGTGGCTCAGATAAGCAGTAATTCCCTGCCTTATAAAGCTTCAAACTTCATCCTCCATCCAATCATTTGAACAGTTTTTATTTAACTTGGATAAACATACAACATTTCGCAACAAATCAATGTTGTACTAAGCTATCAGGCAGCAGACAGCACTAATGAAAATGTGATTTTTATACCTTAGTTGTGCTTCTAGATAGTATTTGCAGTTAACCAATGACTAAAATGCATGCATACCTTCAAAAAGTCTTTCTTTATGTTTGCATCTTCATTAGTTTTTTTAAGCATATATCATATTTAGTCTCAGAAAAACTGCTTGTTAAACAATGTGTGGCTGTGCGCGAAATTAATCATAATGAATGCATATATCCAGGATTTTAGAATAATCAATATTTGATTTCAGAAGAAAATCAAGCCCCCCCAAAACCTGTGCTAATTATGGGTGATGGGTTGATGAATGGATAATATTACTCCAAAATACCTAATCATATAACAAAAAGTGTAAACAAAAAAAAACAGGTATGCTTTCTGTGATAAGAGCAACCTTGGAATTTGTTTACTTAAATTCTGCAGGCAAGTCAAGTGACTTGTGGTTCTGAGCCACAACTGAGAGTGTCACCTTCCAGCATTGAGAGTATTGCATTTCTCCATGATGCACTACTGCAGGAGAGCAGGTTTTGTCAAAGACTCCGCTTGGACTTTGGTGAAGAGGCATTGCTTCAGCTTCTGGCTTCTCTTTAGCTCATGTAATCCCATCGTGATCCTTTCATTTTAAACCGCTACTAGCAGTTTTGACAGAGGCCTGTTCAGGCTAATACTCCTTTGACACGGAACCCTCAATTAAAGGCAGCTGAAGCAGCCACAATCCCATTAGGGGGCGACGCGGTCCCCTTTGTCGTGCTCCCAAGACATAATTAGCCATAGTTGACAAACGTGTAATGAGGCCACACAAAGGACAGAGGACGGGGGGGCAATGCCCACCCGCAGACACGCAGACACAGAGACATGCAGCCTGTGTGCGCAGTTGGCCTGAATTGTCATAGCAGGTCTTTCAGAAAAACAGATTCTTTGCTCTGACAATGAACAAGCATGAAGCATGTCAGTATAATTTACTTATGCAATCCATTTATCTGAAGTTACCAAATATTCACTGTTAATTGTCTTACAAACTGAATGTTTCGTGAAGTCTTCTGAGATTAAATTTCCTCATTATTAACTGTTCTAGTTTTAGATTCCTCATCAGCAAATCACCTGCTGGCTTGAATTAATTAATTAATTGCCCCCTAAAATTAATGTGAAAACCACATTTTATGTATCAGATGAAGAAAACACTGATGATGGTTTTGTACATTAGAGTTGTCTCATGAAACTCATGAGAGTTCCATACATTCACACAGAATAACCTTCCTGATGGAAAACAATAGGGATGTATTATTGTTCAATTTGTGTTTTATTAAGCTGATTTTATTAGCGCAATGTTAAAAAACGAATATACAATAGAGCACTATTTTATGGCAACTAAGAATAAGGAATGCTTTAATCAATCACAAGATTACATGGTGGAAGTCTGCACTTTCACAAACCTATGTTGTTTTAATGCAAACACACAAATTTTTGTCAGTTGCGTGAATCATCCTGTCCTGATTTAGCAAAAGCAGGGTTGCCCTCTAGTGGTAAAACAGTGGCTCTATGATAGGCATCCCAGGACCCAAAATTTGGACAGACATGTATAACACATTTTCTAACTGCACAAGACTCTCCAATACTGAGGAATTCCTAGCTTTCAGTGTTGCACTAATCCACACTAGCCTCTGCATTCTGTCTGTCCTGGCAACAGCAACTCTACTTCATCTATCCTCCTATTCCCGCATGTGCTGCATTCCCTGCATCTCACCTAACACTGCAGTTTTTCCCACCAGTTTATGTGCCTGTAACCAGTACAGAAAACATACAACACAGAAACCTTACCTTTATGTTAACTTCATTAACAGTTTCAATTATGTTAAATGGACCTGTGGTTGAGGATGCGGTTCTATGGGTAGCACTGCGTAAGGATGTATGAAATTTTCAATCCCTCTAAGTAATGCAATATTATGTTTTGTGATACTGTACCGATTCTCAAAAACACTGTATTGCTTTTTAATTAATGAATAGTTTACCTGCAAAGATTATTGGCAGATGTTGGTTAGTTTTGTGTTGTGTCTAACCCCTGACCACTATATAGCAGTGTTGTAATCTATATTCATCCATTTGAGTTTCCCACTCAAATGTAACACGGTAAAGTGAGAACTATGAACCAAGATGGCAGCATGCATAGGGACAGTGGCCTGGAACTCTCCAATGCCATTCTTTCATTGTGTAATATCCCTCTGACAATGATATGCTAATGGTTTCTTTGCTTCCAGTATTGGCAATTTATTATTCATTTTTATTCTTCTTCATTTAGAGTGTATATATTGTAGCAATGGGTGTGGATGGGACAACAAAACAATCTGGCACCAATGCCATTTGAATAACAGCAAAACATCTTTATTTGAAGACTGTAGGGATTCGTGAGCGATATTACACATTCTACAATTGCTCTTTTACGTCTGCCCAGTGTTGTAATATGCAGTACCCTGACTCACCATTACCGTCCCAACATACTTACCTCATGTTAATATAACATTATAATACAACTATGTACACTCACCATTTTAACTTAACAAAACTTAACAAAAATAACATTAAAAACTGAAACAAACCAAGATAATCATAAAGACGCATGACTAAATCAAACAATCAATGAGACTCATGGGAGCTCAAATACAAACCAATCCTTACCCATTCATTCCAGATCAGGAAGTGCTGCCCTTGCAAACTAGCCTGTAGCAACCGCTACATTGCCCCCTCCTCTGAAAAAGGGCAGTGAGCCCACTGCTTAGCAGCTCTGAAGTACACAGTCATGAAACAGCTATACTTCCTCTTGACCATTTGGGGTCACCCCCGCCCCCACTGCAGAGGTCCCCATGTCCATCCCCTTGAAAAGCAAAGGATCAGAACTTTCTACGTCTGCTCCTGACCTGCCCTCTGAGAGGGAAATTACAGCCTGCTCACTCTTCCCCAGCCTGGGGCGTCCTGCCTCGTCATCCAGATAGGGGTCCAACTAGCTCAATTCAGTGCCATATGTTCAGCTGCACTCAGTACACAGCATCTGACCCATTCAGTCGCTGCTGAGTTTTGGTGATTGCCCCTTCTTCTGGGTAGGGTTATACACCCAGACCCACTTGCCTGCCTGTCGGTCCCTGCTAGCACTGTGGGCATCAACGTTCCTCTTCTGTCAAACACTGGCCTGTTGTTGAAGCATCACCATTGTAGTGTGGATCTGGCTAACTGGAGAGGCAGTTGGCTGGTGGGTAGCCATACAGCAGATTCACTGGTGCCCGGAGTTCACGTCCCATCATAAGTGCAGTGGGTGTGCAGCTGGTGGACTCTTGAAAGGCTGTGTGTTATGCAAAGAGAAGCAGAGGCAGGTCCCAGTCCTGTTGATGGAGGTCAGTAAACAGAGCCAATTAGGTGGTTAGCATTCTGTTAAAATGCTCATTCAACCCATCACTCTGGGACCACAGTGGTGTGGTCTGTGTCAGATAGCTGCACACCTCCCAGAACAGGGTGGATTCAAAATTCTGGCCCTGGTTGCTGTACAACTCACATTATATCCCAAACCTGGTGAACATTTCCTCCAATGACCATGACCGCCTCTTGAGTTGGGACCACATATGCCTCAGGCCACTTAGTAAAGTAGCTCATCACGACTAACATAATGGTTCCCTTGGTAGGTGGTAGGGAATGCACCCAATATATTGACTACCCTCTCCATTAGCTCCCCAGCTTGCAGCTACTGAAACAGTACCCGTGACCAACCCAGTAGTCCCTTCTTTGCAGTGCACAAATCACACCTCTGGCAGAGCCACTCTATGTCAGCTTGGCTCAGGTCCAAATAAAAAATCTCATAAAGGATGCCTTCCTGGCATCCCCCATATTTCCCCCATATAGCCTCCAGTGCCTTCACTGTGGTGTCCCAGCATACGTTGAGCAGGCCGCTGGCCCCGCTGAAGGCTGGTCCCAGGTCCAGATCCTCCATTTGCTGCTGGGTTAACTCCTCCAGACCCCATCCCTCTAGAAGTTGTGAAGTCATAACCACCCTCCCCAGGGAAGGTCCTGCCACCTTTGCCTCCTTCTTGTCCTCCTAAAGAGAATATCATCAGCACTTTTCAGATTCGCATGGTCGCTGGGAGAGATTGTCCATATTGACATGTTGCTGCCCCGGCCGATATTTGACATTGAAGGAGTAGGCATACAACACTTCCACTCAACGTGGCGGCTGCCCCTCTGGCTCCTTGAAGTTCAGGAGCCAACACAGTGAAGAGTGGTTTGTCTTTAATTTGAAGTGGCCCACATATAGATAGGACCTATTGTGTCTTACCCCCTAAACAACTGCTAGCAGCTCCTGTCTGTTGATGCAATAGCTCTGCTCCTGCCAGCTTAAGGAGTGGCAAAAATGTGCAATCACATTCTCACCATCCTGCTGCTGAAAGCCACCTGACAAGCCTCATACCACTTGAAGATTCGGCCCTTCTTTATCACAGCATGAAGTGGCTGGGTACTGTCCGCAAGCCCCTGGATGAAGCAGCTATAATAGGAGTCCCAGGAAACTGTGGGCATGGTATACAATCTTCAGGATTGGCCACCCCTCCACCGCCTTCCCCAAGGCAAAATTTGTGGCTATTCCATCACGCCCCACAACATGCCCTAGGAATATTGTCTCTCACTGTAGAAGATGGCACTTCTTTGGGTTGAGGGATTGGTTGGCCTGCTGCACATTCTTGAAGATGGCCCTTAGGTTCTGAAGTGCCTCATTGCAACTTCTGGCATGAATAAGAAGGTCATCCAGGTAGACTATGCATGCTGAGGTGGGTACTCCTCTCAAGAATTTTTCCATCAGCCTTTCAAATGTGGCTGGGCCATTACAGAGTCCAAAAGACATGAAGGTAAACTCCCATGGTGGGAACCATCAGACTGCTATGTGACAATAGCTGCTCTAAGGCTTCCCCAGCACCTAGCAGTCCTTTATTCCCGTGTCTTGGATCTTGGGTGGGGTCTCTGTTCTTCTCCTCCAACAGCAACATTCTCTTCCTCGACTGCCTTATTTCTAGGTGGGTCCCTTGGGGTGATTCCCTCTCCAATCCCACTTCTGACACCATTGTAGCAATGGGTGTGGATGGGAGAACGGATTGGTACCGATGCCATTTGAAGAGTGCAGGGATTCAGGAGCTTATTACAGACTCTACAATTGCTCTTTTATGTCTGTCCAAAGTGATGTAATATGCAATACCCTGACCCACCACTACTCGTGCTATAGGACGAGTGAGCCACCTCACTGATCTGCCTGTCACATTCCCCCATGGTGGTCCATCCCGACATTCTTTCCTCACATTAGTATAACATTCTCATACAACTATATACACTCATCATTATAACTTACGAAAAATAACACATTAATAACTGTAGCAACCACTGCAATATCTTCTTTTTTATAATGTGGACCTATAGTCTATAAGTGTTACTCTTTTGATACTTACTCTTATCTTACAGCAAGTAGTGTAAGGGTGCACTACTAATGTCAGTATTAGCAAACCTAGCTGATTAGTAACGTTACCACTGACGTCTGAAGCTGAAACAGGTAGACCGGCACCCACGGTGTATAGAGCTAAAGTGTGGGCTCACTTTGGTTTCCATAATAAAGGAGGCACTATGGAGATCGACAATTGTGTCATGTACCCTGCAAGGACTTTTTTCCTGATATAGGCAAATGTTTATTCCTTTGCTTATACTACACACACTGTAGCACTATGATGCTGGATATAACAGGAACCAATGCAGGGCCAAATGCAGATTCCACTCTTCTGATTGTATTTAACAAGTAAACGTTTTCACTTGGATTTTGTGCATATGGTGGTGTGTTCTCTATACTATGAATCGTAACCCCTGTATCAGGATACATATTGTCTTACCAGATTCTTTCTGACACGCAGCCCTAGCAATGTGGACTCACTCAAGTTTGTGTACACTTTTCCTGGGTTAAGATGTTATTCATCCATAGCCGGGATCAGCAGATAGGGATGGACATATGGTGCGAAGCAGATGGATTATCTAGTCTTAAAAGTACAAGATTCCTTATTTATTGCAAGTTAAATGAGCATAAGGACAGACAGACGGGGGGATTAGATACTGTATAGATAGATAGATAGATAGATAGATAGATAGATAGATGTTGATGGTTATCTTTAAAACTACAAAGGACAAGACAATGCACTGTGGGAAATGTCCACTCTCTGCCCCCCTCCCAAGCCACCTCTCTGACTCCCAGTGCCTTGCTAATCTTCCATTAGTCCCATTAGGAGCCATAGCTGAAGGAGCACCTCGATTAAAAGTGGTAATTGAGAGTGACCTCTGTGATGGAGTTCACCGGGGCTTGCATCCTATCTGATCGATAATGTCCCTCAGTGGTGCTGATTCACTATTGGCAAGCCAAAAGCTGGAGTGGCTGAAGGGCCCGTCTGGGTTATCTGCCCCTTATCATGTCCTTATTTCAGCTGTTTATCCCATATGCATAGACACACACATACACACACACACATTCACACACACACAGGCATAATGGAAGATTTCAGCTGTATCTTCTGTCCACGTGTTTTTTGAGGGGATTGTAAACACTAACTGTAAAACAAACATAATTAGCCATAATTACCCAGCACTCACTTACACAGGTTTTTAGTCTTCTATGCATACTTTAGACTCACCAGTGATGCTAAACAGAGGAGTATGTGAGGAAATGGGAACCCATGAAGGAAACCCATTGGAATGTAGGGATATTATGTGAAGTCCACTTCTCTGATCTTTGACTCAAGGCCCAAGATTCAAGGCGTTTTACCTGCCATGTGCAACAAGGTCCTCGGAATGCTTACAGAAAAATTTAAGGAATACAAACAATGAATAAACAATGGATGTGCAGGGAAAGCTTGTAACACTTATGAGTTCACAGAGAGTTCAGGTTCAGTACAGTAATATCGTGGTAGTCCAGCTTCCTTATTTATGATGCGGATGCATTGCGACAAGAAAAACTGTTCTTGAATCAGTCTGTTAGTCAGTGTTCTGATGCTGCAAAACCTCCTTCCATGATAATATGTGTGGTGCATCTGTGCAACCCATTTAATAGACTATATATGCTGTTATCAAAGTATACATTTATGCATCCAAAATATACGAAATCATTTAAAATTATCCCACCATTTTTTTCCCCGTAGTATTTGGTCAATTATTTTCAAGATCTATAGTAGAATAGTAAGAAAAAGTAAACTTATAATTAAGCCATAATTTAAGGCTGCTTTTCCCTTTACTTCATTTTATCATCTAGTCATGCTTTTCTGTACTGCAGGTGTTACTATTGTATTTGCCTGCAATTGTTGGGTGTGTGTTTGTTATTAGACCGGCAGATTTCTTGACTGCCTTTCTCAAAAGTAGAAAAGGTGATCTCTTTTGTCTCTTTTCAAAACTACCAAAAGATCCTAAGATTTGTACTCTGTGTGCCTGAGGGGGACGATCAAAAATTTTACTAAAGACCTATAAGAGAGAGAAGGAAATAAGCCAGGAGTGAGCGTGTGTATGAATCTGGCTATAGAAAACAGCTAGCAGATGAAAGCTGTGACCCCATGGGACTTTCAACAAAAGAGGCCAATTTAATTACTCCATTTAACTGCCCTCCAGATGGGTGGTCAAGAGGACTAACACACATAGGATCTACACTTTACTCATTTAAATTGCTTCAGATTGGGAGGGACATGTAACAAAATAAAAAGCCGACCAAACGACTGCTTCACAACTGGCAGTTTCCTGTTCATTATCATATTAACATTCCATGTAGGAAACATAAGAGATGTATGAAAGTGTAATTTATCCTATCAGTTATTCAGTATAAAATATGAGCTTTAGTGTCAGTCCATCCATTTACTGCCATTGATTTTTTTAATGCTGCCTCCACGTCCTTGCATCGCTGTGTCTGAAGGGCATTTATGTGAGGAACTGCCTAGACTTCTGTTGTCTTTTACTAATGGGGCATATTTGTAGTCATTTAGTTATTTGTTTGCCTTTAACAGAGTGATTAATAAAGTAATTCTCCATTACCAGTGTAATCCTGAATAACTAGTTATAATAACTAATTTTCTAAATATGGTTCCATTAATTGTTCAAATGTAACACTTGAATTTGTGCATTTCTATGAATTGCAGGGTTTAATTGCAATGTCCAACGAAAAAAAACTTTTCTTAAACTTGAAAAACGTTTCCTAAACTGATTCATATGTAGTGATGTATGGAAGAGATCCGGAATGGAAGATGCCATGGTATACTAAAGGCATGTATGGATAGCAGAGCTGGCATGTTAGCACATACTTGCTGCAACAACACAAGCTTTTTTCTCAACATTTGCCTGCAAATGCACATGGAAACATGTGTCTGTAACCTGTGATGGACTGCCCTTCCAGAGATAGTTTCCAGGCTTACTGTTACCCTTTACTGAATAAGCACTTGAAATATGTATGGACAGTTGTAAGGAAATGTGTACTAAATCGGTACATTGAACACTAAATGTAAATCACTTTATTTGCCAGGTACAAGTATTGAAAAATGTTTACAACTGCAAAATAAATAAGATATTTGGCATCATGAGCCAAATCTCTGCTGGGTGTTTATGCATCATTCTGTAATTTTTTCTCTTAGAGTCATGATTATGATTTGATTCCTGTATTTTCTGGCTAATCTTTGTCCTTTTTGCTCCTCTGGGGCCAAAGAAAATCCATTTTCCGGCAAAATGTGCATGTCAGTGATTGGCCGTGCACAATAAAAATCCTAAACTCATTATGAGAACAAGAACCTTTAAATGCAGCTCTTTATTTTATTTGAATAAAAGAAAAGGTTCATTCACAGTAATTATTTTTACATAGCGATTGATGGAGCACAGGGGGGCGGCAGGGATGTGTGTGTCTTCATACAGGATCTTAACCTGGGCTTGAACAAGGTCCATTAAACTCTGATGAAGAGGAAGTGTAGAATAAACGGCGTTGATGGCATTTATGTTGAAAGCTTGTTCTCCCCGGCTAGGCAATTAAAAGGAACATCGCACAGTACTGGGGCCATTGTCAGGCTGATGCAAGATGGTGGTAAACAGCATCCAGACAATTGGGTGCCTTGCCTCATGCTTAACCTCCAGGCTCTTGTCATGAATGCTTAGTTTAATTCCAGCTTTCCAAGAGGGAATGCTGCTTAGCTAATGTAAAATTAACCAAATCATACTTTTCATAACACAGGTTTCCTTAGATTCAATACCATTTTGGCATACAGGCAAACTGACATCATAAGAGGTAGCAAGCAGGATTTCTTTAACCGTAATGGTTTTATTGGTATGGGCAATTTGTAGTATGAATGCATCTCAGATCAATTGGCATGCAGAGGAACACTTTGCGGAGCAGCGTGTTAAGCAAATGCATTGTCTTGGTCGCTGAACTGGAAAAGTGGCAGTGAAGGGAGAACGGGCACAGTAATTTATGTGCATCAGGCTACTCGTAAAGGTGGTTCAGATGCCAGAATGGTTCTTCTACAAATGCCAGGAGGTTTTCTAAATACAAGATTATCCCATGCAATTATGTGGTCTCATTTTGGAATTCATAAAAAAAGCAAAAAAAAAAACAATGAAATGTGTCTTTTGGTACCTTTTGGTTAAACCTAGTATAACCTTGGGGATAAGTTATTGCATTAGACTTCAATTGTTCAAATAAATTATTGATTGTATAAAGTGGTAAATAGTATACTTGTTAAATGCAATAGTGAAGTAAGTTACTCTTGGCAAGGACATAATTTAAGCAAATATATTGTGCAAAGCAGTATCGTGCAACTAACTCTACATTTTGCTAAAGAACTGAAAAATGTGTCGCATGCATTTCCTATCGCAATCCAAAGACAGGCAATTAGGGTAATTCGTGTCTCTACATTGGCCACAAAATATGATTGTGCATGTGTATGCACCCTGCAATGTACTGGCATCATGTCTAGGGGGCACCCTTGTGTTATGTCCTGTGCTGTCTGAAATAGGCTCCACCCCTCCAACCCTAACCCAGATAAGAATTTAGAGGATGGATGGGATAGTCTGTATTGCAAAAACATTTAGACCCATAACATTTTTTTTCCCAGCAAACACAAGGCACAAGGCAGGGGTAAGGTAATTCCTACCACCATTACTGAAACTGTAAGCTTTTGTCATACAGCCAAAAATCAAGATTTTTCTTCTTAGATGTAACCTTAATGCCAATAAAATAAAATATTAATAATAATATAATTAGAATGAATTATTGAAAAAAACTGCAGTGTAGCTGTAGCAGTGTTCAGAGGTAACCAATCACATTCAACATAGGTATAATAACCTATATGAACGAACTGTTATATATATAGTTTTTTGAAATGTTGGTGATTGCATGGATAGCCATGTTTTCTGGTGAGAGTTGACAAAGTATCTACAGGATCTTAGTGTTGAAAGGTACTGATCAGGAGAGGAGTATGTGAGAAATAAAAACATTGGATGTACAATGAAACCTGGCAAAATGTCAACCCCCGGACCCCCTGAATCTGCCAGGGTATCCATGCCCCTCCTGTGCCCCTGCAAATTAAACAACAAAGGTGTTATAGGTTCTTGAATTCTAGTTATGTCTCCTCCTAATTATACGTTTGGTTTTCTCGGCGTTACATTAAAGATGGAATTATGCTCTGATTTGATTTCTGAATTCATGTCAGAAAAACCAAAATTTTCTGTAAGGATGTGTGGATTTTTATTTCCACTGTATAATAGCCAGAAACTGATCATGTGAAATCAGTGAGACAATATCGACAACATTTCCTCATGGACTTTTGATGTAATCCCCAATACTGAATCCCTGCCAGTTTTTAGAAGTGTAATCAATGATTTGATTATTTTTCTTCTTTGTGATTGTGTTCGGCTTAATACATTTCTTGCTAATTGTATAAATCACTTTGGGAAATATTGTAAACAGAATGATATAACATTAGGATGGGAGGAAGAGACCAGGTTTTTCTACAGGATGGTGTGTAAAACAGGCTTAAATTCAGTGGGGGCAAAGAAACTTAAAGAAAGCTGTTGCACAATCTGGGGTAGGAATATGCACACGTGATTGCTGTCTGGCTATGATCCAATACAAGGATGGGCAACTGAGTCTTAGAGGGATTATTGAGGTGAAAGAAACACATTTTAACAAGGAACAGTAGAACTGAATATGTACACTTGTCACCTGACAGCACCCTGAAATATCCACATAACAACATTTCATAAATTAGTATGCATATAGTAAAAATTGAGAGGCAAAATGTCCCCAAAACCACTTAAAATATTCTGATGAATTTCCCCAATATTTTCCTGTTATTTGTAGCTGTCAAACCTTTAGTGTGATGGACACAGCATGACAAAGGAATCCAGCTGCTTGGCATGATCACTGTCGCATTGACTTTGTACAGAGGCCTGGCTGGGACACCATTCCCGCGGAGACATTCGGCAGCCAAGCTTCTGAGATCCTCATGCTCCGCAGTCTTGGGCCCATTGATCTCCCATAGCTTGCCTCTCCTCTGCCTTCTCCTATTTTCTGATAAAACAATTGATCCACACACAGCCAAGAGCTTTCGATTTTCTGATTTAGACAGGCCAATTAAGATGGTGAGTAATTGTGATTACACTGATCCACGATCCATTGTATTTCAGGGGCAAAAAGTAAAAACAAAACACAATAAAAGCTATGTAAGAATATTATGAATTATGAATTTATGTCATGCATAAATTTCTCTGAAAAATAATAAAAGTTTCTACATTAAAAATCCACGGCCATCGTGGAATTAGATTCTCTTTTTTTGTCAATCAGGAGTATAAGACTGCAAGATTATGTCTATTTTATCTAACTTCTGTGAGTTTTAGATCAATTGCCTAATACAATTGCTGAAAAGCCTTTATATAAGTGCAAACCAATAACAAGCTGTCATCATTCTCATAATTATGTAAATGGTGAGCAAAAAAGCTGTAGGAGAAGAAATCTCTATTGTATTGCATTATTATCCGCACGTGACAGGTGTCCTTGAAATGACCACCAAAAATTATTCTCAATTTTCTTTTGGTCTAGGCCAGTGGTTCCCAACCCAGTCCTCAGGGACCCCAGACAGTCCACAATTTTGCTCCCTCCCAGCTCCCAGCCAATCAAGAACACCAAATACCTGGTACAGTTGTTAGAAGCTGTGAGGGAGCAAAAATGTGGACTGTCTGGGGTCCCTGAGGACTGGGTTGGGAACCACTGGTCTAGGCTGTGAAGGGCGTCTAAATCAAAATGACGGAAATGGCAAGTATTTTTGAACTTGTTAAATTTCTGCAGTGCCTCTGTTGCTCTAGTGGTTTCATGTGAGCAGAAACCTTAAACTATGACCTTCCACCAATTTAAAGGAAAATTAAGTAACAGACCACTTCTATTTATTTCCAAACCCCATTCAAGACAAATGTTTTCCAGACCCAAAAATGAGGAAAGGGTACGAGTGTACATGGTGTCAACTTTTGGGATTCTTTTAAAAAAAAATCTGCATTTTTCTGTACTAGTAAAAATGACCTGCAATTGCACCTGTTCAAAATGTACAACAGTAGTAGCTTCTGCTGCTATGCATGTAGAGCTATGTTCAGTCATTAAGCTACAGTGTACAGCTGATGTTTGAGAACAGAATTTGGGGGGCCTACATGATGTCACGCTCCAGCACAATACAAATACAAACTGGCCATTGGTTCTGAAATTTTGGTATTTCTTCCATCCATCCATGTTCTATAACTGCTTGTGCTATTGAGGCTTGTGGGGCATCTGAAGCCTACAGGTGCAGAGCAGGGAACAAACCAGGAGGGGGCAGCAACCCATCATAGGGCACGATGATTTTGAATTTTTTGGATAGTAAAATTCCCTTTTCTAAGGTCTAATGGGAAATCTGGAGGTTCATGGTCATTTGAGATTAAAGGTGAAAGGGGGATTGGTGCTGTCGTACTGTCACTCTCGCTGATCAATTAAGCTGTTGATGGTAGTTTGATTTGACGCCAAAACCCCTGGAAACCTTCATGTCTGTGCTTCCTTCCAGGTCTCTCTTTTAGCCAGGCTGCCACAGTTACTTCAGTAGTGCCGGAGGTTAGGTTTAGGGCAATAACTCTCTTCTCCATCTTCTCTCTTCCAAGCTGATCGTGAGCTGATCCCGATCTGACGCTACACCGCTTGAACCCTCACCTGGACACCTTGGATATACTTACATGACCAACTGGGACTTTTAAAACTATTTGGACTGAAATTAATGTCAATGTAAATACTGTTTCATGCTCCCCGGTCGCCCAGAGGAGGATAGGGTCCCCTTCCAAGTCTAGGTTCCTCTCAAGGTTTCTTCCTGATAGAGGGAATTTTTCCTTGCCACTGTCACCTCAGGCTTGCTTGGTGGGGGTTGGGGCCGGTTATATGTAAAGCGCTTTGTGACAATGACCGTTGTTAAAAGCGCTATATAAATAAAATTGAATTGATCACACACCATTCACTGGCGCGTGCTGACCTATGGGCAGTTTGGTAACTCCAATTAACTTGAGCATGTTTTTGGACTGTGAGGGGGAAACAGGAGTACCCCAAGGAAATCCCATGACAACACGGGGAGAACCTGGAACGCTGTTCCCAGAGGTGTGAGGCAACAGTGCTAACCACTATACCGCCATGCTGCCCCTTGGGTGTTCCTTTCAACATAAAATGCAAATATATTTTCGTCCTGTATCCTGGATACATTCAGTGTGGGGCTGTCATCTTGGTCCCACACTTCTATGGTTTGTGTGAAGGTTTTGTGTTCTCTGCATGTACATGCAGATGTCCTCAGCTGTCCTCCTACAGCTCAAAAATGCAGTTCGGCATCCCTAAATTAATTGCATGTGAGCAGGTGCCCTGCAGTGAATTTCCATACCATCCAGGGCATCTCTGCCTTATGCCCTGTGCTTCTTGGCATTGGCCCTAGGCACGCCATCTCTACTAGATAACCAGTTATCAACGGATGGATGGACTGATGGATGGATAGTGAACTACATCCTCAATGATGTCACGTGCCAACACAACTAAACATCCATGCAGCCATATCCAGGCTAATTATTGGGTATTCGTGTCTAAAATATAGTAAGGCTTCTCGGTGTGAAGGTGGAGCACTGAAGTTGGGGCTTCATTCTAAGTGTCACTGCCTCCATGTCAAGTACAGGTATATGACTGGCTGAATGTTTGCATGGAACACTGGTAGCTTACAATATATTTTGGCAATAGTGTATATATCTGTTGAGTGTCTGTTGTTGTCATATACCTATACTATCATACTGTCATATACTATACTTTCAATGACCATTACAAATCATTTTCATTTCATTATTGTGTTTAATCCTGTAACAAAACATTTTTTTTCTGGTAAAAATGGTACACAAAATACACAAAATACACTGGAAAGAGATCTGATACGGGAAATGTACAGTGATCCCTTGCTATCATATCCCACCGTTTTAGAATCTTGTTTCTAGTTAATGATAAAATTATTTAGGAAACCAAAAAGCACGATTAATAAAATAAATATTTTCATAATGAAATAATCGAGAAACCAGAAGAATGTTTTTTTTCATATTTATTTTCCCAGAGAGAAATTCTATTCACAGGACATGTTTATTGCAGAATATTGGGAATATTTTAGTGTTGAGGTAGCCATCCCTGTGTTTAAGAACTGTGACGGTCATTCGGCATGACTAACAATTAAAGAAAAAAAAACTCAGAATAAAACTAATAAGCCTTCCACCCTGGGAATGTAATTATAGAGCGTTACACCCCCTCTGCGAGGAACGCAAGTACAAACTACAATACTAATCTATCACTAAAGCTTATCTAACATTTTATTATTGGCTCGAAGATGTCAATGGACCGACATTGTCCGGATCATTAAAAATAATCCACCTTTAATGTCGGAGGCATTGTATTTATGTTAATGTTATTCATAGCCTGGCATTCTATAATATTGATCACCAATGTTTGTCTAATAGGAATATAATAAAGAATTACTAAAGCAACGTGGGGGAAAGTATTAGTTTTTCTTACATAAATTGCTACCAGAACAGACCTCCCCATATGAAAGTGATAATCTGTGTAAAATCAATATGATATAATGAAATGTGTGTATTTATCATTGGCTCTGTTCTACCGCATTCTTTGTATGGGCGTTCAGCATGCGTCAAGGTGATACATTGAATCCTCATCACTGGGTATTAGAGCGCATCTCAAAAGCAATCTCCCATTATGAGTTCAGTTTTCATGTTTTACAGGACAAACGTCCCAGACCTTATGACCTCCTTCCAGAGTTTGCTTTCATTACTGCCCCTCCAAAAATTCCTGACTGTTATCTTTTTGCATTATGATTTAAACTGTAAAATTTATGTCACCAAAAGTCCGACACCTTTTCTTCTCGAACTTAATAAAATGACATGAGACAGGGAGGTTGTCTCAGAGGTGAGGCAGAGCCACCATCTCACCCTTGTTAATCCTGTTCTCTTCCTCTGACTTCCTATGTCACAACTGGAAACTCTGGTCCATGTATTTCATTTACGCACTCGGCCTTGAACTCTCAAAGTTGGTTGCTTTACTACCATATTTACAAACACAGACTGTAAATTTAGGCAAATATCATTGTACAAGTAGAGCAGCAGTTACGAAAGCAAGCTGAGACTGTCATACAAGCACGACACTTTCTGGGCTCAAAATCGACTCATACAATTGATTTTGACGTAATAAACTTGGAATTTAGTGCAAGCAATACTAATTTGTGTTACGAATTCAGAGGTGTGGTCCTATTTCATTGGATTTTTCCATTCTGATGGATCATTTCGTGCTGTTATGCCTCATCACGGCCCAGCAATGCTGTTTATGTTCACATAATTGCATGTTCAAAAAGTGATTTATTCATCGTTTGTTTGGTGCAAAACTGTTTGTAAAAACTCAAATGGAGTTATGCCAATAAATAGCATTTCTTTTCTCTCACAATTCTGTATCACTGATGCAGTTCATACCGAATTAGTGTGGTCATTATTTATCAATCTTACCATGAATTTCAGAACAATACTGCAATAAAGTCGTTTACATAAAATGAGAAAATACTGTGAAACAAATGATAATGTACAGTATAGCAAATGAGACATCCAAAACAATTATTGGAGCAAATGTATTATAATGTACGGTAAAAAATAAAGATGTTATTATCATGTAATAAATGACAGAACCAGGCTTCAAAATATAAATAAGTTGGATTTAAATTGCGCATATTACTAATTTAACACCCAAATTTCACTGCAGTATGGCTTCATTCTGCAAGACAAAGGAATAAAAAAAGCATGCAGCATGATTCCTCTAAGCTGATGAGATGTTCTGGTCCAAACCCTGTGCTGCCAGGGACACCCCACATCTGCTCAGGCACCTGAACCGATGGCACCGAAACGCCCAGCGTGCTGCTAAACCAGGGCCGTGTCTGCTTTCCATCCAGCCTCAATGTCACACATTATGAAATCGACAGCCAGAGGGGAGGGCATTTGATGGAAACAGCATGGTTCTGTCTGATAAAGTCTCAGCTTGAGAATAATTGCAGGCACCACTATCTACTTTTTTAAAACTTATTTTTGTGTGTGTGTATGTGTGTGTGTGTGTGTATAAGCTTGTCCAGTGTGTTAATATACTATCCCCTCTAATGGTGTGACATTGAGAAAGTGACAATATCATTACATTGTTACGTTTTTTAAATAGTGAAGCCTCGGTGGCATACAATAAAAGAGTAGTAATGTAAGGATGATGTGCACGACGTGCTGTCAGCATAGTGCAAAATACTTAACACAGACCAGTAAAGTAGTAATGTAAGGATGATGTGCACAACGTGCTGTCAGCATAGGGCAAAATACTTAACACAAACCAGTGAATAAATCACATTCAAAATATGTGACAAACGCGTGGCGATGCATATAATGTCTATAAAGGAAAATATGGGTTTAGATGAAAAAACCTTGAAAATGCTTGAAAGCAAAAAATACTGTATTTCTAAATTGTGCTTCCGTATTCCAGAAATGATATTAAGGTTATAGATTTGCGAAGGGGGAGGGGCTTGTTGTCCAACAGCATCACAAAAAAAACTTGGAGCATAATAGTCATCTTCCAAAATAAACAAACAAACAGACAAACAGATAAGAAGAATGTGTATAGTGCACTGCAAGTGGTAGAAATCTGGTAAAGACATGTGGTGTAAACATTAAGGGAGACCCTGTACTTTAAAAGCCGTATAGAAAATGGGTATGTGTGGATGAATGTAACACTTTATTCAGGACATCAAAGTTTTTTTATTTTTAATTTTAAAAACTCCCGACGGGATTTTTTTGTAAAATCTGAAATAGCAACTCACTGACCCCCCCCACCTCCCTGTCCTTCTTTCGGCCTTTTTCTTTCCTCAGCTAATAAATAGGCACATTTTCCAGAGCAGCCAAGCATCCCTGGTTTTATCAGGGCCTTAACCTTTGTGCCTCTGGGCTGCAGGAAATGGAACAGCCAGGCGCTGAAGGGGTTAACAAGCAGGAGTGTCACTGAGGAGGTCCCGGGTTAGATTCTACCCCTGAAGACGGTGACAGAAAATCACTGGGCTTTAAACGATTAACCGCCCAACAGACGAGAGCTTGAAGGATCCCATTAGATCAGGGGCCTTCTGTACAGTGCACATTGAAATATAGTCGCAAATCCAGTGGAACAGACAACAAAGAAGCTAGAGAATGAAATAAACATTTCGAGGCACGCAGTCACACTCCAGGTGGTCCATGTTGTCTGCAGCTTTCAGCCAACAGCACAAATTGTTAATCCCTCAAACATAGCAAATCCAGGCATTGCAGGCAGAACATAGACTGATTATGTCACACAGTGTGTACCAGGACACCCCCTGGTTGTTTTGATTTAATACTGTGCATTCAAACGCATTTTTCAAATACGTACTGAAGAAAAATCAAGATAAATAAGAACAAAAAAATTTAATCACTCATAGGTATAAGCAAATCTAATCTGTCTGCTAATTTGTTTACCATAAAATTTCATATATACTGCTTATTCAGTCGGTGTGCACACCATGTGTTTAATCGGCGTACATCCTGTTACATCCTACATCCGGCATACATCCTAAAGAACTGGTAAACTGTCAAAGGAAACCCAACACCTGTCACCCCCAGGGTCACAACATGGAGTAGGTGAAGCAGCCCCCACAATTAAGCTGTCAGGTTGCGGAACAGATCTGTATCTGAGCATCGCTGCGTGTTTTGGTCAGACTGCATTGTTAAGGACCCGTCAGAACTGTTCCCACAGTCTAGCACTCTGACAAAGCTCTGATCTCTCAGGAGGTCAACGGGAGACTGCAAAGAGCATGCATTTCTGTGACAACCCCCACCGTCACCCGCCTCGATGGTCCCCTCCAAACGTAATCCCTGTGCAAAGACCCAGCTACCCTTGACTCCTGGCAGAGCTGCTCCTTCCTTCCTGCCCCCAAGTGGGTGACAACAAAGGAGGAAGTTGATTGAGGGGGTCTATTATGCATCAAGTTAAAGAAAGCGTGCGTGATGGATGAGCCCAGTAGTCACCTTCAGTGCTCATGGCTAGACTTGTATCCTTTCTGTCAAATGACCTGAAACTCCTGCTGACGCATCAGAAGTCACCAGAACAGTACACCTTACCGCCCTGTACCCTCTCCATGCTCTGAGATGAGGAAATCGAGATGGAGGAGAGGAACCACTACTAACAAATGCCGAACATAAACTGCAGCTGTTATCACCTAAGGACTTGTGTTTTTTTAAATTCTGCATTATGAAGTCACAAGTAAATTTTTGTCATTGTTAAATTTATTACAATCATCCAAAAATCCACGTGAATAAATAATGCTGTCCTACTGTACTTGATTAATGATCTGCCAAATTGCAATATGTAGGTTACTAAAAAGCAGTGCTATATGCTGAAAGATGGTGCTATTGACCTCAAGGTCTCCAATAACATTAGTCCAACTATGCATCAGTAAGTTACTTAGTTTTACAGTGTCTAAAATTGTCCATCAAATCTTTTACATAGGATCTTCCCCCATAATAAGAACAAGGCGACAATAAGTATTTTTTTTACTTTTTTATTTTCCATATTAAACTTTGATACTATTGAATTGATTTGTATTTGGACTCATGCATTGATTTTTCAAGCAAACTTATCAAAATGCATGCAGTTGAATAGTGTTGGTAACCTTAACCCTGACATATTTGTATGTTGTACTTACTTCAATACATAATTACTAGATTACATTTTATAATAGAAACACTAAATAGGCTGTTAACTTTCCCATTTTGGTGTACTGCTGCTGCAAGAGCAGACCAACGAGAGAAACATCCAAGAGGCAGCTCCAAGGGAGGGACAACACGTAAACACAAACCAGCCAGTCGCAGGCCTGGGTCCGACATTCTAGTCAGGCATGAATTACCAGTTTAAAAGGCAATACAGTGGTGACTGGCAGCTGCGGATTTTTGAGGACAGGCCTTGGTGTGTCTCTAGCTTTGGTGTGTCATAATTAAAGCTGAACCAAGTGGAATTGGAGGCAGAAAGGTCAGCCGAGGGCCAAATGGGAGACAGGGCTGGGCTGATGGGCACCAAATGAACAAATTATGATGGGCCCCACTCGATGTGACGAGGTCAAACACTCGCTCCCGCTCACTGACAGTTCAATTTCCCCCAAATGTCTCGCGATTCCAGATGACCTAATTAGAAATGAAAAGTTATCAGTTGCCCGCCTGCAGAACAGGGGCTTAAATACTCCTTTTTCTGCAGATATTCTGTAGTAAAAATGTTATTAGAGGCAGCATGTTGGCCAGGAGAGGGGTTTCAAACATGATAACCCCTGTTTAGCCTAAATGCTTCTGATAGCCATGTAATAATTTTCCAAAAAACCTAACTGTTCTGGAGGAGAAATTCATCACCAGAGCAATTTAAAGTAAACCCCATTTCTGATGAATGCAGACTGAGGTGTTTACCATATATAAAATAGAGTAGAAATATGACATCTTCATGCAAAAATATTAACCATTAATAATGCATTTTGGTTGCAAGGAGTCTTTCAGGGTCATCTCATTCTTTTTTTTTCTCTCCACAGAAAAGTGGCCCTGCTCCTGAAGAGAGCTCTGCAGCCTAACAAAATGGCCTATTGGAGACCCCCATTACAACAGGGAACCTAGGTTTAGTATTGACTCGGTCCCTGCTGATTGTTACTATGGATGGCACTGAGCTGTCTCTGAAGATAATGTCAGCCAGGATAAATAAGATCTCTTAGCCAATGAGCATAATAAAACTGCAATTTAACTGCAGCTTTAAATGCTAAAATGTTTCATATAAACTCTGCATATTTACCCAATAACACTTTCTCTATCTGCATTTACTTTGTTTATTGGCCAGCATTTTGTTTTTTACTGGAGTCTGGACTTGGAAGTTCCATGGAAGTTCATCTCTTGTCGGTCTGATGCCAGTTTCACACAGACATCTCGACACCCCAAAAGACAAGTGCTGAGGCTTTATTTTCAGAAATCCCAGGAATTCACACCAGACTGAGCAGGACTCGGCGATACCATCGGAATCTTCTTCACGGACACACTGGAAATCAGCTGAGGCAGGCAAGACAGAGATGGCGGGGGGGGGGATGGGGGGACGCTGATCCTCCAGTGTATGAAGGGAATTTGGGGGGCAGGTAGTCATATAGCCTAACATGAAGTGACCGCATGAATGTCTGTGAGAAGCACACAGAGGCCAGACTGGAAAACATTTTAAATAAGAACTCATTTAATTGAAGAGTAATTGACCTACTGAAGAGTGACATACAGTAGGGAGAGCATATCATAGAAACCTGCTACCTTCCCTTATCTAAGGACATATCAGCAAAATTATGTCCCGAGTTGCCACCCACAAAGTCAACATACGCATTATGGAGTTGCTTCACTTACTCAAACTTGTCACAACCCCAAAGAGATTAACAAAAGGAAAGTGAAACCTGCCTTTCATTAGACAACATTATTCATATGTACGTATTGCACTGGTGACACTATTATGAAACTATGCTTACATGGATTTCAGTTTATTTATACAAAACTTTAAAATAAGTTTGATTATGTTTCCTCAAGCAAAAGTCAAGCAGAGGCTTATGCGATTCTTAGACATTCCTCTGTTTTCAATGGTTCACTTCTATTGAAAGTTCCCCTACATACACAATTCTGCTGCAGGATTTCATTGTACTTACTGTATATGTTGCATAATACAAGCACCACTACAGCTTTCCGTTCAAATGTGTCATGCTGGTATAGTGAAAAGTTCTTCACTTTCTTCTCTTTCAGAAATATATATACAATGTATAATAATAATAATAAATAATTGAGGCTTTACTGATACCTGTGGGGGAATTATCTCTTTTCACCTGCCTCAACTCACTCTTTGTAGAGTAAGTTGTGTGTGAGGGGCTGCCATCTGTAGTGGTGCCCAAGAAGCTGAGGGTTAAGGGCTTTGCTCAAGGAGCCACAGATGTACTGAGGCTGGGTTTGAACTAGCTACCTTATGATCACAGGCACACAGGCTTAGGCCACTGAGCCACACGCTGCCCTCACCGATGCTGATATGTCATGTTTTAGAATAAAGGCAGAAAAGTATAATTTGTTTAATATGCAGGAAGGCAATCATCAGAGACACAGTGCTACAAGTTTTTATCAAACTATGTACAAGCTGTTCCCCAAACTCCATAAAGTCCCTCCGAAAGAGCCACTAGAATGAATAACATCAGAAAAGGACTAATGCAGTTACCACAGTACAATATAAGGATTATATTATACCATTATTTGAAAAAAAGAACAAAAACATAAATAGAAGCAAATTTTTGATCAAGCTGTTTATTCAGCAAAGAATACGAACTCTATTCATTCTCCTTCTGTAAGATCTGCACTTATTATTATACATAATCCTTTAAAATGATCCCGGCAGTGGCTTGTCTACCTGACAGAAACAGGGGAAGGTAAATCCCTGTACAATGAGCTGAGATGTAAGTCATAAAGCACTAGACGTGAATATGGTGAATAACTACAGCACAAACATGCGACAGCTTTAATAGATATAGTCATTAGGGGCTTCACCTTGTTAACTATCAGCCCTTCCATGTCTCTGAGTATGATCCATAAAACGTGTTTATATGGGGATCAGTTTTATACAGTCATTTTCTATTTTATAGGAATTCAGCACTATGATGAGTGTTTGTAGTTGTGCAAGAGTAACTATGTATAAATATTTCTGGGCATGTGTGGGTATTGTCACAAGTGTGTGCAAGTGCATTTGATGCTCATATGCCTTTGTTCTTTCAAGGTGAACAGGTTGAGGGACAAAGTCAGATGTCTGAAAAATAAACGCCTTCAATACACCATCTGTAGCTTATAGATGCAGCCGGTGAGGAAAAGGCCATGTTTTGTAAGTGAAGCTATGGGGAGGAACATTCATTTCTACTAAGAAACAAAATGATAGAAGTGTCTCTACACTCAACATCCTATCGCTGAACAGGGAGGAAAAGAAAACACAATTAAAACAGGGAAACAGCAGTATGAAAATGGCAAAATGATTATTATCTGCATTAACAAAAGTGAAATAAAAAATGTCACTCTTTATTAGTGGTTAATATAATACTCCAGAAATGTAGCTGAAAATTTAAACATGTTGTGGTTTTGTTAAAATGTGATACTAAATATAAAACACTAAAATTAACAGCACAACAATGTTATCTGAATCAAATAACAGTTAAAAACCTTTATAATCAATGCAGGGCTTCTTCATACTGTGTGTATGCTCTGTTCCCCAAGTCTCAGTCAATCGCTGCAGTTAAAAGAGAAGCTTAACACTGAAAACAAACAATGAAGTTAAAACCATATCCTATCAAATCTTCCAGATTCGACAATTCATCTTGGTAATAGAGACGGAACCGGCGTAATGCACCCAGCGCCTGAAGCGTGAGATTGAGGATTTCTCTGCCTCGATCCATAATTCATGACCCCAGCCAGCAAAGTGTGTAAAATGAGAATTTCACAGCGCAGCAGGGGCGACGGGACCAGGCCGAACAGGCAGGCGAAATTGTGTCTCACTGTGCAAATCGCATCTCGGAGCTGGCATGCATTTAAACGATGGCGTCACCGGCAAACAGAACGCATCAGCACACGCTCCCCCCCCCCCCCCCCATGGATGACATGCCGGCTGGCCAGTGGAAGCATATGGACAAATATGTTTTTGTGTGATTATTCCAATGCAAAGGGAGGGGGAGGGAAATCTAAATAAGCTGACAGATTTTATTATTATATGTACATGTATTCTGCACGCTTTCAGAATTTGTTTTAGGCGAGCGCTGGATGGTAAAACAAGATGAATAACATGCGTTACTTTGCTGATACGCAGTCATTGAAGAATGGCACACTGTTATGATGATGACCAAGGCATGTAATTTGGAAATTAATGTGTTTAGATATAAAAAGACATTGCATATTTCTTCAAGAACGGTGGTATCAATCCTGGTGTACGCGACTCGCGACAATACATACTCAGCAGGCTGTCGTTCACTGGAGGTCACCACTGTTGTACATAAAATGAAAGAATACAGCTTATATCACCATCTGTATTCACATTTGTTTCTGTCGTACTTAAGAATGTATTCTTGGCAAAATTTTGATTATGCTTTTAAAGTTGTTAATGGTTTGTTTGTTGCCCTTTCCAGTTTACGTTACCGTTACTGTGAGATAGCATAACATTGGGGTGTTTTTTGAAATTATGGGCAGGTTTTGATAAAGTAAGTAACGTGTAGAAAATCTATTTATTAGAAGAATATTATGCTATGGGGGCAATATGGTGGTGCAGTGATTAGCACTGTTTCTGCACACCACTGGGACCAGGGTTCGAGTCTCCACCAGGGTTCCGTGTGTGGAGTTTGCATGTTCTCTCTGTGTCATTATGGGGTTTCCTCCAAGTTACCCCTCACAGTCCAAAAACATGCTGAGGTTAACTGGAGTTACCTAATTGTGTGTGTGTGTGTGTGTGCGTGTGTGAGAGTGATTGTGCCACATGATGGGTTGGTGCCCCCCCCCCGGGTTGTTCCCTGCCCTGCACCTGTAGGCTTCAGACACCCCACGACCCTCAATAGGGGTCAAGCAGTTACAGAAAATGTATGGATAGGTAATGTGCTATGGGATACCACAGTGGCTCAGTGTTTATCTCTAGAGTTTGAATCCCACCAGTGCTTTGTGCGTGGAGTTTGCATTCCATGAGGTATGTCAGTTTTCCTTACACTTAAAAGGTATGTAGCTGGGCTAATTCACACCTCTAACTAGCCCATTGTGCCCTGTGACGGACTGGAATCCTGCCCAGGATTTACCCCAGCCTTGTGCCCTGTGACGGACTGGCATGCTGTCCAGGATTTACCCCAGCATTGTGCCCTGTGATGGACTGGCATCCTGCCCAGGATTTACCTCAGCCTTGTGCCCTGTGATGGACTGGCATCCTGCCCAGGATTTACCCCAGTCTTGTGCCCTGTGATGAACTGGCATGCTGCCCAGGATTTACCCCAGCCTTGTGCCCTGTGATGGACTGGCATCCTGCCCAGGATTTACCCCAGCCTTGTGCCTTGTGCTGGACCAGTTTTATCTCCTGTCCAACCAATAATGTTGAACTTGCTTTGAATGAAAAAAAAGAAGAAAAAAAAGAACTTGCTTTGAATGTAGTTTCAGCTTTCAAAACTACTGTAGTCTGGAATATGTTCAAATATGCTTATCCTCTACAAATAAATGTTATGTTACCTGACTTGTTACATTGTGTAACAGTAAAAACACAATCAAATTAAATGATGATAAAATTTTCATATTAAAATGATAGTGATATTCTTTACGTGGCTCAAAACTGCCAAGAAACACTGATGCTTTTCCAGTGGCGGATTGGCGTTCCTACTGAATAAAGAACAGCGTGGAAAAAAACAGACAAAACTAACATCAAAACACCTGGAAAGACTTTATTGGTCTAAGTGAGTATGGTTCTAAAATCGGTTGCCACATATTAATATCAGCTCTTTCTCGAGTGCTTTTTCTAACAAATGAAGCTTATCCCAAGAATCATAAACTAAGCAGAGGAAACCAGGGTCAGGGGAAGAAACCCAGACCAATGCAGGGAAAAAAATCACACAGAAAGCCAGGAATCAACGCTGGAGCCCAGGAGGTGTGTGTCTACAGTGCTACAGATGGAACGATCTCACGGTTCCCTGACTCAGAACATTGTAGTCGCAGACAAATTTCTTAACCACGATGAAACCTGCTTCCCTGCTGGGGTCAATGAGAACGGAAAAAGATTATGTGAAGATGGTGGGGCACTGAAAAAAAGATTGTCCTTACATTCTCCTGTGCTACTTCCATACATGTAGGTGTGTGGTGAGCTTTGTTTTCATACACGTAGGTAAAGACAAAGCGTAATAGATTTTATCAAACAGCCTCATTTTTACAGCACCCCAAAAATTCTCACAGCAAAGACTAAGGACTACTATTTCAATTATTTACAGCTAATTTATTGCTTCACTATTTTTACTTACAGATTTAAGTGATAACATTTCTGAAAAATATTGTTGAAAAAACAATACAGTTTGAAAATCATAAAAACCCATTTTAACATAATTTAACACCTACATTTTCCCTCAGCAGTAGGTAAACCAGAGACGTGTTTTTATCTTTTTAGCCATTATGTTAAAATAATTAATAGCAGCTCCAGTGCTTCTGTATTAAAAGAGAAAGAGCAAATCTCCAGGAAGACCTTCCCCACGTACTCCATGAATCTTCAGTGTTTCAGTGTGGGGAGAGTCGCCCCCCCAGTAAATCCTGCCTAGTCCCCAATGTCATTGGTTCAGCTACACTTACCTAGATTTACAATGAACTGTGTCAGCATCTGTGTCTGAGGAGACGGTTTCACATAGGGTGTGATTTATGATTATTGATAACTCTGAATAAACATATTTAAAGCAGTAATAAGAACAAATGGTCATGGGCCATTGCCCCATGGAGGATTTTATATCAAAAACACTCTCAGATTGGAGGAGCAGGCTGGAAGACATGTCGATGGAGGGTAGCCGTGCGGGGGAGCGTTGTGCGGGGAAGCGTCGCGCGGGGGAGCGTCGCCCAGCTCTTCAGCCAGTGTTGCGGAGTCGTAATTAAACCATTGAAGCGGAAAGAAAGGCATCATTAAAAAACAATCACACGTGGAGAGACCGCCAAAACCTCGGCATGCGTTAATGAGCGCCGGCATCAGGTTAAACACAGCACCCTCCGAACTTAATCAGAAAAATATGTGGGGCATCGGACGTCGGTGGCCATGGTGTCAGTGGGGGGGTGGGGGGCGGGAGTATGGTTTTATGAAGAGATAGAGCTGAAGTCTGCCTCCAGGACCCATTTGGTCTGACCTATGAATCACTGAACTGTATTATTGCACATTATCTTCAGGGCTTCTACAGACAATGTTTTCTTCCTCTGTTCTTCATCCCCCTGGGTTCACAGCACGACTATAGGTGCCGTTTGCCACAAAAGACAGTTCGCCTCCGTCTTTCCCTCCATTTTTAGGGACTAACATTTTTTTCAGGATATCCAGACTTACGACTCAAAAACCATGGTCCTTTTCCAGACGACTGACACAATGATTTTCCCGGACGTGCCTAACGTGGTATTTATTCAAATGATCTCGCAAAGTAGCCAATGAAACGCAGCATATTAAGCTCTGGCTTGGGAGGTTGTGTATTTAGCATAGTATTGCTGTTTAAATCTTGAAAGAGTGTCCATTAAGCTACCAGGAATAAATGATGCTGGCTCACCTTAGATTGATCAAAAAGCATTGTAGTGTATTTTTAATGATATCTTCAGCTTTAAATCTATGAAGAAGTATAAGAGTGCCTGTCCTTTTTAATCCCTCTGGGGAAACATGCATTTATAGGCAAACGTAACAGGGTGTATCAAATATTGCTGCCATTTGCCTACCTATTTAAGCCTGCTTCCCTTACTGCTCAGTGCAAGGTACTGTTAGGTTCCATGCTGTGTACTGAGCATTTACTCTGTATCTTACATTCTGCCCTGAACGTTTGTCTCACTCCAGCTCTCCCTAACCCAGTTGACCTTCAAACGTCCCCTGTGTGCTTACCCTTTGTCTCTCAAGCACTCATAGCACTGACTTCCCAGGCTCTCAACCTCTCTGCTTCATGCCTATGACCACAAGCTTTGCCTGTCAACTTGATTATCTGTGTGCCCGATCTCTTAATAAACCCTCAGCAAGCTGAGTCTCCAGTTTTCTGTTATCAGATATATAATAAACATTGGTTCCGTCGATAAAATATAAAAGTGCTAAAAATATGTGAATACGTTTTTTTTACCACAAGACTGCAGGATTACAGACTTCAATATCCAAAGTGCTTCTGTTTGACATCTTTATTTCTTCTTATTCATTTTACAAGGACATTAGTGAATATTTATACTCACATAAGTATTCAATGTATCATAGATTTTACAATAATAAAGCAAAGTTATCAATAGACTTATATATTGCACATTGCACCTGTAAACCAGTAAAGTATTCTGTTTCGTTCCACCTATTTGACAGAGACGTTGTTGATAATCTCAGCATTTTATTTTGCTGACCAGTGAAGCTTGCAAGTCTTTATATCCAGATCAAAAGAGACTAAATGGTGCAGTGATTATGGCCGCCAGCTATCAAATGTCTTTCAATTTAGCCTATTAGCAGGACAGAAAATCTACTTGCCAGAAATGGAAGTCAAAGAATATGATGTCTAGATGATCTTCATTTTGGTGTAAAACTACATTACGTCTGTCAAATTATATCAGCTTAGCCATTTCATAACCTCTCCTAAAATTGCTCCAGTATTTGTAGCAACGTTAATACACCTTCACTACCATTCAAAAGTTTGGGGTCACTTAGAAATTCCCCTGTTTTCCATGAAAACATACAAGAAATGAGTTTGAATAGGAAATATAGCTAAATAAATAGGGAATAGTCACTGACAAAATTGAAAATAATTATTTTTGAAATTAACTGTGTTCTTTGTCAAAGTGTGTGCTTTCGTTAAAGTGTTCTCATTTTGCAGCAGTTACAGCCTTGTAGACCTTGGACATTCGAGATGTCAGTTTGTTGAGATAATCTGACAAGATGTCACCTCGTGCTTCCCGAAGCATCTCCCACAAGTTGGATTGACTTGATGGACACTCCTTACGTACCATTCGGTCACGCTGCTCTCATAACAGCTCAACAGCGTTGAGATGCTCGCCACTCCATTATACACAGA
>JAODLD010000046.1:25778051-25791440 GCA_026781065.1 Mormyrops boulengeri
AAATTTTAAGTATAACTTTTACAAATTCTCCCAACCCCCCCCCCCCCCAAAAAAAGCAACTGCTGCTCAACACTACTGTGTGCTAGATAGCTACTATAGCTAACCTGTTTGTCTTACTGTTATTACTGTTATTGAACGTCTGCATGTGAAGTAAATTGTCATACATGATAATTTAGCAGTAGTTCTCATGTTACTGCACCCTTCTGGCTTTGTTGCAGGCAGTGTTATCAGGTGAGGTGCATATCAAGCTTTCTGCTGTATTCACCTTCCCTGTATGGTTACTTTGTAAATGTGCAAGATCATGAAAAATGTTAAGGAAGTATAATCTGTCTAACTGCTGCACTTTCCCTAATATTTCTCCAGTTTTACTCATATTGAAACAAGGTTATTACCAGGGGTGCATATAACTGGTGCACAAGTACGCGTTCACCTTTGAGAACAATACGCGCGACAATCGATTGTGTGTAAAAGCACTAATTTTATGTGCATTTGCGCTGTTCTGACAAGAAAATACATTGCATTTTAAGATGCAAATGAAGTCAAGTTAGCATATAAAGATTAAATACATTATATTTTGTTTTCAAAGCAGCGCAAATGCACATAAAATAAGTACGCATTTGCGCACCAGTTATGTGCACCCCTGGTTATTACATATTTCTATAGCAGTCTATTCATCCACCCATTTTTTCAGCCAGGTCATGGTCATTGTAGGGAAGCTTGGAGCCTATTCTAGGTACAGTGAGGACAAGGCTGGAGCCCCCCCTGGATGGGATGCCGGCCAGCAGAGTCTTAGTTTTGTAATTAACAGTAATATCCTTTTCTGATTACGCATCCTGCAAACTCTAATCTATTCAATGTTACAGATTTTGCTAAATGCCTATGGATATTTTTCCAGTAACAAAGGTAGTAAATATCTGAAATCTGTCTCTTTATATTTTAAATCATTAGCACCCTAACATAACACAGACCTGCCACAAAACAGGCTGCTGTGGTTTTATCGCTATATAGTCATTCCAGAACACCTCTTGTCTTGATCCCTTAGAAAGAAGAAGCTGTGTACCGAGTTTATGCATTTAGTATTCATGCAATATTCATTAATTTATGCATTTGCATTCATCCTGTGTTGGAGATGTATAAAATAAGGTATTATGTTGAATCCTTTTTGTTTCTTCATGTCATCCTCAAAGCTCTCACTTTTTAATTCAGTGAACAGGAATGAGCCAAGTGGATCTGTCATGTTTTTTGAGATAAAATACAACAAATAAACAAATGACAAATAAAATCATGCATCGCTTAATTATGGGAATATGTTCTGAGTAATGGCGATTTTGTCATTGTGCGAACATCATAATGTACTTGCACACCATGCACAAAACATCGTACTGTTTTACAGTAAACTTTATTTTAATAAGTAGAAAGGTAAAGAACACTCTAAAATAATGATAAAAAGTACAATATAGCTAATAAAAAAAAATAATAAAAAATATTATCGTCAAGTATTATGTACTCCATATGTTCCATTATAATCTTATGGAACCACCATTCTATATGCAGTTTGTTGTTGACCGAAATGTTGTTACTCGGTGCATGACTGTACTGAATCAGCTATTGAGCTGTATAGCTGAAACTTTATTCCATATCTGTATAACACAGAAGTGAGATTTTGCACTAGGCAAGATGAATATTTACGGTTTCTATTGCGAAACTTGTTTTAACCAAATATTACCAATGTTTGCCTAATGGCAACTCTTCTTGCTTTATTAGGATCCCTCAGTGACTCAAGTAACACGGAATGTCCCCCAGAGTTTGGAAGAATATAACCCTTTCACAGATGCCAGAACGGTGAGTATTGCTCGTGTGCTAATCCAGGTCAGCTACTCATTATTATACAGTCTATGACACAATATAATGAATGACCACACATGGTCGTTAATTTTTTTGTATATTGAAACTGGATGTGTACAGATAATTAGATCAGATCTGTAAACATTCAGTTCTGTGGATTTGAAGTACAATATTCAGTGATCAATTATCCAGAGAGAGAAAACACTTTTTGTTCCATTTAACTCTGTGATGCATTTTTTTCTTGAGTATATTTTCTTGAGCAAGGGTTAAAATAAAAACTTTCCATGTTAATTTAAGGGCACTCTGTTCCCTTAATAAATGTATTTATGTTTTATCCATGTGTCAGTGAATGCTGAATATATTTATGTGGCTTTGATGAAGAGGTAGGCGGGAAGACCTCTTAATGACATGTAAATGTCTAAGCAAAAAAGTATCTCCTGCAACACCTCTCAGCCAGCTGTACTGTCCACATTGGCAGTAAACGTTTCGTTAGTGGGTTGCTGGCAGAAATTAGCAGCCTGCTTGGTAAGTCATGGGATACCTGGTTAAATCTGGGAATTTGAAGGCCCTTTTTAAACCTCTTAGAAGAGCTCAACCAAAAAAAAAACTATGCTTTGGTACTGGGTTTCTTCCAGTGCCAGTATTGCCCCTTTTTTTCTTTCCCCCGGTCAGTCGAGCCCCAGTTTATAGTCATGATAGCAGTACTGCTCGGTGTCATTTCAGATGTTCCCTTTTAGTGGGAACTTTTGAGATCATTGACTTCAGATCACAGGCCTCAGAAAGGCATTGTGCAAATGTAGTGCTGGAATTGTGCTTGGATTGTTTTTGCGGTTGCCTCTAGAAAACCTTATAAACAAGCCTGTCATTGTGTTGAACCTACTGCTACGCTGAAGTTCACATATTATACAGCTGGTCTACCAGATTGTGGAGTTGCATGTCTACACTGCAGATTTAAGAAGTAATTAAAGTGTAAATTGTTAAATATGTTCTGTGATATTCTTTTTGTACTTGTTTTCTCCTTGCTGCTTTGTCTCGTGTAGGTCATTCTCCCTCTTCCTTTACATTCTTATCTTTCTGGGCCTATATTTCCAGAAGTGTCTTTTTAGCCTTTTTAGTCTTTGTCCCACAAATAACCTTGAGCTTGTTGGTAAGAGTCTTGATATTGGGTTTGGCTCTGGTGCCCTGGGGGTTGGGAGCCCAAGCTTGACATTTCACTCAGGACATGGAACACTGCCTTTTCATAGATGGCAGCTATCACAGAAACCTCTTGGAATTCTGTAATAAAATCACTACTCTTCACTACATTGGTAATAGATCCTGTATGTGATTATCTGTATGTCAAGCTTTCGCATTTTATTTTTCTGTTGCTTTCACTTACTTGGATTTTCCTGCTAAATGAAAATTTCTAACTGCATTCAGCTTCAGAGGATCTCAAGACAGTATTTACGTAGGAGAATGCTTTTGGGAATCTAAATAACAGCTGCCTGTTAATGTGACGGCACCACTCCTACAGAGAGCTGCTTTGAAGAGAGGAGATTGCTATTGATTTCACTGTTTGTATCTGTTTGTTGAATTGCTGCAAAACTGAAAGCACATGTGTGCAAGGAGTGGATTTGAAATGGCTTGAAAAACAGCTTAAAGCTCACATATTAAAGGAGACCTATCGATTGTAAACACATTTGAATTTGATAATGAAAACTGCTTTAGCAATGTATTTCAGTTTGTAGTTATTAGGCTGTCACAACGTGCAACGTTAATATCGACATTGCATTTTGTGGACTTGCAATCTCATGGATCGTGATAATCAGCTGGGCTGAGATTAGAGCTGTTATTGCTGTCACTTGATTAAAGTGGATTACTCGATTTTAAAAACAGCACTGATTTAAAATTTCCCTTCTCGATTATTCACCAATATGGCGGAAGGAAGACTAAGCATAGTGGATGAGGGTCCAATTAGGAGAGGAAGCCCCAGTTCTGCGGAACCATTTTACAGTAAAAATGAAAAAAATGGAGACATTCAGAGGACTTTCAGGTTTGAGAGACCTGTCCAATAATGCAAAGATAGCCATAGTTTATAATTATCTATGTGCCCTTTAACCTTATGCACTAGCCCAGGGGTCTCCAACTCCGGTCGTGGAGAGCTACTCTCCAGTAGGTTCTCTATCCTACCTGGCTTCTGATGAGCCACACCTGTTCCTGGTATTTACCTGAGTTGGAGACCCCTGCACTAGCCTATCCTGTCTTTATTACTTGCTTTAAATCATTTTGCTTAATTTACTTTCCACTATTCCCATATCTCAAGATAAAAAAAAAAAAAAACCTGCATTACGATATTTGACTTCTTTTTTTTTTTTTTTTTTACCATGCAGCTCTGCTTGTTTTATTGGCTGATAATGTGCCACATGCTATCCCAGTGGGTTGCTCTGTTTCTCACCCCTGCACTGAGGGTATTTGTGTAGTTTGCACATTCTCACCCTGTCACATGGGTTTCCTTCAGGTACTCTGGGTTTCCAATGTCTTACGACAGGCTGCTATGCTAATTAGCACCTGTTTATTGCGCGGAGTGTGAAATCGCGTGTGCGAGTTTGTACCCCGGCAGTGACCTTGCATCCCATCCAGGGTGAACCTCTGACTTGTGCCTTATACTGTCTGGCATAGGCCTTGTGCTCCCTGGGACCCTCTCCAAGATAAGTGATAGAAAGCTGGAGTTGTTGATTAGTTGACAGTCTAATTGCCATGGTCAAACAGATCTGTTATAGGTGGGGCTTTTTGACATGTTGTTTTTGACAGTTTATTAAAGCATTTAATGATGTTGACAACTAACTGCAGTGGTGGTGTTGGCTGGCCTATAAAATGGCTAGAGCAGTCTGTAGACAGATGATTTCTCCTGCACTGGCTTATATAGTCCTGAAAGGAAGCCAGAATGTTTGGTTTGAGCTTGATAGTGTGCATTTCCCTGGATGTAAATGCTTATGCATTATCTGGAAAGTCGAGACTGCTTTACCATTGGCTTTCATGTCCTAATAAGTCTTATTGGCGATTTTCATTTTCAGGCTCCGCCAAGCACAGCCCCAAGAGTGCCGCCGACAGCAAGCACGCAGCCTGCCATCATGAAGCCAACGGAGGAGCCTCCGGCCTACTCCCAGCAGCAACAGTCACAGGTACTGGGCTGCTCTGTAATCCTCTGTCCCTCCCCCCTCAACCAGATGACCACCTGTTATGCCATTTCGCCGGCCTGTTGTCTTTCTTATTCTTCCAGAAGCTGTCCTGTTTGACTCAATCTCACCAATTACATAGAGGCTTCACTTCCCTGTCGTTGTTTAATCAAACAGCAGTTATGTTTTTGTGCGTGATTTCACTCTGCAGCACTTTCCATTCAAAGTAAATAAAAATAAGTTTTTAAAGATGCCATTTTTGTTAATTTCTACAGGCAAGCAACAAATGACGAAAATGGTTCAAACTTATTAGGATAATTAGATTATTAGATAAAATGAGAATGCCATTAAATTAATAAACTTAAGATCTCACAGATCTCAGGTCTAGAGAGATGAAAAACAGATGGATTCAAATTCAATTAGACTGTTTGTGCTGAATGCTTTGAGAAGAAATGGTGACTGTGAATCTGCATGCTTTTTCCCCAGTGAAAGTGGCAGATATGCATGAACTGCAATGCCATGGTCACATTAATAATGAATGGTTGTCTGACCCAGACCTGATTCAGGAACTCCATCTTTACCCCCCTGCAGGATCAGGCCCGCGCTCAGGCGGAGCTGCTGCGGAGGCAGGAAGAGCTGGAGAAGAAGGCGGCCGAACTGGACCGGCGGGAGAGGGAGATGCAGTCCCTCAGTGCGTCAGGAGGTGAGAGGCTGCACAAGGAAACAATTGCCTTTGATGGATACGTTGGAATGGAATGGCAAAGTAGCTGGACAATAGCACCCTAGAGAAAATTTCTGAATAGTATTTAAAGACCATCCTGAACAGGTGTTAAAACAATGTCTGTTGCTCTTCAGAATAACAGAAGTTGATTCCTACAAAAATAAGACATGGAAAAACAAAGGATGTGTTTTTTTTCCTTTTAGGAAGGAAAAACAACTGGCCTCCTCTTCCAGAGAACTTCCCTGTTGGCCCCTGTTTTTACCACGATATTGCCGTAGACATACCTGTAGAGTTTCAAAAGACCGTCAAGATAATGTACTACCTGTGGATGTGTGAGTACTTTGCTAATCGTGATGATCATTACAGCATGAATGCAGATTACCAATAGTAAAGTGCTTTCAGCTAATATTAGTGCTAAATAAATGAAACTGAACTCTCACTTGAAAAGCTTTTTAAAAGCTGATTGCCAAACACTGAAAGTTCTCCAATGTTCTACCGCAATTCCGCTATCAGTCCACACGGGGACGCTGTTTGTGAACATCTTTGGCTGCCTGGCCTGGTTCTGCGTGGACAGCGCCCGGGGAGTGGACTTTGGCCTGTCAATGCTCTGGTTCATGCTCTTCACGCCCTGTTCCTTTGTCTGCTGGTACAGGCCGCTGTACGGAGCCTTCAGGTGATGGCAATAGCCCTGCTTCCTCTGAAATTGAAAACCTGTAATGAACTGACCTTTGTGTAATTTCGATTATTAAACAAAAGGGACATCCTAGGATTTAAAGGACTTCTAACTGTGTGCCCTTCTGTTGCAGGAGTGACAGTTCCTTCAGGTTCTTTGTGTTCTTCTTTGTATATATCTGCCAGTTCGGTGTCCATGTGCTGCAGGCCATCGGCATTACAGGTTGGGGAGCCAGGTGAGTTGGCCGTCCACTTGTGCTGCTTCCTGTGGGAACATTCCTGCTGTTGTTCTCCTCATCTTACCCTTATTTGCACTAATCTTGTCTCGTAGCCAATGGGGAAATTGCTCAGGATAGGAGTGTTACGTAACCGAATGAATGTGGATGGGATAATGAAAATTCACTGTGTGATTCTCTATATGTGCTTTCATTGATATTTTCTCATTAGTTCATTGCTTCGGATTGATGCTCTTCAGTTAAAATGTTTAAGCGCAGTATGCCGACGTGAGCCACACAGGATGTATACAGTGATATCGTACTGAAGGCCCACTCATTCTTCTCCACCCCTGTCTCCAAACAGTGGCTGGATCTCAGCCCTCACTGGTCTGAACACCAGCATCCCCGTGGGCATCATGATGATCCTCATCGCAGCACTTTTCACCGGCTCTGCCGTTGTCTCACTGATCATGTTTAAAAAGGTATAGTACCATTCCCCTCCTGCACACTGTGTATGTACCGAAAACTGTTGACATCCCTTTGAAATGCGGTCCTGGAGGGCTGCAGTTTGTCCTGGTCAATTAGTGACTAAAGATTTAATTGATTTATGCACTGAGACAATGATAAACTGCCTGTCCAATACATAAAAGTATTGAAGTTGGGACCTTTTAATCTTACTTGTAGTTGTTGAAATGGTATAAATTGTGAATTATGTCAGCTACTGTCTGTTTTTTTCTTTTCTCTTCTTAGCCCCATAAGTGGTTTAATTTGTAGTGTAAATATCCCATAATCAGCCCCTACCACAGTAGGACTAGCGAGGCCAATCAGGCAATGCATTTGTGGGATAGTTGAGGTAGCTGGAGGTTCGACAGCTGGTCTGCCTCAGGCTGCTGGTACTTCAGTACGAGGCACAGAATTTGTATCTGCCAGGGGCTGCCCAGTGAATCAAGCCAGTGAGAGTACCAAAGCTCTTTAATTTGTTACCAAGGCCGTTTTTCCACCACATTCTCCTTTATCTTTACTCAATGTTAATGTGTCACTAAGTATTAGGATTGCCTGCCGTTTCAGCTCTTTGAGTTAATTTCCCACAAGCGTAAGATTCAGCTTGCAGGCTGGTCTCAGCCCAGCTTTTTTAATGCAGCGTATAAACATTAGGCACAGAACACTAAGTAATGTAAATACTGACCACGCTTCTCCTGGGAAGAGTTTGGACCTCTGTGGCAGTATTCTGGGAGTTCTGAGACTATTCTGTGGATCCCCTTGTCTGACAGGTCCACGGTCTATACCGTACCACTGGCGCCAGCTTTGAGAAGGCCCAGCAGGAGTTTGCCACGGGCGTCATGGCTAACAAGACCGTGCAGACGGCAGCTGCCAACGCTGCTTCCAGTGCGGCCCGGGGGGCATTCAAGGGAGGTCAAATGTGAATGACCTCTGGGTCCCTGCTGCAATCTCCCTAGACCTCGGTGAGCAGACCCACACCACACCAACCCAGGCTGTGTGGAGACTTCACTGAACCCTAACGCTTAATAAACACCCCCCTTTGAAGGGGAGGAACAACTCTGATCCCACCCCTTCCATGTCATTCAGCATGTCTTTATGATTGAGCCCCAATATTTTCAAACTTGGTAAATGAGCTAAGAAAACTAAGCGCAAAAGCTTGTCACTAAGTCTCATCTGTAGTGGTCCTAATTAGTATTTTCAGCCACGGTTGGTTTTAACATGACTAGTTGTGGTATGTGGAGGGAGCTGGCTAATCTTGCCATATTGGAAGGATATCGGTGTGTGTCTATAAACTCTGGAGGTTTTTTTTTTTTTTTTTTACCATTTCATTCCTCCTAGTACATTACAAAAATCTCAAATGGCTGTAGGACCCGGATGGAAATTCAGGAGGCCACTTTAATGTTAATGTTGACCAGTCAGCTGGTTAGTTTACCAGGCTTTGCGTGAATTGCATTAGAATGGCTTGATAAACTAAAACGTTAAGAGGACTGCAGGTTGAGTCAGCCATTCTGCTTGTCCTTCAAGCCTCTCGGCTGGACTTGCTTCTGCTTGTGGGCATGCTGAGTAATCCCATTATGCTGGTTTTTTTTTTGTGTGTGTGAGTGAGTGAGTGTGTGTCTCAGTGTTTCTCACCGCAATTTAGAAGCTGGAGCAGGTACAGGGAAGGCAGAGGGCATCCTGCATCATGTTTTGTGCCACCATTTCTCATCTTTTTTTTTTTCTAAATTTTTTTTAATTTTTAATTTTTAAAATGTTAGCCAAATGCTTAGCATTAGCCTAATGTTTACATGACAGATGTCTGTTACAGGAGTAGCTAATAAGGCTAATATATTATAATGGAGACTCTCATTCTGACGTTCTGTGACGGTGGCCCAGCTGCAGCAGCCTGGCCTATACTGTAACGTGCTTTACTTCCATTGCACAGCTGCCCACTTGCCAAGGGAATGTTGAATTTGTTTGCTGGCTGAAAAGTGATTGCTGGTTCTCGCTGCACTTGTCAGGCACTTGCCTCCCTGTAAACAGCCCCTGGTTGACCAGGTCTTATTTCTGCAAATAAATGAGAACAGTCAGAGTTAATTGCAGAAGTATAGTAGTCTGCTTCTTAGAGGTGAACATTTCTGTGGTGCATTTATTAAAAACAGAAGCCCCCCTTTTTTTGGTTATGACAAACACATTGCTTCAGAATCCAGAGCTCAGACTTTAAGGCTGCATCAGAAAAACAATTGTGCTGTTTATTTAACAAGTTTGCAGGACTGCACTTCACGGGAGTCACTCTACATCGGCACCTTCTGGCTACGTCATGGTCATTGTTGGAATAATTTTAATTGGCTGAAATGGTGTGCATGTTTATTTATGTAAGAATACTCTTTATTCCAGGAATAATGGCCCACCTAATGCAAGTAAGAGCAAAATGTGTTTATTGGTATATTAAAAATCATTATGGCTTTTGGCAAAACCGAACCCATTTATTGTAGTGGCAGGTCCTAGATTTGAAAGAGTGGTTCAAAGTGAAGTGATTTCCCTCTCAATATACTGCTTCAGCTGTGATCTTTCCCTTCAGATGGGCCCCTGATGGGAAGACCCTGTAAATATTTGTGTGGTGCTTCCTCTGCAGTCTTTCTGAAACCCACGATTCACTATTTGAAATCCGGTATGCTCTGACTTACCAGATGGTTTTGTGTCGATGCATTTCATTGGTGAAATTGGTTATCCTGTTTCTAGGATCCTAAAGTCATAGTCTGACTGGGTTCTAACGATCATCCACCCACTGACACCTGTCATATGGCTTAGTGTCTGTGTACTTGGGATTAGGCATTGTTCACCGCATTCTACATGTCTAACCAGTGGGTTAGACATGCAGGTTCTATGCCCACCTGTGCCCAAGTATAAAGTTTGTACTGATTGCATTAATGAAATAAAACGCCAGCCTTTTCATAATGAACATAAATTCAAAGGTATTTAAAACCAGGAATGCTCAGGACATGTAAATTAAATGCATGAGAAAATGTCTAACATAGTCCCCTGAACTAGGGTGATTTGCACGATTGAATAAATATTCGCCGCCAAGTTTTTTAAAAGAAATGATATTATGACTGCTGTCCAAACTGCTAAATGTTCTCACTGGACAGTGAAATCAAATGTCAGGAGTGTTTGGTTTATTTAATTTATTTAAGAGTAGGTAAATATTTCATGGCTGACATATGGGTGAGGGGGGAAATAGAACTCAGTATAGCCATTTCATGCTGTTTTGTATACGTGTTTTTTCTTTTTTAATTATAGGATTTGGTAACTTGATTAACTGGGCAATGGGGGAGGCTAAGATCATTTTTAACTCAGTATTTTTGCTTGTTTTTCTTTTTTCCTTCTGTCAGCTACATAATATGCTTAGCACCCCCAGGATCTTACCTGTAGAGCAGCAACTTAATATCTTAATATACCTTAATATCCAGATCCTCTGGCTGTCATTGTGATTACAGTAGAGTTTCTGAAAGTGATGGAGTGTGGTCATTGTTAGAACAGAGGCTTGATATTCGGTGTCATTAGCTCACTTAAGTGTGAGAATGAAAATTCGATATTCTTCAAAAATGAATTACAACGTGAGACTGCTTGGGCCACTACTGTAAACTGCAGAAGCTCCCCTCCACATCAGTGATTGTTTCACAGACTTATCTGTCCTTGATTTCTCTGCTTGTCTGTCTGCTATACTGCCATAAATCTTGTTTAAAAAAACTCCAACAATGTACATGGATGTTCCTTTTGCCCCACATTTTTTATAATTGCTCATTTGAAACTTTAACTGGAAATTCCATTATGTGTGAGGATTTTTTCTTTCTCATCATTGCTTCTAGTTTTACTTAATTTTAACTAATAACGTGTGTAGTGGAACAGCACTGAAAGTACCAATGGTTGTAATGCAGATTATGGTGTTGTCATTTACCAGTGGACTAAGGGATGTTTGTATATTTTGTAAATTTGGCAGTGTCCTGTACAAATGCACTCTTGTCTCTTTCCCTCTCGCATGTTGAGTAGTTTAAGTTTTGTATATGTATTTAACACTAAATAAAATGCAACTACTTCACTCAAAAGGTACCATTTTTTTCCAGTGCAGACATTGGTCATGATCTTCCTTCCAACACAGGTGCCGGTTTGAATACATAAGTGAGAGCTCCTGTAGTCTCACATTCTACAGTTTACTCTTTTTTTGCCCTGTTTCTTTTAAAAAGTATAGAATTTATGTGTGGGTAGTGTTGCCTGTGAGTGCTTCTTTGTACTTTTAGATTTATTTGTGGAAGTATATCAGAGTACCTCCTTCCTTAGTTATAGGACATCAAAGCAAAATAAAGATGATGACTGGTGAATTGACGCTCTTACCAAGCTAATGTGGAGTTCTTGAGGAATTTATGGGTGCAATGTTTGGGTGGCTTCAAAAATCTTCCTTTTGAAACTGCATTTGTAAATATCAAGCTTATTTTTGAGCCTCTATACTTTATTGCTATGCAGGGGAGTTGAATGTTCCTTTATTTTGGTCAATTTAAATACAGTTTGAGTCTAGTCTTACTCTGTCAAAAGCCGACAAAACATCATAGTGAAACAGGAAGGTAGAAACACTAAAATTTCAGTTTATCTAGGTTATTATTGTCAGAGAGTCTCTCCTGGGTTTTGTTTCCTGTAATTTTCACATAAACTTGTGTGTAACCTAGATATGGCAACAACTAAGTTATAAGCTATAGCTCATTGAAGAAGACTTATGGGTGAATGTGTGTATTAATTTGACCTGGTCCATTTGTGGGCCTCAAACTGTATTTAAAAATTCAATGAAATCATATTAAATCATTTAAATTGTTTACCGAAGGACATTGACCTATTAATTTACTTAATTGGACTTGCAGATCTATAATTACACATTAAGAGCCAATGTATGTTTGTAAAGCCTTCTTATCAGAAAAAAAGCTTAAAAATGTCAAGCTAAACAATTGTCTGAATTTAATGAGCAATGAGCAGCAATCAAACGTAAAGTGATTAGCTGGAACAAAAAACACTGTCTATAATGATTTCCCAGGGCAAAGTTTGTGAACAAATCGGAAAAGAGAAATGGAAGCTCCACCATCAGCAGCCAGTAGAGGGCAATGTGTCCCTGGAAAAATACCGAATCTAATTTCTTTATTTTTTTTTAGATGGAATTTTTCATTTATACAAGTTGGTGTTGCTAAGTACCAATGTTTTGTGTTTCTTGTAGTTATTTATTTTGCTTTACATATGCATTTCAGAAAATTCTTTGTTTGGTTAAAATAAACCACCATAACCAGCAAGGTTTGTTTTTTTATTTTTCATAAAGATTCTTCAGCTCGTGAGCTTTTTAATCTTCCCTTGTCTTCATTGGAATTAAAGAAAAGGATGATCTTTTCATTCTCATGATCTAAAATAATCACATTTATCTAAAACAGACATTTCTACATTGAAGTCCCTCTATAGTCCATTGAAGCCTAACAAACAGGATTGTTGAAGCTCAAGCCACCATATACATGTACATTCCTAGGACCTGGTTTGGAACCAGAAATATTTGCAGGACTGAGGCGGCTTAGAGGTAATATGTCGCAGACTACCAAGGTTAAGAAGTATGATTTTTTACTAAACTCTCCTGAGGTCCAACAGATTCTGTAGGTCTCCTCAATGAACCTTAGTTCAGAAAAGATACAGAGGCCTAGAAGGGATATATACTGTCATTAAAGGGTGCTCATCATCATCGCCCCTTTCAAGCTGGGTTATGCTATAACCTGCATCCCATACTTTGAAGTCGGTGATATTATTTTCAGAGGCTCACCAGGCTGATGACTAAACTACTTCTGTCATTGTTTTGTCTTAGTTTGGTAGTACATGGTTCACTTAGTATACGATGATCTAATTCATCCCCTACAGTTGGCAAAAATTATGAATTATTTACAATTGGAATATTATTTGGTGAAAATAATTTTATGGAGTACAAGTGGTGTTGTGCTTATTTGCCAGGGCTAGCTAGCTCCCAGAAGATCCCATCGCCCTAACTCCCCTCACATTTAGTCTCTCTTGCACATTGTTTTCTAGCAACTAATAATCACTCAATTGGAAAAAGTGCCCAAAAAAACGGTTTTTCGTCATTTGGTGTTTGTGTGCGTTATAAACAGAACCAGATTTATTCATATCAGGGGAGCTCAAATCTGTAATGTCATAAGAACATAAGAAATTTACAAACGAGAGGAGGCCATTCGGCCCATCAAGCTCGTTTGGGGAGGACCTAACTAAT
>JAODLD010000046.1:25791540-25812773 GCA_026781065.1 Mormyrops boulengeri
TTGCACCCTTTCCAAGGCAGCAATGTCCTTCTTAAGGTATGGCGACCAAACCTGCACACAATATTCTAGGTGGGGTCCTACCAAGGAGTTATGAATGTGAATGTGTGTGTCAGTGTGAAACAATGACATACAGAAGGCACCCAAAAAGGATGAAATATCATGGACGGCTCACCCACCGAACGGACACTGACACGGCTGAACTGCTATCAATTTGGCATGAGTAGGGAAACAAATACAGCTGTTACTTTGTACGAAATCAGATCTTTTCCAGGATAAGGACATTCCAAAACTAAGGTGCAGGATGCCTCCTTCCACTGAACCTTAGTCTGGCTCTTCGGTAAGGGCATAGCTTTGGTTTCAACCCACCCCGCCCCCGCACCATAAACACATGCAGTACCCCCACAATATTGGTAGGGACACATCCCTACCATCCATACCCAAATCTACGCCCTTGCTCTTTGGGCCAGTCTGTTAGGACAGGGCCAGCTGATACATTTAATCAGTGTACTGCAATGTACTGCAATACTGATGTTCATGGACAACAGGTCTGAAATGTAGGACAAACCCTTTCAAACATGAAGAGTAAGTTTTTCCACCTGTAGGCTCCAGCCACTTTCAGAAGAACATATTTGCAAACTTTCTGTAGACTAAATTTCTTCAGAAATGGATCCCAATGGTCTATCTACCATTCCTTTGACCTTTCTGACATAGTATTTAACTGTGCCATCCAATAATATTGATTATTGGGTCCAAATATGCAAAGTGTGTAGCCTGCTTAAGGGTATACACAAATACAAAGGACTAGAATGCTGGGAGTATGCACGCTACGCTGCTGCGCAGCGGGAGTAGCGGCCGGAGGTCATACTAGGCGGAACTGGAGCGCAGAAGAAAAATTGATGTTGTGGACAGGAAACGGGAGCCCAACGAACACAATTTGGAATTACAGTCCTCTTCGTTCGTATGTCTGAAAGTTCGTAAGTATACGTTTCTCAAACGATGGATATTAGAAAGAGACAAAGCAGGACTGAATAAGTGCAGCCTCTTTTATAGGAGTGCAATACCTAATGATGTCTCCTTTCCATATCATTTAATTTATTCCTTTGACATAGTCAATTAATATATTGTGCTCAATTAGCATGTTCATACTTGTATTAAAAACCATGTTACAAAGAGTTTTATTGAATGTGAGTTTAACAAATCATAATCCATAGTGATGTTTCATTTTTATTTTTATATTTGACTTTCGCATTTCTGTTTACAGTACTTTTTCACCATGCAAATAGCCTGTTCATAGATTTGAGTGAAATTTCTTTGCTAAAATAGTACAATATGCTACAGATTATTTATTTTCTTCTTGAAATGTCAGCAATAAATATATTAGAATAGTAAGACTTGAACTGTGGTATCATTTATCAAAGTTTCCCCAAAACGAAGACAAAATGGACTGGTCTTGGGCATAAAACTCCCAGGCTGAAAATTAATCCAATTCCTTGCCTGTATAGCACTGTAAATGGCAATCCTCTAATAAGCACCACCGAAATGTAATAATTGTTTAAAATAATAATTTTATTGTTTAGGCTAGAGCCACATTTTTGTAGAGCATGACATGATAACCTAAAACAGTGCAAAAATACTGAAGAACTGCTTTTCCGAAAAATGAAAACAGATGCTGGAAATATGCATCACAATAAGCTGTTAATGTACGCAGTATTTGAAAAGGTAAAGCACATGGGCATATGCTCAGAAGGTAATCAAACCACGTAATGTTCTGTCCACTAACAGGCTGGGCAATGAGCTAGCTAAGGTTAGCTATACAAGCTAAAATTACTGTGAGCCAACTAGTTAGCTACTTACAATAAAAATTACGAAATATCAGGGCAAAATGTTAGAAACAAGGATCACATTTGTGCACAAGTCATTTACTACATATGAGCTGGTACCTTCAAAACAAAACATTCAGCAGTGGAAACTTGTATTAGCATCTTGCACTTGCTTAATAATTGTTAGTGTTTCAACATTGTTCAATCATTGTGCCTGTATCTTTAGTTTCAGTATTAATTGTGATGCAGCTAGCAACTCACATGTTATTGTACTTGATCCTTAAGTAATGAGTAAGACAAAATTACGTTCTCACACTAGATCTAGGAAGACAATATCATTTGAATACAGTCTTCTGCAATATTCCCCTTTCTACTATGGGTACAATTTAGTACAAGATATTTTTAAATCTTTTGTAATGCTTTTTGGTTTGCCATTTCAGGTTTCTGCCAACTGTCTGTACCCTGCACCCTGTTGTGAGAGACGCTCAAGCTTAAGAATACAATTGCTGATGTAAGACCTTTTTTGGAACACTGAGGGTGCTAAAGGATCTCGAGGGATGTTCTCCAAGCAGGTAGAACCTCCTTTATTGGCAGAGGAGTGCTTCCCCCTTGCAAAAGACACTTTTGGTAACAGTCTGTGAATTTCTTTCCCTGATAAATTTCTTCAAAGATGTAGGGGGAAAAGAAATAGGGGCCAAACCTGTCTCTTACCCCTTTTTCATTTTTGGCAGTGAGCTAGTGAGTAAAAGCCTTACAAACATGAAAAGGTTAAGGAAGGAATGCTGGAGGAGATTTGTTGGCATTGTGGTTTAGTACAATCCCTTCCTTCTGTGCGATATTTCCAGCAAGTCTTGAGATAGCTAAATGGCTCCTTTTACTGTCATGTCACACACAAGAATGTCCAAATGTAAGCCAACAGAGAGAAGTCCACAGTAATTCCCCCCGTGAATAAATCCTTTGCTGGAGGAACATCACCAGTGAACATTTGGTTTATCCTTGTGAGGTCTTCATCTGATGAAAAGGGAATCAGCTATTTAGTCAGTTATGCATCTTCCAGTCCTTGTCCATCTGCATGCTGATTTTAAAAGCCATGCTGAGTTGTGTAGCTACGGTAACATAATAATGGGAGTCACCATAACTAGATATACAAAATGAAGCAACCTTTGGTAAATCAAGTGATTTTCAAGGTTGACAAAAAATACATTTCACATTTTCTTTGAAGTTCTGTACAGTATATACAAGGATATTTACAATCACTTGATTATACTGTAGACAGGCTATTGAAAGATTAGAATTGGCAAATTAAAAAATAGAGCCAAAAATAGTGGTCAGAGTGGTTGAAGGCTGTACTCTTAGTGGCACTAATGTCTTGATACCTCAGCGGCCTCCTTTTCTGAAGGCCAAGCCTGGTCCTCTTGTTTAAAGGAGGCAGATGAGACTCTTGCCTTCCTCTATCTCCTCCTGCACCTTGTCGCTGGAGGTGGCGATCTCAGCCTGAGCCGAGAAGATGGCGCAGAGGAAGGTGAGCACCGTGCCGCCGATGGCCGTGTAGAAGGCCCAGCCCAGAGAGCACAGGCCCACTTTGTAAGGGGATGCATCCACTCCACAGTAATCCTGGGCCTTTTTGGACCCCCAGCCAGCGGGGTACAGCATCAGGCCCAATATCAAGAAGAGACCTTGGGAAGAAGGAGAAAATGCCCTGGTCAGACATTCAGTACTTCCACTTCATACCTGAGACAAACTCATATGTGGTTTTGCTGTTACAATGTGATTATTCCCCTTGTTTATAAGTCACAACCTGTCTGATAAACCCTGCTTATATTTTCTTTCAGAAGAACATATAGTATAATAAAGAATAATCTGAGAAACATCCTTTAAAATCCTTTAGTCATGAGTAAACATTTCACCTTGGTATTATGGGGCAAAGATGCAGTACTGTACATGAATGACTCTAAATAATTATAAATACAATACATTTTTATATGAATATGAGACCTTCGTAGAGCAGACTTGTGGATTGTGGTGTAAGTACTTCACACCGGAGCATATCCCATGCTGCCATTCAACTCGCATGCTAAATCTAGAGTATTGTTTTTCCGAAAATAGTTAATGTTTGAGTTTACATTGAACAAAAGATATATATTGAAAAAGATATATCAACAGGAAACATCTTGATATAATTATGTGGAACTAACCACGTAAAGACTATGAAACTTGAGCAAGCACCTATGTAAGGCAATGTGCTATGTAGAGAAGCACATGTACGATTACTTAACAAGGCTATCAGGATAGTTACCAAAGTAAACTGGTGAAAGATAACTTTTTATTAAGTCCAAAAGAGAAACAAGACAAAACCCCTTCCTTTTCCAGGAAAAAAAGCAATTTCCTCAAATCAAAATATTGCATCTTGCAATGACAGCTGGATTAATATCCTGTTGATTTGGGCCCAAAGACCTTCAGAGATTTGGCTTCCACTGGACCCCCGAGTAGCCTGAACTCTGCAGACATGTCCTGGAGCGTTCCTAGACAAAGGCAAACATTTTTCCATAGATCTACAGCCACAGTGATGGTCTTATCCATGTGGAGACACCTGTGTTTGGCTAATGATAACACTGTAAAAATAATGCCTCACAGCAGTATTCCTGAATTTGAAGTACAGTGATTAAGCTGGATAAGCACAATATATTCAGGGGCTATATACTGTATACATAAAGAACAAAAAGAATATTGTCATATATAAGACACGACACATTCTGGCCATACGCTATTTTTTACATAAATAATGTCACATAATTTAGCATTTACATTACATATAATCAAATTTGATATAAAATCTATAACATTATATTGCATAAGGTTTGAACAGCTTGCCTTTGAATCGCTTAGCAATGACACCATAAGCAAAACCATAAAAGTATTTTGCTCTCTCCAGGCCCTGTGAGTAACGTGAGAAGCCTGACATGCAAACAGTCTGTACAAGTATGCTGTCCTACTGACAGAGGACACATAACTGACAATGTGAGGGGTGTTTTGAGTACGGAGGGACTTGCAAAAAGCCACTTTTCAGACGATGTGTTTGCCACCCACAGTCAATGAAACCGGCAGCACCAACGGAAATGTGGGAAAAATATGAAAACGCAGGTCAATAGACAAGCCTGCCTGCTAAGAAAGTTAATACAAAACACCTTCCCTAGGGATGGGAAATATCACCATGTTCCGTTTCTAAAAACAATCATTGGTTTGGGGGTGGGCAAGCGGACATTTCCAGTGATCTACCACCGTTTGTAACTACATGACAGTAAAGTTCTGGAGATTTAAAAATTTTTTTAACACAAGTGAGAAAATGATTTCTGTGTTAGCCATCAGCCTGCTAGTGAGCCTGTAGGGAAACTGCTGCGGAAACTGACTTGATGTCATAAAGGAAGCAGGGAAACCCACGTCAGCTTAGTCCGTGCAGTCTCCCAGGGAAACCCACGTCAGCTTAGTCCTTGCAGTCTCCCAGGGAAACCCACGTCAGATTAGTCTGTGCAGTCTCCCAGGGAAACCCACGTCAGCTTAGTCCTTGCAGTCTCCCAGGGAAACCCACGTCAGCTTAGTCCGTGCAGTCTCCCAGGGAAACCCACGTCAGCTTAGTCCGTGCAGTCTCCCAGAGAAACCCACGTCAGCTTAGTCCGTGCAGTCTCCCAGGGAAACCCATATCAGCTTAGTCCTTGCAGTCTTCCAGGGAAACCCACGTCAGCTTAGTCCGTGCAGTCTCCCAGGGAAACCCACGTCAGCTTAGTCCATGCAGTCTCCCAGGGAAACCCACGTCAGCTTAGTCCGTGCAGTGTCCCAGACTGGCCCCAGCCGACGCTGATTCAGTCCCCAGGGTTATGAAGACAGCCCAATAGTAGGAAAACAGAGTGACATCCTACCAGCCCCCGAACCCCTCAAGTCCAGAACCATATTACAAAAAGCGGAAATAAAATCTAGGTCACAAATTCCTTCCACATGTTATTTGGCTTGACTTCCAGATTGTTGATGTTAACCCATGGATGGCAGGGGGGGTCTTACAATTCGTCAGAGGGGCTCAGTTTGGGGCATGTGGAGCACTGAAGAAGTGGTAGAATTGTCCTGTGGCTGGTCATTTGTATATGTCATTTTAAATGTGTTCCTGAGCCAAATGCGAAATCATCATTTCTATCAATCTAATCTTCTTGAACTGATCTGCTTCATTTTGGAAAAGTGCATTAGGGAAGTTCAAACACTATGGTCCTGTGTCTAGATCTCTATTCTGCATCATACCAAAATATATAACAATTCCCTGAGTACAATGTAATCCCTGATAAATGTACCCAAGAGATATATAGGTGATTCTGACTCTGTTGGATATAGAAATCTGCCACTTTCATTCATTGTTAAGGTAAAAAAAAAAAAAAATGTCAGATAAATTAAAATGAGTAGTTGACCTACTGTCTTACTTCCAAATTATTTGAGGTTTGTAGAGCAGAAAAAAACTGTAATTATTTACTTATTAATCAGGATATATATGAAAGAAGCTTCTGCATAATTTAGGGTGGTTGTTGTAAGTGTAAAGGCAGTTAGCGTAGTGGAATCAGTAGTGGGTATAAACAGTGCATAGAGCCCTTGATTCTGGCAGCGAGGGGTCAATGGTGGTACAGAAGGCCAGAGCAGAGGAGGGCAGTGTTAGGCGGAGACTGCAGACAGACGCAGACGTTCCCCAGGGGGAAACCAGAGTTATATGGAGCCACTCAATGAGAAAGATGATAGAGGCAGTCAGGCTCTCACATGGACTATGGCTCCATATGCAGATCAGGAGGAATGTAAACAGCGCCTTGTGTTTCAGTGCTGTGCTTTATAATTGAAACAGTGTTTAAAGCCACCCTCTTATTTTGAGTTAGTTCTTGGTTTCATTTGTCACAAAGGTACTTTAATGAATGAGACAGAGAAAATGTTTGGCTATTAAAGTTTCAGACCAAGAATGGTGTACTGGATAAAACAGTCCATGAAGCTTTACCTTTACTAAGAGCGACAGCATTGGGTGAAATATTAAAGCATTCTGCTTAAAACTGATCCTGGATTTACCAAGATTCCATTCAGTAATCCTGCCCTTCACTATGAGGACTATATGTTGCTGTTGTAAAACACACAAAATGCATTCATTCCTTAAATGAAAACGCCACCAAAAACACCAAAGCACCATGCAGCATGGTATAGTGTTTACAAGTCTTCAGATTTCCACTGAAGGCACTGAAACATAATTCTTTCACAAGAAATTCCATCTTCTGGTGTTTTGCTGACACTGTTGGAAAACACAGACTCATGTGTCATTCCAAAATCTCCCAAAGGTTTTCAAATGGATAGACATGATCATGACTGACAGATGATGACTGACATTTGGAGACAGTTGGTGTTGGTTATTGGTTTTGTACTATATCTCAAACCAATGCACAGACAACACAGTCAAGGAATATTTGCTATCGTTCACACCATCCCTAGGTTATGGAGTCTTCCATGCCAACTTCACCTTAATCATTGTTCCTCGTAAAAAAAACTGGGAAAAAATGTGAAGGAATGTTCTAGAGAGAAGACTGACACATCTGTGAAAGGCATCCTGTTATGCAATTTGGGAGGCATACACCATCTGTGATGGAAGTGGAAAAGAAAATAGTAATGCAATTACTGTCAAAATGGATACTTAAAACACCACAAATTTTCTGAATGTTGAAACTCACTGTTGATCTATAAAACTCTTTCTTCATTCACATGGTACTCTAGCTATGGAGACTGCCTGATTTAGTGCTTATTAATGATGTACAGAAGTATCAATCCTTATTGATTATATAAAAAAAATGTTTATCCCACAAGCTTATAGTTGCTTACACCTTACTGGTAGAAAAGGGGTGGATGGGAGTGAAATGTAGCCAGTAGCATGTGACTCCAGGAGCTGGGTTTTTCCAGCAGGTTAGGTTGTGCTCTGTTTGGTAGGGTGCCAGCCTACTGCAGGAGATTTTTGTGCCTCTTTTGCCTCTGGGCTGGGAGTTTGGTCACTGCACAGGCCTGGGAGCAAGCCAGGAATGTCTGGAGGCCCCGGCCTGATGGCTGCAGCAGGCAGGAGGTGAGAACAATGCAACAGAAGATAAATAAACAGAGAACTTCCCACCTGATGGAAAACAATACATTTCTTCATAAAAAAATCTTTGTATCACAAGCTATTTCTGTGCCTATATTAATTTAACTTCACATTAAGGCGACAAGGGTGTAAATTTCACATTGTGTGCCCATATAGTCTCACACTGGGCGGCTGCTTTTCGGAACAATTTCACAGACGGACTGAAAAGGCTTTAATACAAATATTTCAGGTGTCCTGAAACCTTACAGCTCAAAGCTATGCATGACCATGATAATGAGTGCAATCTACCCTGCAATACTTCCCATGATTCACATAGAAGTGTCCATCTTACAAATTTTGATTTGAACAAACCTCTAAATGAGCAAAAAATGTTGCATCCTTCCCATTCAATAATCCCTTTCACCGTAGATAATTTCCCCTAACCCTGAATACAGCCACTGCTTTGTCTATGAGCTCCTGTGCAAAGTCAAAGTTCAACAAGTCAATTGCTTAAATTGAGTTTTCAGGGTTGCTATTTAGTGACATCGGCCATTAACTGATGACCTTCCCCTCCCCCACACCACTTCCTCTAACAATTCGGCTGCCCGCGTCGCTCCTTCCCGCAGACCCGCGCATTATCACTCACTGGCAAATGCTGACCGTCAGAAATGACGTGCATCTAAATTGCAGACAGACCTAATCTCACATTACACCACTTCGTGCTGTATAGTAACTTCTGATAACTAACGCAAACATCTGTATGTGCAGTCAAGCACTGCTGTATTGTTTCGTTAAAAGCGGCACAGATAAAGAGGCATGATCTGACAGCAAGCTACGCCAATCCAATCTTGTCCGAACAGGTATGCAGGCGGGTCGTTACAGCACTGGACCTAAAACCATAAAGGTGTCATTTTACATCACCAGAAAGCACATTAGCCTTTTAGAAAAATGCTAAATCAATTTAATTTAACCCAATATGTAATCAATATCCATACAAATAGAAGAAGACATGTAACCTTTAATTGCCACTTTTGATGTGTGTCTGCTAATATGGTGTTTCTCAAACCAGTCTTCGCTGACCGCCAGACAGTCCACATTTTGCTCCCTCCCAGCTCCCAGAGAGGGAGAAAAAATGTGGACTGTCTGGCAGAGAGCTGAGAGAGAGAGGAAAAGCATGGAACGTCTTGGGGTCCCTGAAGACCAGGCTGAGAAAGACTACGCTAACAAATCATCATTGTTTCATGCAAATACAGAAACTGTTGGTAGTAAACATGCCTGCCACTCGAACTGGCTGCTTTCCAGTATAAATGCCATTTATGATGATATTGGTCTGCCCGTCTAGTAACCATCCTGCTTTAGCCAAGTTTCCAACTGGACTATCATAATGTTGTATGATCCCTCATTCCTTTTCCCTATTTACTTCTCGACCCCATTTCAGGTGATAAATTCTAGCCTTTTCCTCAAGAAAACAAGGCTAACTGCTCGCTCTGTCTTGTTTTTATTAAAATCCAAAGTTGCAAAAGGTTGCCAAATGAGAAAACACCCCCCCCTAATCTCATTCAACAGAGTTGGGTGAAGCATAAGTGTATTGTTATGTACGCTTTTTTTTTTTTTTTAACCCACCTCCACCCCCCCCTCTTCGGAGGACAACTTTATATTTAATTACAGCTTTATACATATTCTCAAAAGTATTTACATTCACATTTATATCAGACGTAGATGGGGGGGGGGCTCATATATAACATACATGGTTATGTAAGCTTCATGAGGTAGAGACAGGGCTAACTTCTGCCACTCAGAATCGTAGAATGAGGCAAAACACCATAGGATTCAAGAAGTACTCCTACATTTGTGATTTAAAAGGGCCAACACTAAATGCAAGAGCTGTAAGTGGACTTTTTTGGAGCTCAGCAAATAAACCTGCTGTTGCTAGCGCGTTCCCTACTCTCCTTACCGTGTAAACTTCTCTAGAGCACCTTGTTTACACCAGTGTTAATATTCATGCTGGTATGGAAGATAGGAACAAGTGGGCATATCCACGACCTAAACAGTAAAATGAAACAAGCATTCCACCGTAATTATCTTTGTGTGTTTTGGGGAAACTATATTGAGAAGGGTGCTATACAAATAAGATGCAATTAAACTCTTCATTAAACATTCTGGGCTCTCATCCAAAAAATATAACTTTATGAAACTGCATTTTTTTTTACTTTGTTTGAAAAAAAGCTGCCAATATGCTAGACACAGTGCTACTCCTGTAACGATTGTGTCAGGAAGTATATTGTATACAGAGGCATTCTCACCTGCAATGCCTTGCAGGAGACCACAGACATTGAAGATGCTCTTTTTCATGATGCTCTGGAAGCACAAGGTGAAGATGGACATGATGGCTACAGTGCACAGCAGCAGAATACCCACTGCCAGGAAGATGGAAGTGGCCTGCCAGAAGCCGCTGGCAATCTCCCCAAAGTGCGTGGCATATGGCCCGCACTGGACCCCCCTTGACAACTGTAGACAGCGCCCATAGAGTCCCAGTGTGGGCCTGTAGGGGTCCGGGGACCCGTATGATCCAATGTTGATGGTTGATCCAGCAGCAGTACCCACCAGCCAGTCGTTGCTCATGAAGGCAATGAGCTGAGTGAAGGCGACCATGATGCTGAGAAGAGTCCAGAGCATGGAACGACATGTCACAATCACATGACACATGGTGCAGGTGTGTGCTGAAAGTTTTGAAACTTCTAGAAGTCCTGAAGTCTGGTTTCGTTATACTCCAAAATGTGAAGGTTTTCAAATTCAGTGTAGAAAGAAGCCCAACTGAAAAGCACCCTTAGCAGGTGAACGCAAGTCTGCAGCGCCTGTGATCCTTCTTGAATAGCTCCCGCTGGCTCCGTCCTCTCAGCTCTGACCTTGCTCTCCACTGGTTCTCCACACACCGTAAGTGCAAGTCTCTACACCAGTGTGCCTTACGTCTGCTCCCAGCACTGCATCTTACCGAGGGAGCTCCTGAAGTATATCTGAGAGAGAGAGAGAGAGAGAGAGACAGAAAGAGAGAGAGAGAGAGGTTAAGAAGATGGCGGGGGTGTGAAACTTGTTGCAGAAGAGCAAGCATTAGCTGCAGGAGCTCTGAATCAGCACTGACACACCAGCACGCACACTGCTCTCACAGTCTTAGCTGGAGAGCTTCCAAACTCACTTCCTTTCAAACTAGCAGAAATCCCCCAACTCGCCCCAACCTCTGTCTGGGTCCAGGAACTCCCTCCATCCGGCAGCCACCAGCTGTCATTATAAGGATGCCCTGTCACGTCTGCCACCGACAAGCCAAGCTGGTAGCACAGAACCGCTACGATGTAAACATAGCGCTGCTTTCATAAGGAGGATCTTACCGCAGCACTACCGCCACATTACTGCTTACAAGCTAACAAACAGCATGGTTTAGTGGGCCTGCGCCCCCCCCCCCCCCACATGCTTAGACATGATTCAGCAACAGCCTCTCTGATGGACACAGTCGCTTTTAAAATGTCTCTGCCAGTCGAGGTCAGTCCGCATGCACTGTAACAGACAACTGAAACAAAAACTGCTTCAGGTCTCCACTTTTAAACTTATAAGTTTCTTTAATGATTTCCTGCCCAATACGGCAGAAAAGTGTTAAGTCAAACTAGCTGGTCTGGCCAAGGAACAACTGAAATGTTTTCAGGCTTATAGATAAAGAAGAGTGGGATCTACAAACAACACTCCTGCTGCTGGAGATTTTGGGCCCCATGAAAGCGTATTACATTGGGCCTACCCCCCCGACTAATCCAGTTACGTTCCAGATTTTTTAGGGCCCCCGTCTCTCAGAGACCCATGCAATAGTCCAAACTCCCCCGCCCTTACAGCGCTCAGACCATGGCCCTCTTTTCTAGCCTTGAAAGATAGCCTCTTCGCATTTTGTTTTTGAAGCTTATCTTGTTCAGTGGGGTTGCAAATGCTTATCGGCCGAAGTAAGACAAGCTTGCAGTAGCTGCTGCTCCTCACAAAAGGAGCTCTGTTCTCTGACAGTCCTGCTGAGAAGGGCACGCCTGGTCAAAAGCAGTCAAAACCGGACACATAGTAATGAGAGATCACCCTGCTCAGGAAGCTGCAGTCATCATGAGCTCTGCAGCTACAGTAATTCCCATATCTCTGTCAACAGCAAATAGATGTCAAACAAGCTTCTGGGACATTTTATGACTATTAGTTCCAGGTGTCCAATTGTATAAATAGAAGAACCTTAATAACTGTATAAACCTATAGAAAAAACCAAAAAAGCAGTGTACAGTTATATAGAAGACCTGTTTTGTAAAATTCTCCTTGCTCACTACCCAGCAACCACCGTACTTAACAGGTGTTGCACAATCCTGACCTTCATCTGACAGATCGCTACACCCCTCCCTCTGCAGCAAGGTTTTAAGAGTTGTAGTGGCAATAAAAAAGAGACTGCTAACGAGGTTCTGCAGGAAACGCAGGCAGTGCCTGAACAGGAAGGCAAATCGAATGCATTTTCTCAAACTTGTTGGTCTGAGCATTCTTTTGACATCCCAAATGTCAAAAGCACAGTGGTGTGGAACAGAATGTCTAACTAGGCCTCTGTTTATTTAGCAATAAGCACCAAGAGCTACAATATTTAAAAGGTCTTCAAACACAGCTGCCTCCCCCTGCTAGCATCCCCCGGCATCCAGACACCTGTCGATTCAGTCATTCCCTTTGCAAATACTCATCATGTCTCACTATCCTCAACAAGCTGGCACACGTAGACCTGCCAAAGGCTGAGTTACAAGTGAAAAATTCCATTTGAACTTTCACTAAGACGGTGATTAATCACTTGAAGCATGAATATATGGTGATGGCTTTTAATGACTTGCTTCAGTACTATGGTGTTAACATGTTATGGGGCTTTTACAAAATACAATAATATTAATATAATTGTAAAAATACAACAACACATAAAATGAACTGTGTTTTGAAGCGACTCATATTTTTACATACAAAACATTCAACCTTCTTTCATACCTGCTTATCCAGTACAGGATAGCAGTGATTATGAACCCTATCCTAGGAAGCACAGGGCAAATATAGGGCACACTCTACAGGGGATACTAATCTAACTGTGAAAATTCACACTAACAGAGGTATTGTCCTTTTTTTAATGGTGAGACTGAATTTCCCTCTTTATAGCAGTAAAACAGATGGTGGGATGCCCAACCAGCACTCAGTGCCAATTTCCTATGTACCATTTAAAGAAACTGTTAATTTACCGACTGCTTATCAGGGACAAAGATAGATACAATACTCTACATCAAATACAATAAATACAATACGACTCTACATCAAAATGTTGTAAGATACACACACCACCCTCAATTTATCACTGAACAAGACCAAGAGCATTTGTTTGTGTAAGAACATTTGTTTCTATGAAATGGTGTGATTATGTAATCTATTTTCTTCCTTGGATTTGTTTGACATAATTATATACACATTTTCTTTGAGGATACAAAACCATTTATTGAGTGAGGAAATAAAAGACAAATTCACAAAGCAGTGTCAGAATTCTGGAATGCTTCATTTGGGAATTGAGTCATTATGTTCAGTTACTTTTTCCTCTCTCCCACTATCTTGCGCCGCTTTTAAGCCAAAATGCGAGACATTAAGTCATAGTCCTCTGGGAATGAGGTGGGGTCCCTGCTGGGACAGTCACTGATGACAGTCAGGTCTTTAGGGGGTCCTGACCTATGCAATGACCTGCCCCAACTATGTCCCTCCACTGTCTTCCACCAGAAACCAAAATAAGGCCAACCTGAGATTAGACTCCAGAGAAGTGACATGGAAGTCTCTCATTTGTTCCTCTTGATGAATCATCTGCATTATGACTGCATCTTGCTGTGGGAACTGTCTTTACTATCCTCTCCACCCTAGTCTCCAGGACAAACAGCCCTTACTATCTGAGCTAACAACTGAAATGTCCACGAGGGATCATCACTCTTTCTTGTCTACGTGAGTATACAGTGATAACAGGCACTACACCTAGATAATATTTAAGGTCAAAAATCTGATACAGATGATCAAAATAAAAGAACAAAAAAATGATTGTTCACTCCATTAAATATTAATATGTGACTGAATCTGAAAGTTATGTGGTCACAATTTATGATAACAATTTAGGCACTTCATGACTACATAGAACATTTGCCCCTGGTAAAATAAATAGTTATCACAACACAGGTCAGGACAAGATATTAATCATATAAGCTCAAATTCTGGTTTAAAGTAGTTCTGGCAGCACTAATAACTGCATTATTTCATGTCACATCCAGACAGATCTGCATTAAACTCATGTTTGACTCTGTCTCATGCTTCTGACATCTCCAAGAATGAAATTGTTAGGCTCAGCTCCATGGAGGAAATCACACGCGCTTGGCACTAAATAATCTCTGACTAATTCCTCACTGTTGAACATTTGCAATAAAGTGGAAAGGAAAAATCAGAAACAGAATATAAAACCAAAATTACTTGGGGATTGTAAGGAATGAGATGAGACGGAAGATGGCGTGTCCTTCCTGATTTGTGCTGAGGCCTGGAGACCTCACTGAAGACTTTGGCCTTGATTTGAAGGGTCTAAAACAATTGGATTCTGTTGAGCAGCTCCAGATTTTCCAATGAAAGAGTTCAGCTGGACCAAGAAAGACCAGTTCAGGACAGCTGTAGCGGCAAGTGTGGCAGGAAGGTGATTAACAATTACCCTTGAGGTGGGTGTCTAATAGCGATACAGGGTAGATTCCCTGATGAGCCCAGATGTACACTAGGAAGTTCCTTAGATTCCCCCCCCACACACACACACACCTACAGGCCAGTCAAAACTAGCAAACCAGAACACTGTTTTTCATGCTTAGTATAAATAACTTTAGCTAGCCATGGAAACTGAACTGTGGAGTGAAAAGGGAACCTATGAAATAGATCCTGAAAGAGGAAAAAAAAAACTTTAGCTCAATGTCTTACAATATACTGGCAACGAATATATGTATCAAATACATAGAATCATTATCTCTGGGTCGACCAACATTTGACAGAAAATAGATGATAACTCTGCTTTCTTAACTTTTAAAATCTCTTAGAATCTCTCTCATTTCTGTTCTCCTTGATCCCAGACAGGTTAGCTTCATAGTGGGTCACCAATCTCAAGTGCTCCTCACTCGGAAAGTCTTTCCTGCTGATCCACCCTGCTGCACTCCATTCAGCCAATGTGGTTTGATCAAATTCTTATGCCCTTCTGGAATGAGATCCATTGCACTGCCTTAGGCTGATATCATTCCAGCCTTCCCAACATTTACTGGGATAAGGCAGACTGTCTCTACAGTTTGTCACATTACCCTTTGTTCAGAGTTTGGTTTGCTCCGTACCCCACACCAGATTCCTAGCAGTAGCTGTCACTCTGTTTATTAAGTACTGCCATGCTGACGACATGCACCAATTCCTCTCATGTTCATATACTTCAGATCTTTACAAAACTGGCAGATTCCTGCATGTCTCATCATCATCTTAAGGTCAATCTAGATAGAACTTCTCCATAGCGGACATGTGCACTACACTGAGACCTTTGCCTTCAATCGGGAGGAATTTATTCTCAACTTTGTGATTAGTGAGGTTACTTACATTTAAATTACACTGCGTTTTCCCACAAAGGCTGTACATGTAATTCACAAGGCTGGGCTTCCTAACCCTGCACGGGAGGCTGAATGCTGTTCGCGAACCATGGTAACAGGGGAAGGTACATATTCCATCCTCATTTCTTACTGTTCCCCTATTTCAGTGCCATTAGTTGAGCAAAAGACACTCAGAGCAGTGAAGTCATGTCTGCAGAGTGTCGAGGAAAAGAATCACCAGCTGGCTTGGTGACCACATGGATCAGCTTCTCTTGTCAGCAGACATACTGCAACAGCCTTTGGTAGATGATGGAACTAAGCTGATTTTTAATGTGCTAAAATATGACCGTAGAGCAGTACATCTTCGTTTTTTCACTTCTCATTCTTCTAATCTTTATTTGCAGGCAGTCCCCAGGTTAAGAACGTCCGACTTACGGACAACAAGCACTTACGAACGGACTACCATAAAGTCTATTATGTAAAAAAATTCTGGTTAAATACAATGGTTTGTAATAACGAACACACACTGCTTTGTGATGCTTGTGAAAACATTGTGTGGCTTCAGCAGTTTGTCGGCTCGAGAAACGGTACAGTACTATATGTAGTTACTTTAATTATTACTGTAAAATTATTATTGTTATTAAATACTGTATTATTGTTTTTCTGACTTACCAACACATTCCACTTAAAAACACAGACTTAGGGAATGGATCTCGTGTGAAACCTGGGGACTGTGTATTTGTATTTGTTTGTTTGTTTGTTTGTCTTTACTGGCAAGTCTGTTATCACCAGGAGGGACAAACAGCAAGCACGAAGTGTTAACCTCTTTGAAGTGGATGAGGTTGGTGAAGACACAGGAGGTGAAATGTTCCTTCGACATAGCTGACTAACTTACTCAGCAGCCTCTGACTCAGTACACCGGCCGACTGGAAAAAACCATCGCAGAGAGTGGTCCATCATTGCAACAGCTCACTGGCCAGAAATACTCTTCAGGAAGAAGCCAAGGTTTTATGTAACTTTTCAGCTGGACATTAATGACATGCCTACCAATATCACCAATCACCATTTCAGTGCTCAGTATTGTTACAATCAGCGGTTGTCATCATTATGTTTAATAATTATCACAATAAATGCCAGCCATTTATAGAGGCAAGACAGCACACACTTCATATATCCATTGAACAACATGTGGTGTTTGTAATTGTGATAGTTTAAAACATGAATAAGTCTTTATCGGTAGTGGGATTGGAGTAATATGAAAGTTTTGTAATGACATAGCCTAGAACAGTGTTTCCCAACCTGGTCCCACAGACCCACTAACAGTCCATGTTTTTGATCCCTCCCAGCTCCCTGCCAGACAGTCCACATTTTCACTGTCTGCAGGTCCCTGAGGACCGGATCAGGAAACAATGGCCTAGAGTATGAAAAATTCAATAATAAAACAAAAAAATAACCCTGAAAATATGTTAATCAAGCTAATTTAACATATTTTATTGACTTTTATCATGCATTGGTTTATGTATTTGTTTGTTTACCATATGGTTCAATCACAAACGATTTGACCGCTCCATCCAGACTGACAACTGAACTCTGTGCTGGACAGTTGTGGGAAAATTTTCATAAATTTCAAAATGTTCAAAGGTTCATAAAATAATTTATTTCAGAAGAACTTCTAGTTGGCAAATTTAAGCCCACCTTTCAATTATCCTTCTAAACAATGTTGAACTGCAGAGCCTGGCGTATCCTTAACTATAAAAAACCATCCAACTCCTCTTCATAATAAATGCCAATTATTTAAACTCACTGACCGAAAAATTGCACATGCATTTAATTTAAACAGGAAACAGGATGTTGAGGAGATCTGAGATATAATACTCTTGAGACCAGGAAATAACCTGGTGTAAATTAGAAGAAATTCAACAGATTATGATAAAAGAAAAGCAGAATATGGGTATTGAAACGCACTTTTTAGGCGTGCATTGCTGTATAAAACATCCTTGTAGCTAACCTTACAACAGTGTTACTCAACCCCGTCCTCAGGGACCCCCAGACAGTCCACGTATTTGGTCTCTCCCAGATAATCGATAACACAGAAATCCTGGTTCAGGTGTGCTGGGAGCTGGGAGGGAGCAAAAACGTGGACTGTCTGGGGGGCCCCCGAGGACCAGGCTGGGAAACACTGCCTTAAACAACACTTACTTTATGATCCCCTAAAATCTAAGTGGAAATATCTATTTGTCTTCTACTTTTGTACACCAGGCATGGACTGGCCATCGGGAAGTTCAGGCACAATGTACCAAGGCGCAAGGGGGGAAGCATCCTGTGTTCATTATTTCCTGGAGGCGAATAACCTAAACAACTGTGAACTCAAGCTCCACTCTATTGCTTCTGGCATTGCTCCTGCAAGACCACCACCCACAGTGAAGGAGGATCTGTCACCAGACATGTTCTTCATTTTGGAGTCAACTAAGATAAAGATAATGCTGGTAGGGATTTCTTTGTACAAGCCAGTCAGAAGATAGAGGAGAAATAACAGTGTCTAAATATACTACTCCTGACTCACTCATACATCAATGCCTCTAGCCAATCTCATTGTACTAGTGGGTAACACTTTAGAAATAACACAGTTAGTACTCAAGTATAAATCATGAACAAATACAGTCATTGTATGAAATATGAAATGAACCATTATGATTGATTAATGATGAACGAACATGGGATCTGCACATAACTAACACGTAGTTTCTGGTCAATTAATACATTGAGTAAGAATGTACTACTGCATTATTTGTGCCCCCTCAAGTAAAGCGTTACCTACTAATGTGACCACACCTGCACTCTGACAAAAAAGACTTTAACAATTAAACAATGAAACATAGTCTGTGAGTGGCATTGGGACAGAAATTTAAGAGAAAACTGTTGGACCAATCAGTTGGTCATATCAGATATGACTACAGTGCAGATTTCCCAACATTTTTGGCAAGCCTGCTGTACGATTTAGGGAAACTCAAACAAGCAGTGAAATCACTGAGCCCTGTTAATATTTCAAAGGCACGCCACTCAAAGAAACTACCAGCCCGGGCGCCCCCCCCCCCACACACACACACACACACACACACGCACAGCATTGTGATAGTTTGCCAGACAGCAAAACCTTGCTATATTCAGTATAATTTCCCGCAAAGATGACACTCAGTAATGTTTAGGAATGAGCCTGTTATCATATTTTATAAGGGGGACATTCAGTCCGATAGTTACCCATTTCCTTTCGGTTTAAAATCAAATCAAGAATTATTTCCACTAGAGCGCAGATGAATGGAAAACCACTGATGAAAAAGCTGGGAAGCTTAAATATCTCCGTAGGCTTCGCCTGGGTTCTCCTCACCCTCTGGTCCTGGCTATTCAGCAGTACGTGACACAGCCAGCAAGTGCAGACCAATTACAAATGAATTGTTTGTTAGTTAGTACAAACCTCACACATAATTCATTAAATAACCTTTTACATAATATATTAATAACGACAGTAACTCATTTCAGTTAAATAGTTCCTTTAACAAATAAACAAAACAGAGAGCTATAATCAATGTAAGTACAGACAGATTTAAACCACAATAGCAAAGATGTATATAACAATGTAGATATGGGAAACAGCTTTGAAAAATGAGAGGTAGTATGTAAGGACACCAAAACAAAGAGAGGTTCTTAAATTTCAGTTGACTTCCCCTGACAACACATTTAGGCTCAAGCCAATGCCCCAGTGGAGGTTAAGTCAACAGGCACACCTGTGTCCCCCCTGCCCAGCCCCAAGGCAAAGCAGACCCCAGCTGCAGCAGCCCAGCATGGGCTCCATTCTTTCAGCATTACAGCAACACATGTGCAGCTAAAGACACCCCCGACGGCAGCTGCTAATCGCATCCCGCCCACCACCGCCGCCTCAGCATCACAAAGTGCCACATGGCAGGAAGGACAGGGCAGGACCCATTTACACACATGCAGCTAAAGTCAGGGAACAGGGTGAACAGAGGAGTGAGGGAGGAGGTCTGTGCTTCAAAATGCCGTTAACGGCCTTGGGGAGTCGATTAGCACAGGCATGGGTCTCTCTGTCCGGCAGAAAGCAGGAACGTGCTGGCTTCAGCCGAACTCGCGTCTGCAAAAATACCTTCTGCACCACCTCAGCGGAGCGAGACTCGCAAGAAATGACCAAGGTTGAGGTTTAAATGCTCCGAATCTGACATCTCAATATCACGCAAACAACTTGGAAAGAAAAAACATGCCGTTTAGTAAGCAAAGGAGTGTACCAAGACCAGAGGAGCAGAAAATAAAGGTGGTATAGCGTTTTGAAAGCTGAGAGTACTGACCCCTCCGTATATATTAAACAGTGAAAGGGACTCATATAAAATGATTTAGTTCATTTATTAACTTATTTAATAACCTTAATTTCAAAATGTTCAAGTCAGGGTATAGGACCATCATTGATGGAATCCTTTTGGATGAAAATGGTGAATTAGTAACAACAGCCAAATTCAACATAGCCTTCATAAAACTAGTAATTTCCTAATTTTATTATATTTGCAATAAATATGAATAGTTTATCAAAAAAAGCACACATTAACATGTTGATCCGTAAAAACAGAAACGTTCAAAGTGGCCTGTACATTACGGTACGTCTGACTGCATGCATCCCTGGTTTGGCTATCAAAGCTGATGTCTATAACACATCAATAGGAGGCTTTAGAACACAGGCTTATGCAACCTACAAACAGAATACTAAAGCAAACAGTATTTCAGGTTATATAGTCCTGCCAAGCTAAGCAGTGCATGCTGGGAGTATTATTTTCCTGAATTATTTGACATGTTGAGACATTTTTGTTGTGGGTTGTTGAAGTCATTTAAGGTTGTCGACCCCCCACCCTTTTTCAAACTGCAGCTAATGTTCAGCTTGAAGGGTTTTAAAAACAAGCTCAACTATTTTCTAAAGCAAGATGTGCAAACTGAAGCTTAACCCTCCACATTATACCCTTAGCTACTATAGCAGACCCCATAAAACAGGGGTGTCAGCCTCCAGTCCTGGAGGGCCGGAGCCCTGCACATTTTTGGGTTTCCCCTCATTTAACACACCTGATTTAACTCCTTTTGCTAATTACCACTTGACTCTTCAGCTGAATCATTTGTGGTGGAACAGGGAAAGAACTAAGCTACGCAGGGCTCCGGCCCCTGAGGACTGGAGTTTGACACCCCTGCCATAAAACTTAAGCCTCATTCTGGTATCTGCATCCAAAGACGCCTTCACATCTGCCTCGAAAGGTATCCTGTTGTTCCTGCCTTGCCTGAAAGGTGAATACACATGAATTCCACATACACACACATGCACACTCACAACCACGTTTTTTGGAAACTTTGCAAACATTTTCATATATTTAGCATAAAAATCTTTTTTATGCAACACAACAAAAAAGGGATTTTACTTTTACCCATGCATATGATCCTATATTAACTCCAGCAAATTAGGTTAAGCACCGCATTGGAAAGTACAACAGTAGTTGTACTTAAGAACAAGAAATTTACCAACGAGAGGAGGCCATTCGGCCCATCAAGCTCGTTTGGGGAGAACTTAACTAATAGCTCAGAGTTGTTAAAATCTTA
>JAODLD010000046.1:25812873-25826630 GCA_026781065.1 Mormyrops boulengeri
TTTTACTAGTGTTTATCGTGTTACTCTTAATTTGTATATGTTCTAATGTTAAATTGTGTTTTTTGTTCTGTGCAAATATGCACTTACTGCCCGGATAAATAGCTTTAAACATTTCTTTTTACTGCCTAAGACTTTTGCACAGTACTGTACACTGAGGTCTTTCTCGTAATCAGCTACCTTTATTTCAGTGGAACCCATAAAATATCTGTATTTTATATTTCTGCTCCCTGCGTGGATTACCTTACATTTATCTATGTTAAATTTCATCTGCCAGGTATCAGCCCAGTCACTAATTAAGTCAAGATCCGGTTGAAGCCTCTCTGCTGCTAGATCAGTATCAGCTACACCACCCATCTTGGTGTCGTCTGCAAATTTAACCAGTTTACTGTATGTATCTTCTACATTTATTAAATCCTACAACTGTTTGTTTATTTGATCCTTACAATATTTGCTAGGCAAAGAAACAAGTAACCCAGTAATAAGAACAGGTGACAAGACATAATTCTAAAAATCATAATGTAGGGAAGCACACGGAACGTCTGATTTATTTAGGGTGAGCAGATAATCCATGTCAGGGATTATCCATGTCAGCTACTTGAAAACTGAAAGACCCCTATGCTCAGCTAAATAGTTCAGTTCTTCCTGTGCTTTGACTGGTTTGTTTCCTTGACTCATCCAGCTGTTTCACATTAACATTAGTGACACATGCCTGTTTATTGGAGACTCACCAATCAGCATGCAGCAAGAAGTCAGTGCTAAAGTGAAATCCAGGTCCTTTTTAACTGAAATGACAGTTTACGAACCCCATCCTAGCTCAGAGTGCCCTCCCTGACATGGATTATCTGGTCACGTGAGATTTATGAACCATACCAATACTTTTTTTTTCTTTTCCACGTTTTTTTTTTATAATCAAGATTAATTTGAATTTATTTCCTGAGAGTTTTTTTAATATTCATCATAGAAAAAAAACACGTGCATTTCCTATAACAACAAAAGCATATTTAACCTGAGATAAGCTTATCACAAAGATCAGAAACTAATTTAAAAATGTTTCATATTTGAATAAAACATAATGTAGGAAAACATTAAGGCAACTCTACTTTTAGAACTTTAGAACTCCAGACGCCAGCGTTAAATGATCCCAGTTTGTAGGGTGGCTATCCCAGTCCACTTCTTCTCACAGGAAGGGCTCATGAATTGTGACCACAATGTTTGACACTTGTGTTTTCTGGCAGCCACTGAATTAACAGCCTTCAGACAAGAGTTCCTTTTACCGACTGCCCCCTCGCAGCCTGTACAGTGGGGACTTCCAGCAATCAATCTACGCTTACAACAGCAGTCAAATCTGTCAGTGACTTTCACAGGAAATAACTTATTTGTGCACTTACTCATTCAGGTAACTTTGAGTGCTGTTAATATACCCTTTCATTTTAAAAGCATGTTGAACAGGAAACTACATGGAGGAACAGGAAAGGTACATGGAGGAAACTCAGTCAAGAATGAGCAGTGAGAACAAATATATATATATATATATACACACACACACACAAATCGGGTATCTACATCTTTGTGGGGACTCTCCATACATTTCTATGGGCATAACCCAAATTCCAACAATCTTAACCCCTGCCCAGCCCTAACGTTAAGCAGAAGTAACCAAACAAAATACAAGTCTTTTTCAGTCTTTTGATTGAAAAAAATGAGCTTCCCCTTGTGGGGACACAGAGCTGAAGCATGATTCAAACTGGCAGCCTTTACTGACATTTAGATTGTAATTCACATGGTCTAGTGGCACAGTATGCAATACTGTGGCCTCCTATCTACAGGACTAAGGGTTTGATTCCTGCATTTAAGGTGCTCGCCCATCCTCCCTATGTTTGTGTGGTTTTTATCCCTAAAGATCAGTGCCTCTAAATTGCTCTTGTATCTACGTGTTTGCCATGTGATAAACAGGTATTCAGTCCAGGATGTGCTCTCTCTCCCCTGGGATAGGCTGCAGGCTCTCAGCCAACCTGCATTTGATAAGCAGAATGGACTACATACTAAATTCAAGTGAAGTAAGAAATTTTGGACGTCTTTTTCCAAGTGCATGTGCTAGATGACTAAAAGTCACTCCTGTCCAGGTAACGTCCTTACAGCTGCCATTAACTTTATGAATTTCATAGGAATCAGTGATGTTACTCAAACCATGTGACTGAAGCAGAGGCTTATTTTTAAAACAAAATGATACAATCACTGGATTTCTGGATTTCCACAAAGCTGTCTAATCTACAGCTTTGAAGTCCACATAGTGAGGATATGGTCTCTTGTTTTTGAATACTGCAGTTAAAATGTAGTACACCATAGTGATTAACATCAAATTAGTAAAATACCTTTGATCAAGGCATGGAATTTCTACAACCATACTGCAATATTTACGTTTCTTAAAACTGTGTGCTTTCTTTTTGAATTGAATGCTGTCAAATGTTGGCTGCCAGACATAATATAGACTACATATTTAAGTATAACATAATCACCATGACAACCCAGAACAGAAACTAGGCAGGAAGTTGAGACTGATTTGGTTGCTGATAAAACATGACATGTTCAAAAATGACTTTACATATTTAAACAGGTTTGTCACACGCTGAATGCAAGACACAATTACAAAAATGTGCAAGTGCTTGTAAACCATTTAAAAATACGTTTTATATGTTCCCATCTGACAATACAGTATATGCAGAAGTGGTCAGGAAATCTCATTTACAGGATTGCTTTCGTATCGATGTATAGATGAAAGGCTTCACCATGCAGCCGGACATGCTGTTACGTCCCTGTGGGAAGGATTCTTTTTTATTATAGGTGGAAGTGCCCAGTTGGGGTGGGAAGCTGTCGCTTTGCATTGGCCAGTTACCCTCCCTGGCCAATCAAGAATTCTGCAACTCTGCAATCAACCTTCTATAAAAAACATTCTGCTGGGTGATGGAGAGCGCTGCTGTTTTTAGGGATACATTCCTTTGTGTGTTTTGAGTTTTTGGTCTGCTAAACTGGACAAGTAAGTTACCCTACGGATGCTGGCTTCACATAGAAGCTATGTTATATACACTAGATCAGGAGCGATCGCCACCCAGTGTATGTCTGGTTATTGGTTAGGGCAGTAGGACAGTGTTTTTTACTATGGCTCCTTTAGAGTTAGTCTTGTTTTTGTTTTTAGCTTGTTTCGCTTGGGTCGTTTCTCTCCTTTGGCATTGCTCGAGCCCTTTTTCCAGCTCCCATCTCATGGTTCGTATTGTTCCTTTGTGAGTTAATTTGTAAACACTTATAGTACATTTTTCATTGTCTTTATGTGGACTCCTTGGCCCCTACCCCTTCGCTCGTACTTCTGGACAGTAGCACATGTGATAAAAGCTAAAGTAAATCACTCGGCATAAGACTGTTGCCTTGGTAACTGAGTAATGGATTAACACAGAATTCTTACATTGCATGTGTTACTGACCCACGCAGAGGAAGTCAGCACTGAAACAGTACTGGTCTCATGGGAGGCGATTAATATATAAAGCCTATTTTAAGTGCCATTGATAGTGGTTATGTTTATTGTTTCAAGGGCTTCCTATTTGAAATGATTTTAGCAGGTGGTCCCACAACACGGAGGGCTCCCTTGTTTTGTTTGTAAAAGAGATCACCTTTGGGGTCTCCCAGCTACCTTGTTCCTCACAAACAGCCCTGCACCCACGCTATTGTGACATCACCATATTACCGTTTTAGTGACTTGTCAATGGCTATGTTGGGTTTCTCAGACCCTCATTGTCATCGCATGCTGCTGATACAGTTCTCTTGGCATTCGCCTTGAAGGACTTGCATTGACGAGTCACCGATAATGCAGTTGTGTGTTTCTTTGACTAAAGGTTAGGCTACTTAATATAAGGTCACAGAGTACATTTTTTTAGAATCCTGTTTTTAACACTGTGCTGCATGCATGCTTGCACATCCTTTCAATGGCTGTAGGCGCCAAAGTGGGTAATAATAATAATAACAATAATAATAATATACTCTTGGGTTCAACCAGCCACATTGGCTATCCACCCTGAGTGCAAACAGCATTGTTGACTACCGAGATCTGGGTGCCAACAACATCCACCTTAATATTTTCTTTGAAAAGAACATCTATAAAGCAGGTGTGCACTTTTAAAACAAATCTCCTTAACCCATCCATCTTCCATAGAGCTTATTCATCAATATAAGCGGTACTTTGATGAGTACCATCAACATCTAGTGACATCTTTGGCATCCATCAATAGCATTGTGTTGGCATCTGTTTAGCACAGATGATGAAGGGTGGAATCCCATCCATTCAGTTTCCTGGTATTGCTCAGCCTTTTGTGTCTGATCCCCTCTGTGACATTGGAACCCCTTCATTTCTATCTCAGGAAACCCAGGACACTAGGCAGAAGACACCATGTGAATGCGTCATTAAGTGACACATACTTACACCCCAAAGAAAATTAAGAGACACCAATTCTCCTGGATCACATGTTTCTGAATTAGTGTGCGAGGAAATAAACACAAAAAAGTGAGGACATGAAAATTAACTGCACAGAGGTGCGAACAGGATTCAATCACCCCAATTCACAGCTGTGAAATGACTGCAGTACCCATTGAGCCACCAACATCTTTTTACTCAGAAAAGCTGTGCCAGAAAAAAGCCCACAGATTTTCCCAAACTGTTACAATGTGCCACTTAAGAGATTATTGAAGACTTAATGGACTTAACAGATTCCTGAGTGTTGGTTTTTCCCTATAACCATGTGGTGTTATCAAACAAAAGAGCACATAGTCATGTAACTGACTTGGGCATGGGAACAGAATGGTCCAAATGCTCTTGTTGACACCATCTTGTTTGTGTTCCTGAAAAAAAATAGACTGGAACTGGATAATCCATTTATTTCACACCAAGTTTTCCTTTTTAGGGTACAACTGCAAGCACAAAGCAGAGACAGATGTGGGCAAAGATGAGGTTGCCTTGGAGATGATGACAAACAGCAGAACATCAGTAAGTATGCAGAGTCATACCCCTGAAAAGTAGTTACGGCTTTGCCTGCCAACCAGCAGGGAGAGAGAAAAGGGGACTGGATGTCAGATTGTGTGGTTGGAGCAGCAAGCCAGTCTAATCCCCTGTGTGCTGAGGGGCCGTTGAACTGCTTATACTGTCAGCCAACTGCCAAGCTGACAGGACCGCCCGCAGGGCAACCCGCACAGAACTCCCCGGTCTGGGTCAGCGCTCTAACAACCGGCTCAATCTCAGGCCGAAAACATCCTACGGCTGCAGGGGCACAGGAAGAGCTTTAGACAATGAAGCTTTTTCGTGAATGAAGGGGGTCCGCAAGGTCACAGAGGGGCTCAGACACAAAAGGCTGAGCAATAACAGGAAAGTAAATGGATAGGGATTCCACCTTTCATCATTTGTGCTAAACAGATGGCAAAACAACGTTGTTGATGGTTGCCAAGGATGGAACTGGTATTTATGGCATGTATTTTTTGAGCCTTGAAGACCTTTATTGTATGTCAGAGTAACCCTTATATTCATGAATAAAAAGATTGTTATTATTGGTAAAACTTTACTTGAGGGGGTACAAATAACCCTGTAGTACACTTTTATTACTGTATTGATTAATCAGGAATTACTGTATTGATTAATCAGAAATTAAATGTTATAAAATGGGTGATAAGCAGTGATGGATGGATGGGTTCACTATTACCTAAGTCGATGGATATTCTAGACGGAATCCAGATACTTGGTAGTTTTGCTTAGCACATGTTTTGGCACAGTAATCATCTCCTTAAATTACTGCTCCTTCTTAATAGGGAATAAAAACAGTTATTTTAATATTAAAGCTGACACCTGATATAGCTATAAAACTAGTCACATTATTGGTAGTTTTAGGCTGGACGCTTCTTAAAGTATAAAAGCAAAAAAAACCTGTGCAGTTAAACAAAAGAACCAGACAAATCATATAATTCAAGGCAAATAAAAAGAGTCAAGTTCAATGAAATGCGTACAAATACAAAGGCAGCATTGTTTGACCTCTTCTGGTTCCAATTTTCATTTCTCCACGGCCAAAAACCTCCCTCCTTTCTAGTGACAAAGAGCTGGCAGTAGTGGAAACTGCCTGGTTTTGCCTGGAACAGTAGTTGACCCAGTAAGAAGATTCTAGTGAACCACAAGTGAATGAACTCCACAAAGAAGGGTGAGGATATAACTCAAAGTCCCAATGTTCTCCGTGTTATGCCTTTCAGATTCAATCTAAAACAGACACATTCAGATGCTTTCTTATATAGTCATTTAAAAGGCATCATCAAGATTCATTTTTTTCACTGAGTAGAATTAAGTTACCCAAGAGGAGATTATATTCAAAAATACCATATAACAATCAACTCTCATAACTGTCAAGACTCTCATAAGATGACCCAAGTCAGTAGAACCACTGTTTCAAAGATTATCTTAATTCAGTTGATCTGCTTATCCAGAAAATAGATGTTTCAGCCTGGCTCGTATACTCATGGTGAAATAGTTGAAAGGTTCCATTTTGGACATAAATCTCCCATCCTTTGGTTCACTACTGTGCTAAGGTGGTTCCATGATTCATTGCATGAACCTGCGGACTCAGCCCACAAACCATGTCCTTTGAAGAATGCAGCCCCTGAATTCAGACACAGCTTACATTTGCATATATACAGCAGTGTTATTCCATCAGACCAGGAAAGGGCAGATGTATTGCAAGAAATACATGCAGTGTAGTGTAACGGGTAAACGTTTCTGAACAGTATTAAAAGTTATTAGTTGTGTTTTATTCAAAGTCTAAGCACAAATGCATTCTGGCGTAATGCCTTCCTAAGTGTGTTTTAACAATGTGCACTTACAGATACATCCCTGCTGGACAGCCAATGATTACACAACAAGTGTCATGGGCGTCACCAGCGCATCACCAGGCCACACCCTAAATGAGCAGCATCATGCTAGATTACCATCATAACATACAAAGTATGGCAAAAGTAATCGATAACATGCATACCATGTGGCACATCACAAAAATCGGGTAAGGGAAAAGTCCTCATTCATCCCATTCAGCGCTACTGTATTTATGGTGAAAACATACCAAGCCTTCCTTCTAAGAAGGTGGTTCTATCGAACCAGACCTCTGGGTACAGGTTGATTAGCTCCAGACCCATAAATCACAAGGAATTACTGTCATTTCCAGTTCTATTAAAATGTCTGACTACTGGTGCCGGCTCATTTCTATTCCTAATTGTACATTTGTGGTAAGAAATTCTAGTTTTTAGTTGTCATATAGTTTTATCGACATAATAAAAACTTGTGCTATCACTGGTTGTCCAGCAGGGATGTGTCTTTTTTCCACCCTTTAACATTGACTTTAATGACTTATGACAATGTGCAAAACTGAGTATGAAGTGAATGCATGAAGGTAAAGATGGTTTTGAGATTCAGCCTATTACAGTTTTGCACATCTCTACCATATGTACTGCGGCTACGGTTTAAATAATCACAGATGGCATAGAAATAGGTATAGGTGTGAATAATAACTGATGAGAGGTCTGTATAAGAACTAAATGTGGAAAATAAATTTTAGAATTTTTAGTGATCAGTGTTGACACACCACAGCACGCAGTGCACATCGACGAAATGTGTCCTCTGCATTTAACCCACATGTGACATCGTGACATAGCAGGGGGCAGCTAATTCAGTGCCCAGGGAGCAGTGGGACCTTGCTCAGGGTACCTCAGTGGTGCCTTGCTGGTCAGGTATTCAAACCTGCAATTTTTCAATTAAAAGTGCGCTTCCCAAACCATTAAGCCACCACTGCTCAGAAAATAAAGCAGCAAAGCAATACAAGATTGCATGTAATGTTCAAACTGCTTTTGCAAATAAGAAGCGGCATTCTTAATGTCGCCTTTTCATCCGTATTCCTTAGCTAAGCTGGGCAGAAAAACAGAAGGGTTCTGGGCAGTAAGGGAGCACCACTGAGCCTCCCCAACAGGAAGCACATGTTGGCAATGATGTGGCTGAAAGAGAGTCCCACTCCAGCTGGAGAGCCACAGAGGGGCAGCCTTGTGGGATTCTGGGAGTTCAGCCGGTCCACAATTCCTCTTGCCGCAAAAGCCTCTGCGGTAGCTATTTGACCTTAGTCCTATTTAAGTCCTTTGAAACTTGCATTGAGAGTCTCTGAACACTTTTCAGTTCCGCTGATGGTCAACTAGCGTCCAGGTTGCCATTTGCGAAGCACTTGTGCCATCTGTGTCTAGCCTCCAGGACAATTGCTATGAGTTGCCTGAAAAGGCCTCTTTAATGAGCTCAGACAAGCGTGGGCAGTGGCAGGCAAGTCTTGTAAGTCAGATGGGAGGCCTATAGTTAACTAGTTACAGGAAGAGATTGTATAAACCACTGGGTTGAAGGGAACACTTAAATGCAGAGAATAGATTTCTTGGCTGGAATATATCCTATTAAAAAAAGCATATAATTGTCTCATTCAAGGGATTTTGATTTGTCATTTACTGTATGTCTATTCTCAGTCAATCTTCCTTTCACTCATCTGCACATTTGGTACTGGTTTCCATTCTTGAATCTTTCTCATTCAACTATGGAAGTAAAGTCTATTTCCTTGAGAAGTTATATCTGAATCCCACATCTGGTCCACAGCAGCCCTGTAACACTTATTGTTTGCCTCCTGGGTCAAACAGGTTGATAGTAGCATAAACCCAGAAGAAATGGGGATTCTGTCTTGACATGAATTTCACATTCATGTCAAGGCAGAATCCCCATACATCCTCATACAATACACACACACTCACATATTTGAATTCATTTGTGGGGACCGTCCATTCATTTCAATGGGAAAAACCCTAATCCCAACAATGACATCTTTAACCTCTACAGCCCGAACCTAAGTAACAAAACAAAATTCAAGACTTTTGACAGTTTTAGTTCTTTTGAGTACAGTCACAGATTTTTAAAAATTGAGTTTCCCTATTTGAGGACCAAAAAATGGTCCCACAAGGTCAAACTTACAGGTTTTTACCACATTGGTCCCAATAATATAATATATACATGCCCACACACACACACACACACACTTACACACACAGAGTGAGTCATTTTTCCAAGGTGAACTTTCATCTGCAGAATTGCGACACTAAGAGTAAGCACATGTGAATTCATAACAAGTGATTTTGTTTAGAATGCTTGCTTGTGCACACTTGCTGTGAATAGCTCTTAGCAGAGAGCTACTTTGGGTTTAATATGGTAAGCAAAGGTCTGGTTAAAACGAATTCCATTGATTAAAATCTTGTCTGTACTTGAATATATGTAGCTTTGCTTGACATTTATTAAGAACAACAAAAAAAAAAACAAAGCATGATTTATAATCAAACCGAGAGCCTTAAATTATGTAGCAGTGCAAAACAACTGAAATCTCTATGCAGAGAAATTACAGTTTGTGCTGAGATATAATGTTAATCACCCCACGGCAGATACTTGTTAACTACAAAAACTACACATACATCAAGAATTTCTATCTTGACACATAATTCAAGGTAAACTGATCATTTTATTTCTGTATTGTTAAAACATGAAGTAAATATGGTTTAACCAGCATGGTCGAGGATTACGGAGACCCTCCCCCAAGAAATCTGAGTCCAGAGACAAGATCAGTTTCCTGAAGATAAAATCACATGAATATTTTGATTCTTGCCAGTAGTCCTTAAAAGCAAGTGAACCTTTAACATTAGCCCCGTCCTCATCCGCTTCAGCTCTGTGATTTAGGGTTAACCCCCTTTACTGGCCATGCATATGCCACTGTGAGAAGACAGCTACACATACAAGTGTATTTCACATTTAATGTCCCGACATGACAGACTAGCTACTCAGGGGCGGAGGAGGGGTCTTACGGTGGGGGGCTGCAGCAATAGGGGTGGGGCTCCCCTCGGTACTATTTGCCTGCCCCAGGGGGGTTCCCCATTAGTAAATTTAATAATGGGCCCCCTGCCGTGATGGGCCCAGGGGCAGCTGCCCCTCCGCCCCCTGCAGCTACTTATAGTCCTCCCAAATCATGAAATAGCAAAACAAACTGAGGAAACAGCATCTAATCCCCCATCTTAAGGATCCTTGAATTAGCCATCACCTTTGTGTTGATACACTAACAGAACTGCTCTTGCTCTATAGGGCATATCATCATACTATCTGACATGAAGGGAGCACCCTAGATAGCCAAGAGAAGGCCAGCCAATATCTGCATTTCAGCCACTCCAGAGGGCACTTTAGCAACATTCTTTTCAACCATGGGGGCACCAAGGAGGGTGGTTGCCACCCTTCCCCCAACCCCAAGACCACTGACGTGCAGGAATATCATATTAGAGTAGCAAAAGCTAAACTAGTCCATGTGCTCATTTTACAAAAAAGGATGTGCAGCTAATGTGTAACATGGCACAGACAATGGGGCTCCAGTTATATCTTGGATATGAAACTTCAGTCCATTATCTTGGTCTGGGCTTTTATTTTCTGGACCTGAACTATCCACCTCCGATTAGCAGGTAGAAGGTGCCCCAAGCAGCAGGGTGTTTCGTACGGTATTATTCCTGATCAAAGCTATTCATTGGTATAAATGGGAATAGCTTTGAAATAAAACACACAGCTATGCAACAATCATAATTGCTATGTTGCCTTTTCAGAATTGGTTTTGTCGCAATTGTTTAAGGTGCTCTCAGTGTTTAGTCATTTGTGATAATGGAATAGCAAAATGCTCAATTAGATGAGGGTCCAAACTGTAGTATGTAGGTCAGTGTGAATATGGCCCATATGGACTTAATTCCAGGATGAGGTCACTGCTCTGGCTCAGTCTTACTCTTTCTACATAAATGTCAGCACTCACATTGTGCTTCACTCACCCAACTGTAAGGAATAGGGTTTATTTCTAGACTGAGTCTGTGAAATCAGGTGGAGTGGACCGTTAATGGTAGTCAGATGCTTGGCGTTGTCAAGCAAAATTCCAAATCACCATGGCAACTAGTTCCTTTATCATACAAATAATGCAATGTAATTAGAAACACATAATTTAGAATCAGAGGCCTGTACAAAGGCAGCACACAATTACAGATGTGTGTTCCACCAATGCTAAGTTTCCAAAACATTTGACGTCAAAGTAGTTTTCTAAACTGGAATATATAAACGCACTCACACACGTCATTAGCAGAGAGGCGTAATCAGGAAGATATCTAATTAGTGCAGCTTTCTAAACATGCAATTCATTGTTATGATGATCTTCTGGTTTTTAACATGGATACTTTCTTTTCAAGTTCAGCCTTGTAAACATAAAAAAATACACTCCGTAGGAAAGATATACTGACATTATTGAGAAAAAACATTTCTTAGAAGTGCTGCCAATAGCAGTACTGACAAAAGAGATTTAGTCAGACTCACAATGCAACATCTACAACCAGTACCAGCAGGGTCGCTTCTAGCTATGGGCAAAAAAGGAAGTTGCTTAGAGGCCCTGAATTACCTGCATTGCACAGGAAGTGAAATAAATGATATGGGGGCCTCCCAAGAAAAGCTTTGCCTAGGGCCCCTGAAAAGGTAGAGCCAGCCCTGTACCAGTGATGGCCAGTGTCCACCAAGTACCTTACAAGATGCAAGCACTCCTGGCTCTCTATGGAGTCGGAGAAGCACTACATCGACAGCCAGTGCTGTGCTAAGTACAAAGTTAAAAGACATTTAAGAGGAGTAGGGGGTATTCATTGAAGGGGATATTCATTTACATCTTTCCCAAGACAACTATTAAACACCTATGCTTGCATCTGTAGCACCCAGGCTTTCGTACGGTCCATTTAGAATTGGTTCTTTATCTGATACTTAAGCTGCCTGATAAGTAACTTGCAGCTTTCAGTCATTTATTAGAAAGGCTAACATTACTGCAGCACTGCAGCGATGACTCTTTGCTAAGATAATTCTGTATGACCCAGGGCTGACAACTTCGGTCAGCTGGCTGGCGTGAGATTTTCAATTCGAGACAAGTCTGCACATGCATTTCGTATGTATGTAACAGTTTTATTACCTTGTAAATAGCCGGTAGGGTTTGCAAACTATCACAACGCTTTTGGTGTAGCTAATTCTAGGTCTATAATGGAATAATATGGATTTGAGTCTGAAAGCGTGAGTGTCACACCAGATGCATGAGAGTTGGCAACTCTGATGATCCCAACCAGGGACCCACATGTCACAAGTTCACACCCTTAATCACTGCGCTGCCAGTAGTCCCACACATATAATTGTCCCAAGTTTTAGCCTTGAGACTTTTTAAGGAAACCTTAAAATATATATCTCCTGGACAGGCTCACAGGCCTCAATTCTGCAGATACCCACTGACATGGGCAAGGATGTTTACAGGCCACGTCCTCTAGATAACAGCACACTGGCAGAAATTCCATCAGCGATCTTCACATCAGTTTAATAACACCTGCAGGCCATGACTGCCAGTCTATGGAATCATAATGACAAGCTGCCTCCCAGCACTGCACCAAGGCTCTCCCCAGCACATCCATCTGTGCATCTGGCAAGCCCCAATTTGTCTCATACAGATGACATCAGCCACCCAGCCACCACAGCACTGTAATTACTCTTGGATGAGGTTTTTAAATAGGTTTTCTTCCCTCTAGTGTTGCAAAACTGTCAGGAGAAAATAAAACAGAAAGAGTTACTTCAAACATCCATTTAAGATTGCATGATACAGGCCAACCAAAAAGAAAAAAGGGCTACAGGACACTAGGGTTCAAGAAAGATGATAACTCCTGACACCTTGGAAAAGGCACCACTACACCTGACCGCCTTGGAAAGGGCACCACTGCACCTGACCGCCTTGGAAAGGGCACCACTACACCTGACCGCCTTGGAAAGGGCACCAGTGCACCTGACCGCCTTGGAAAGGGCACCACTACACCTGACCGCCTTGGAAAGGGCACCACTACACCTGACCGCCTTGGAAAGGGCACCACTACAACTGACCGCCTTGGAAAGGGCACCACCACACCTGAGCGCCTTGGAAAGGACACCACTACACCTGACCGCCTTAGAAAGGGCACCACTACACCTGACCGCATTGGTAAGGGCACCACTACATCTGAAAGGGTTACACTGTGTAATCACTGTCGCTGTCAATCTTCCCAGCGGAGGACTTGCAGACGACCCAGCTGACTGTCCATTCCAGTTAAAATAGCCTTATAACCCTATATGCTATTCATCAGATTTCCAAGTCCTTAACAAATTGGATGCTGCACTCTCAGGACAACATAAAACAGGTTTGCGTTTACATTCAATGATTAAAGTGAAAAGAATAACTTTGGAAACAAAATAGCTCTGAAAAAACTGTATGTATTCTGTAATGACCATGAAGAATTATCTTGAATGTTTGGAAGGCGAGCAGATCCACCCTTGGGATGTGACAGAGAGGCAAACAAATTCAAAACATTCATAATTACCATTTTGCACTCTCATATCTGCCAAGCCGTAAATCCCAGAATGCCAGACCATTGACTCTGCTAGCCAAAACCCTACCACACACAGCAAACTTGCTTTATACTCTTAGTTAGTTACAGCTCTCGGTGGGGGCGCGCCCCCCCCCCCCCCCCGGCCCCCACACCAGCAAAACAAAAGAAGAAAAAAAAAAAAAAAAAAAAAAAAAAAGGTATGATTTTTGGTTGGTATTTATGTGATG
>JAODLD010000046.1:25832187-25854161 GCA_026781065.1 Mormyrops boulengeri
GGGGAGAGGGAAGTCTGGGTTTCCCTGCTTAGACTGCTGCCCCCGCGACCCGACCCGGAACAGCGGTAGTTAATGGACGGATGGATGGATGAACTGTGTGTGTTTGTGTGGATTAGGTTTGTGGAGACCAAAGGCCACTGGATGCTCCTGAATCCACAAGCTACCAGTTCCAAGGGCACTTGGTGAGACAAGAAACAGAAAGAGAGGGTAAAGCAGGGCTGAAACATCGGGAAACCTTACATCAGTTCTGCAACAGCTCCACGTAGAAGAAAGTGGAACTAAAATGTTAATTCCTTACAAGCATACAAAGTACCTGCATGATATGGTATCTAAAGGATTAGTTCTTTAACCAAAGCATGTAGCATTACAATATATGATTAATTTACTGCTAAGTTCCTTAAACTCGCTGCACTTGACATAGTTCGCTATGTTGCCCTTTACACATGGAATGCCCTGAGGAATGACATAGCAGGAGAGCCTGGTTAAAGAGTTCAAAAGAGCCTTTCCATTAACAAGGCCTGTTTCTTTAAACACTGCAACCAGATGTTCATAATTAGGCTGTAATAGGACCTTCCTGAGAAATAACTACTCCATAAAGGCAGTAGGGGTGACACAGGTAAATTTCTCCAAGATCACCACCCCTACCTCACAGAAGAGCGATTTTGTGCAAAACAACTGGAATGATTTTTAATAAGAATTACGTTCACTGCACCCCAAAGGAGAGTGAACACCTAAATGATTCTACCCTTCTGGGATAATGGTCTTTGTGTTGAAGAATTTTAACCATTTCAGAACAGTGTAGCATTCTCATTTTTATCCTATTTCTTTAAAGGGCTCCAGAATTGAATAAAAATTGGAGCCTAGTTCCAATGGCTTATTGTCAAATTCCTGTTCCACAGATACAGAAAGGCAGGATATGTCATGCTGTGTAGGGTTGGAATTGAATCCATTCTCTGCACCAAATGAATAAAAGTCTATGAAATAAGACTTCATTGTGAAAGAATCGAAACAGCACTCAGCAAGTTCGTAATCATTGCAGGCAGCATTACAACATATAAGCTAGGCAACAATAAATGAATGAAGAAATTAACATAACTGGAGAAAGCTAACAACTGATACACAACAACCAAAAGCAGTAGAGCAGCACAGTCGCTGAACAGGATAAGATTTCCACAAACTGAAATAGGCACAGACCAGACTACACAGGGAAACATAATTCTTAAAGAATGGAAAATCTTCCCCATACTGGGATATAGGTGGAAGGTTCCCTAAAGGAACAGTCAGATAAGGGTTGTATCTGAACCACTACCACAAGACAGCCACCCCTCTGGGGAAACAGATGTTCAGATCTACTTCACAAACCAATCCAAAGGGCCTGTGGTGGAACAAAAGTGGATACAATATGAAGATGTAAAACTAGATATGGAAGGAAAATGGGGGGCAGAGACAAAGGCCATAAAGAAGCTCAGTTTCTCTGTGGGAACAGGGTCTGTTTCCAAGCCACTAGCAGGTGAGTCACAGAGGAAAAAGGGGAAGGGACCTAGTGATCCCAATAACAGCAGTTCATCACAACATTTAGAAACTACTGTAATTTCATACTTTGAAATATAAAGGCGTTGTATTTATGGGAAGGACTTTAACAGGATTATACATAATATCTCGGCTATAAATTATATCTTGTATCTAATACACCATGAAGACTTGTGTTCACTTGTTTGGTAACTAATAGACATTACATTAGTGTATAGGATTTATGTGTTTAAAGAGATTTATTTCAGATTAATAATATTGCCCTGCAATGGGTTGCTGCCCTGTCCTGGGTTATTCCCTGCCATTTGACCAATTTCTTCTCTGTGCATATGGAAAATGAATGAAAGATTAATATTTTATAATACCTATGGGCAAATTATCCCAAAGATGCCCCATGAATTTTGACATATGGAATATATAATATGTATATATATTTCAAAGGCTTGTGAGGCAGGCCTGGGTTTTATTTCCTGTTAGAAAATGTCATCTTGAGGCAGTGTGCAGCTGTGGTTGGGACTGTGACTGGAAGGTCACCAGTTCACATCCCGCAGTCAGCAAAGTGATGTCACTGATGGGCCCTTAAGCAGGGCTCTTAACCTCCAAATACTCCAGGGACTGACTGACCCTCCTATCTCAACTGTATGTCCCACTGGATAAATACATCACTTTGCTAAATAAATTAATTAATGTCAGGTCAAAGATTATTTTACTACATTAAAAAATGCAGTGATTAAGCACTGAAAAAACAAGTGCTTTAAAAAACATACATACTTCTGACCATCTCCATCTTCCAAAACTGCAAGTATAGGGTCGCGGTGAAACTTCTGTCCTGTTGAAAACTATTTATAAAACGGTGGTCTTAGTGTAATCCTGAGAAACCATACAGTGTATCGTTAAATGGCAGGTTGATAACTGCTTTTACGTCCTCATGTTAAATTCTATTAGAACATTAGCAATTTCCCACATGGTACTTCAAAGTCACAGGGTTTTGAGGTGCTACATCTCAGTTTCCTCTTAGATGCTGTCAAGAGCCAATAGCAATAGGACACAAAAGAGAAACTGAGGGACAACAGAGAAACACGAGTTAGGAAGGAGACTGCCATTTAAGTAACAAAGATAGCGGTGACCCCGTACACCAGACCGCGACCTCATTATCACAATAATTGAGGATGAGAGCCTGCTTGATTATCTGGAAATTTCCACTCCAGAAACAGGACCAGTCCACTCCCAATTTCATGCTGCATTGTGAAACAAATAAATGATACCAAAAATCATGCCTTTTTTAATATCCTGCTTTTGTGCTTTGAGTGGATTTCCGGTGTCTAGGTCTGCTCCCAACTTTGAAAAATTGAAAACAGCACAATAAAATATTATGTCAAATACAGAATTTCCAGTATTATTTTTGTCTACGTGGAGTTACAAACATACAGATACCACCCCTCTAAAAAAGTTTGAAAATTCACCTCAGGTAATGCCTTCGGCATTTTTGCCGTTTTCATGGTAGTGTTCGCTCTACAGGAAAGTAATAATTTGATTCAATCTACCATAATTTAGCTCCATTACCACAAGTATGCATATATAAATATCTAAGGCTAAATAATACAGTTACCAATATTTTCTCATTATATTTAACTGCTTTTTCATTGCTTACCACAAATGTGGAGAAATCGAAGGAGTGCCACCAAACATTAGGATGATGCATTTATGCAAATCCACGTTTGAACTGCAATTACTCCGCTAATATATGCAGTGTTTCGGCGGCTAATGCTTTTTTCGTAATCTCCGCCGGTTTTTCACCATATACGAAGTCGGTGAATTAACATAAACGATTAAATATTTGGTATGGGTTATGGGGGCGTTTTCTTCTTTTTCGTTATCACGGACGTGTTCGTTAATTAAATACATCCTATTCCCACACCCAAGCTGTCACTCTACGCGTGCTGCATTTGCGATCTTTTATTTAAAATTTCCGCCATGAATACAGGTAAACTGTCAATTACCGGAGAAACCGCGCCGCACTCTATTGTGTCTAAATGTAACACTGCTCATGGGGGGGCGCCTTTCATTCAGATGTGCCCTGTAACTTTTTCTAAGCGAGTTTCAGATATACCCGAAGTGACGATGCATGTATCAAGCGCACATCAGTCGCATCAGGTGAAAGTGCAGCTTTGTTTCTGTCGATCATACTTACCAGCGTGCTCCATAAGCTGCAAAAATGCCCCCAAAGTCAGTCTTCAAACGGCCCCTCGCACACCCTCTTCACGGCTATTTCCTTCCTCTAGCTACTCGCCGACAGCTTGCTGGTTGGATGTCGGTGGTCTTCCTTTCTTCTTCTTTTTAAGGTTTCTCCCTCCCCCCTCGCTTTTTTTCTTGCCTCTTACATTGAGACAGGGGGGCTTTCTCTACCAAATCTAATATTCAGTTCCTGCCCATCTGACGTCGCCCTTTTCAGTCAAAAATCTTTCAGCCGCATCCCATCCCCCCCCCCCCCCCCAGTCCGGACGGCCTGTCAAAAAGAGAAGGAGTGACTGCTTGGGCAAGCCGGCCCCCATTTTCTCCCGCTACCTCACGCACGGGGGCACACTTGTGAACTGGAGCAATATTCTTAATTTTAATTTCATATATAAATCTATGTACCACTAATCACATTTGTCAGGACTGCGAAGCTATAAACTGAGGTGCGATTGATATTAAGTTAAGAATTTTCAAAACCGCCAGAACGGCTAGTTGCTCAAGTTTCACATAAAGACCTAAAAACTCGTCCGAAAATCTTCTGTAGTTTTCTATGTTGCGTATAGCTCTCTGTGTTAACTTAATACTTTTTATTGATGTTGTTAATTCAGCTTCTTTAAGAAGGCAATCGTCATATACTCTAATTCAGCTGGCAACATTAAGGATTGGGTATTTTTAAACAATTTGATACAATTTGAATTAAACTTTTCCTTTTGGTAAAGTGAGTTAAGCTTTGTCCTTCTCGTTTCCCTCTTCTGTTCTGCGTGTGGATTTTGTGTATTCTCCTCCTGTCACATGACCTTTTCCACGTATGGTAACATTATATATATTCAATACCTTTTCAGTCTATAAGTGTATAGGATGTTTGTGCCAGGAACACCACACCCACAACAAAATAAAACCAAAGATGTACAGGAAAGTCAAATACATCAGTACTGAAACTCTTACCCTTATTGTGGAAAGTGCTCACTCTGTGTTCATCCATCTGTTTTCTGAAACTGCTTGTCCTATCCAGGGCCACAGGGGGTCTGGAGCCTATCCTGGAGACTGCAGGCAGAAGGCAGGGAACAACCCAGGATGGGTCACCAACGCATTGCAGGGCACACTCACACACCATTGATTCACACATGCACAACTATTGGCAATTTGGCAACTCCAGTTAACTTTAGCATTTTTGGACTGTGGGGGGAAACCAGAGTACCTGGAGGAAACCCTATGATGACACAGGGAAAGCATGAAAACTCCACACACATGGAAAATTGGCAGAGACTTGAACCCAGGTCCCCAAGGTGTGAAACAACAGTGCTAAGCACTGCACCACCCCAACACTCACTCCCTAACATGTAATACAGTGAGTGTTGACTTTCTGGTAAATTACTTTTTGATGAATGAATGAAATTATGTTTTATTAGCCTTTTGTGCAAGTACAGGTGCTCTAGAATTCATTTCCTTCTGCATATCCCATCTTGTTCTCTGTTGCCCTTTGCAGGCAGATCTGACCCTCATTGCCCCTCCCAGGAGTACCAGATCTGCAAGGAGCTTTTTGGACTTGCACATCATCATTTTTTCTGCTTCATTAGAAAATCCACAGCAGACATTTATCTCAGAGTAGTCTACCAATCATTTGTTCCCTGATTTGGACATAGGGCTCCAGCAAGGTGTACGCCTTGGAGAGGAAGCCAAACTGTTTTGGGCGCACACACACACAAACATTCACACTCCCTTATAGGAAACATACACACCACATAGAATGCAGAGGAGAGATTCACTGCCATGTTCTGAAGCTGAGGCTAACCAGATCACTGGCACATCACACTAATTGAAAAAAAAAATAAAGTCACCATCTAAGCTGACATGTTTCAAAACTCACTATGGCTGCCAAATGACTTTGCCTGTTGAGATGTGTATTAAATCTCCCACATTAATCATTTGTAAATATTCCTCCAAGGCAGCCAAGACCCCATCCAAATATATGCAGAAAATATAATGGACCTTTGGGGCACAGATGTAGAACCATACTGGCCGGATGGAGTGTGGCATGAGTATTTTAATCTGAATGTGTTTGAATGGAAAATTTTGGGAAATTGTTGTAAGGCACTACATTGTCTGACAACCACATCACTGGACTGAAGTGGAAATTTCATGTAAAGCTGAGTATAGCTTTGGGGTTGTAGGGTTAGAATGACAGCTTAGTAATTGGATATTGCCTTTAACTTGACACCACCTCATGCTCCTATCAAGCAAGGTAAGAGGTCAGAGATGTATTGAAAATCAAAGAAATATTTACCTAAAATTGATCAGAATAGCATTCCAGTCAGATGTTCTGCCAGTAAAACATGTCATTCCCTAGTAGTGTTGCTCACCTACAATGTGACATTCCTAGAGCTAAGTAACATGATTCTTACTTTCATGCTTATAAACACATTGCTACGCAGCTTAACCCAAATTGCATTATATACCGTTTAAAAGTTTTAGTATTGTAACACCGGCTGGGCGCATGTCCCAGCATGCCCCGCGTGCAATCGTAAATAGCCCTCGTTGTGTTGTTAATGTCAATGGTTACATTTCCCTATTGTTGCGTGTGTGTTTGCCCGTGTCTTCTGTATACCCGGTCGGATCCTTGCGTGTATTTAACTTGTGTAAATCTCCCACCGTGTGTGCATCTTGCAGTTCGGCGTCTGACAACCTTGTGTTTCCCGTCTGCGTGTTTCGTTCGTTGTTTGTTGGGTGTCTGTGGTAATTATTTCAAGAGCGTGTTTTCCCCGGCAAGTAAGTCTTCATGTCTCTCTCTGCTCCTGCGATGCCTCGGTCCGCCCGTAGCCACAGTATCTTTGGATGCTAAAATAAAACCCGAAACATATGTGTGCAATAGGGAAATGGCAAGAACAGAACTGAATGAGGTAGTCAAAAAATGATGACACTTAAAAATGTCTGTGCAGAACATATGTGCTAAAATATTAAGGATATGTATTAAATATTGCTTGTCAATAAATACATTTAAAGCATTTATACAGAATTAAGCAATTATCCCAAGACTTTCTGTGAACACACTACATATGTATTATCATCAATTTTATTATAATTTCATTATTATTAGTAGTAATAATATTAGTAGCTGTAGTATGAACAAGGTGGCCTAGGTGCCATATCAATGTAAATGCAGTATTGCCAGACCTTCTTGCCAAGCACAATATGGCGTATGCATTAGTAGTCATGGACTACAAAGCACTGATGTAAGTCGCTCTGGAAAAGAGCGTCTGCTAAATGCCGTAAATGTAAATGTAAGTTAAAGGACTCATAAAGCTACCTATATTTGTACTGTGTGGTTATTGCATGATTAAACGTGAAATATTAAAACATTAATTAACATTAATTATGGATCATGTGATTGCAATTTAACAGTTTCCCACAGATATTTTTTCAAATGGTTGGTAAACCCATAACCCTATAGCAACAAGGTTGAACCCCCATTAAGACAATTATTACAATTACAATATCTAAATATGATGAATAAGTGGGATACTTTCTGATGAATAAGTGGGATCATTTACATTTTGCATTGTTTTAAATTATGATCCAAATTGCTTAAATGTCAGAGTTATGGAAACTGAGAATAAAGTTAGAGTTGATGTAGTCACTACAATACGGTGCTCATGCTGTGGTAGTCGTGGACAGGACTCAAATGGCACAGCGTGTCGTATCTAGTTCATTGTTAAAGTCTAATGTTTTCATATATATCACAGCAGATGCATTCAGAATCGTCAATACATGAAATTAGGTTTTCATTACAGGTTATTCAAGTTTTCCGAATGAAATAAAAGACATATGGTCTGTGTAAAAGTAGTACTGCCAGGCAATACCTGTTTGAGAATTCATATTACAACTGCAATACTAGCAATTCTGACGGTGTTTGAGCATTGATCACAAATGTGGATTGATGTTTTCTCATGTGTATGTGTTATTTTGTCAGTGTCTGCATTCATGTACTTGAGAGACACTGTCCAGAAAGCCTGTATTTTAATGAGTTGTGTGACTGAAATTTTTGATGAATTGTTCCCAAATTTCTTCAAAGGTTGAAATATGGTTTCCAATTAGGGCTGTTAATTTTCCATTGATATGTATTCCCCAAGAAGGTTTTAACATTGTGTAATGCTTGTTTTATTGCATGTTTTCCATTTTAAAGAGTTTGTTTTTTTGGCAACCGTTAGTACAACTAGTAAAGCTATTGTGCTTTGGGATGGAAAATTCATTGCTGTAAGGTCACCAAGTATGCAGGGTGATGGAGGTTGAGCAACATATAAATCATTCCCCTCTTGAGTCCCTGTTCCTCTCAATAATGCTTTTCTTAAGATGAGTTAATAACATGGTTCAAGAGGAAATGTCCCCTACATTTTGGCCCAATCACATTTTAATTAGAATAATACATTTTGTGGAGAGAAGCCAATGAACTGGTCTATGCATCCTGCAGAATGCAAAGCCTCTTGGGAAAATCACATGGACGTTCTGTCAGTGTCCACCCCATTCCTAGTATTTTGGGCAGAGTGACATCGCTTTGCATCACGGATGGTTTGCTGTGAAGATGAAGAATCTGTGCCAGTCGATGCTGAGTTGGATCTTCTTGCATTCTAAGCATGGCATGGCATAAAGACTTCTATTCGCACAAGCACCACAAAGCAGACAGTAGACATGTTGCATTTTGCATTTCACTCGGATGGGGCTTTCTGGGGTAGAATATGTGATTCTAGTCAAACTGCATGTGACAGGCTAAGAATGTGATGGAGTTGCTTTCTGTAGATGGCACAGCTAGAGGGATGTCAGAAAAAATGGACTGCAGGCATGAGGGAATGGAATGCAAGCAAACTGTGTTTCCATTTGGGAGACAGGCATCATCCCAACCAACTGGAAAATGGGACTTGTAGTCCCTATCTAGAATGAGAATGGTGATCGACTGGATTGCAGCAACTGCAGGGAATAATACTGCTCTCAATGCCAGGTAAGGCCCTAGCTTGGGTCACCCTCAACAGGATCTGTGATCACTTGGTTGCCTACCAGTCCTCTTCTCATCAAGGACAAACATGAATATGGGGAGGGTTTCTTTGCAGCCTTTGACAATTTTCATAAAGTGTTCGACTCAGTTGATTGAACTTCCCGGTGGGACATCCAGAGGTTTTGTGGGAATTCCCCATGTTGCTGGACATAGGGCCAGCCTGTTCACCAATAATGTGGTTGCTGCTCAAAGTGGAGGCTGAACCTCTGCATTCTTCCTTGTGGATTCTGGGGTTCGTCAGAGGTGTGCTTCTGGGCTGCGTGGGCTGGGTGTCGGGCAGGGTCATGGGGGAACTGAGCGAGGAGCCTGATTGTCTGGGTTTGTGAGTGTCCTGGATCAAAATTCAGATCCAGGCCTTTAATGATCTCTTGGACACAGCTGGCAGCAGTCTGGCTATCTGCGGAGAAAGTATCAACCTTGTCAAGAGGTTCACTTATCTTGGCAGTGACATTCACGTCTCTGGTGACTCTTTCTATGAAGTCAGTAGACAGATTATGAGAGCATGGGGGTAATGAGATCCCTGGAAAGGGGTGTGTGGCGCACCCGATATCTTTTTAAGAGGACGAATGTCCAAATCTTTAGTCCTGGTGCTCCCCGTCTTGCTATATGGCTGTAAGACATGGATGCTATCCAGTGACCTGAAACGAAGACTGAACTCCTTGGTACTTTGTCTGGTTTGACTTTGTGTCGAATGAGTGGTTGCTGAAGGAGTCCCAAATGGGACACATTACCTGCATTGTGAGGGAGCCTCAGCTACAGTACTGTGGGCATGTGGGATGTTTCTGTGAGGGTGATCTGAATTCAAGATCCTCGTTGCTGGGGACCCAAGCGGTTCCATGTACCAGTGCATGCTCCCCAACCTGACCTGATGTTACAGATGGGCGTGATGAAGACTGGACGATCCATTCCCGATATGTGACTTTATTAAAGTCAAAAAGAACACAAGAAACAAATAACCATGAGGGGTCAAAAACAAAGTAGGCAAATGATAAAACTAAGGCAGGGAGCAACACAGGAACTACAGACACGGGACAAACAATGGAACAAACAACAGCTACAGACCCACAATGACCAACTGAGGAACAAGGGCAAGGGTAGGCACACATATACATGGATAACGAGGGTAAGACGAGAGACAGGTGTGGGCCAGTTACAACCAACCAAGCACTAGGGGTGACCTGCTGAGCAGGCAGGGACTGATCTTGACACTTCACCTGATTAAAACATCTTCTAGATGCATGGAACACATTTAACCATGAACATTTATAACATAACTGCACATTGGTCTTTTTAATATAGAGGTACAGGGCACTTCTGACCTAAAGGCAAGGACAGCTAACAATCCCAAAGTCTGGCAATTAAGTGCATACCTGTATTGTAGGCCACAACAAGCCACCAGAGAATTATGGGAAACCAATTAAAACCAAATACTGAAATCAGCTGGAAGAGAAGAATGACAAGACTGCTGCAAGTGTGTTTAAATATTGTTTTAGTTGGTTAAGTAAGCTTGGAATTTTAAGTACTTAAAAATTGTGTTCCAAGTAATATAAATAATTATCAGTGATTTATGGAATCCACATTTTCCCACATTCCAGCAACTGTAATGCAAATCTGAAGCCAGCATTTTAGTGAAACCCTTATTAGAATTACACTTGTATTGTGTATGAAAAGCACCATCGTACAGTGTGAACAGGGGCTTCTTACTAGCAAGATGAACTAAAGCATTTTATACACCAGCAGATTCACAGACAGATCTATTTGATAGAATCTTCTTCAAGCTCTTCATTTCAATCAGTTAAGATAGTTTAGTTTAGTAAATCAGTGTGACTCATCATTGTCAAAGGACTTCTGTCTGAGACTGGTCATCCACTCATACCATGGCTTTTGTATATCATGTAACATTATATGTAATAGACCGCTAGAATTTTCAAAAACATTTTACCAAAAAACACTGTCTTTATTTTAAATCTGTGAGCCTAAGCAGATAAATTGGAATGTATTTGGGATGTATTTTGAGCTTTGGCTAAGTATTAGAGCCAAAGTCAATGAGGTTTTCCAGCCAGTATGGAAAAGTGACAAGGAGAAATTATGAGACCAAAAAGCCCATCCAAAATAGGCAGTAGTAGCAGGAACTGCTCTAAAGGCTTCCATGAACAACAGAGAAACACAATGGCCTTTTTCTCCAAAGAGACAGAGATTGTAACATAGCAGAACAAGATAGCAAACAGCAGAATACATGAGTAAGGCAGAATTCTGTGCTGTATTCAATATAAAAATAAACACACCATGAAAGAACCTTCTATGGCTGACTGTAGGAAAGACCAGCGTTTCTGAAGAAATTCTTTTTGAAACAGACACTGTTTTTCCAGTTCATTTATGGTGTAAAACAAGAAGCATGTTCGATGCTGTATTCTGTGAAGTCCAATAATGTAGACTGTTGAATCCACCTTCTTTGGAAAAAAAATGTCAATTCATTAATACAAGCAGATCATAAAGCCGATTAAAGCAGATTATTACGGTCAACACATTACTTTCAGTAATGAGAGAGAGAGAGGGAGAGAGTATAGAATATAGAGTAATTATCTACCTATTCCTTAGTCCTTGTTGCAACAAGGAGTCTAGAAAAGGTTCTTCGGAGTTTGGGTATGTCTGCAGTCATTTGCTGATGGTATATTTCATCCCGTACCTATCAAAGTGGGAAATGACACAAACACATAAACCTTGTTGCTTTTTTTGGTTTCAGATCAATAATACTGCAGCAAATTAAGTGCAAATAATGCCTTGACAAAGCTACACTGTTTACTTGGCTGTTACTGGTTATAGGATCCATACATTCATGATCCATTTTACAGCTCATTCAATTTTCTTTGACTGGGCCTGCGTTGCATTAAAGTGATTTTAATTTATTATTGCTTACATACCAATACACTTTGTGTATAATTCTTTTTTGTCCAACCGTTCTGTTTCTCACTGTCCTGTGTTTTTGCTCTTTAAGTATTGTGATACCTTATTTTAGGTGGCTGCATTCCAGTATGCAGACGGTATGACAATAAAATCCATTTGACTTGACTTGAAATGCAGCATTTGTAAGTCAGCACAGTTACAAAAAGCCAATCATCATTTTTTAAAGATGACAGTCCCGTGGGGTCAGAGTGGTGGCTCTGAGGTTAAGGATCTGTGCCAGCAACTGGAAAGTTGATGGTTCTGATCCCATGCATGCCCGAAGTTATCTTGCTTCGCCGTGCCCTTGAGCAAGGGCCTTAACCTGCAACAGCTTCATCCTGAGTATGATGTTAATCTACATCCAGCCCTACATGCAGGTCCTCCAATTTACAGGGAAAAACTTGGGGGTTGGTGACAGGATTGGCACTCTAGCCACTGGAAAAAAATCACACTGTTCCATTCAGACTAGTGTGGTGCTGAGGAATCACCTGCCACATGGCTGCACTTGGTTGGTTTTCATCCCTGAGGTGGTTTGTCATGTGATGGGTGTGGCAATGCACAGTAATCACTGCATGCTCCTTACCTCATCTCTACAGTCCCACATTCAAGGTTTATAAATCTTGAAGGTTGTGAAAGGTGCTAGGTAAGATAAATTGTTGTTAGTAAAGTCAGGGTTCTAAGCTAGATTACTAATCAGCCCGATGTTGGTCTTGTCCTGGTTTGAATCTGAGAAGTGTTTATCATTGACCTGCTAAAGAATGGTGATTGAATTCAATGAATTGGGCATGGATCGCTTATTTTTGGTCAGATTGATAGCTGGATGAAAAAAAAGTCATGTTTGCTGATATGCCTGGTGCTTGTGAGCTGCATATTGTAACTCGTGAAAGCCACAGCTTGTGAATACTTAGCGAAGTTGTTACACGCTTGTGAAATACAAGAGCATATGCCAAATTCCTCATAAGCTGGCATGTTATTGCAAGCAGCTGAATGAAATATAAATCAGGACTGGACTGCATAAATTTGGAGAAAACCAAGGATAAAACTGTCTTTTTCAGATTTTTTTTCAATTATCATTTTGCTCCTGTACGGTATTGGGCAAAGTCTTAGGCTGTCGAAGAAAATTATGTCTAAAATGGTCTTGGTAAAAAAATTATATTATACCTATAAAAGTATGTTGTCTTAGCCATTCAAACCTCGCCTAAAATCACCCCAGTATTTGAAATAACCATTTATCATGTATTTGTTGACTTGACCATTAGCATGGCTAATCAGTTCCTCATTAAATTCTTTATCTAATTAACTTAATTGATTAAGTGAGTCGATAGTGAAATTCAATGAATTCATGGAATGGCTGGGGTGCCCCTGAGGAGAACCTGGGAACCAAAACAGCATCCTTTTAGCCATGATGCCAGAAACTTTTTGTGGAATAAAAGAAATTTTCATTTTTTTGGTTTTATTTTCAATTTAAATATTCTAATGTTAAATTGTTGTGTTTTTCTGAGCGAATATACACTAACTATTCAGTAGCATTAAAAATTTTGGCCTAAGACTTTCCATACAGTATTGTGTATTTCCATAAATGTACACAACACAATGTAAAATAAGTTACATCTGAGTTTGTTGTGAACAGCCTCAGTTTTGGTTTTCCCCCCTTTGCTTTAGTCCATGAATGGGGAAACACGAGGCCCTGCTTTCATACCACTTCCCTGTGGAATATCTATTCATGCTCAGAAATAACAGAGGATGTCGTCGCTGCTGTTTCCCACATCTGGATCCAGCTTCTTAGCAGAGCATTTAATCACTGGTCTGGGAGGAAGGCTTGGTCTGCCTTTGGCATCTCTGTCTGCCTAGACGTGTGTGAGATTTTAAGCAGCACCCAGTCAGACACAGGAGGCTAATGTATTGCAGCTTTTTAGAGAAAAAAATCCTACTTTCTGCTTTTCAAATTTATGGAACCATGTTAAGTATTCAGCCTGCTCATACAGTGAGGTAGATGAGTGAATTCTCCTTCTTTAAGTCCCACCCATCAAAACAACAGAAAAATTCACTTCCAAAGTCACTTAAACCAGATTACATTTTTTAAACTTTTTGTTCTGTTTATATTACTGGCCATTGTTCATAATATCAATCTATCGATCTTCACCACTTATCCAGTACAGGATCACTGAGTTGTTTGTAAAATAAAGCAGAATGTGTTTTGCTTATGTGAGAATGGACACCTGGTTCGTTTCACTGGCGGATAGGAATTGATAGGCAAATGATGCTAAAGGGCATTCACAGTAATTACAAATTGCTTACCAATCTAGAGTGCCAATCCTGACATGCTTAATTACAAATCCCAAATGAACTGTACTGTGTAATGAATCTTGCCATTACTTTTTAGTTAAAAGATTTGTACTGGGAATTTCACTGGGATACAAAAACAGAAATAAAGATGGACTTCGCTCCCATTTTTTTCAACTTTTCAGAGTGCTGAACCGTATTACTGAATCATTAAATTAAACAAGACATGGTCGCAATTTGCAAAATCAGGTTTAATTTATTGCTTTCAAGAATGTCTCTGTACAGACGTGTTTCGACATAGTGGCGTCTTGAGTGCGCTCACTGGAGCAATTCAGCAATTCAATGCTGTGTTCATAGTCACTACAATACATATTGCTATATCGAAGTGAAAGTCTCAAACATGCACTAAATGTCAGCTTAAATCTTGCTTCAAAGTCAGATAAGCACTGAACATCAATATAAGGGTTCGATGCCAAACATACTTCCTTCTTTATTCAAATGTATAGTACTGAACATCTCTCGTGACTCCAAATTACATGGCTCTCATGCTTTGGTACATGCTTGTATTATCATTTTACTAACACACAGTATTGTCAGCAGCTCACACAAGATACAGATGTGCAATGTACAGTGCCACATGGTGACAAAAATCCAAAAAACAAAAGAGCTCTAACAAACTGTAAATCTCATGCAGCTGCTTCTTACGCTTGGGTGGGGAATGGGATGTTTGTTCCATCCCCCTAAAAGCCCCTGCATGTTGTGGAGTCTAAGCAAAGGTGGCAGAAACAAACCATGGGTGGCCTAACTTAGTCCCAAGACAGAGTGTTTCTGTCCCACAGCATTGCTAGGAGCAGTGGAGGGTCTACTTGGTTGTGTTTGGTTGTGCCCTGTGCTCGCCAGTCCCCAATGGGATTTAGAGCTTTAAGTCATTTTGCTGCCAGTCTATGGAATTCGTTACCTCTTAAATCCGTAATATCGACAGGATTTCTGCATCTTAAAACACATCTTTTTAAACTTGCATACTCATTATGATGCCGCGCTGTGGCAGCTTTTAAATGATTATTTTTTTCTTTATTCTATTTTATTTTATTAAATTTTTTTTAGTTTTGTTAGATGCTATTTTTTTGTACTGACGTACTGCAACAATGTATATTGTGTTTGTAAGGTGTCCTTGAGTACCTTGAAAGGCGCCTTTAAATAAAATGTATTATTATAATTTATTATTTATTATTACTTGTTATACATCAGAAACATAGGATTGTGCTAATCACTTTAGACCTGTGTCCTGATTCAAACAGAAGGGTCCAGGAAAACCACAAATTCAATGTGATTCTATATTGTAAAGAGATTTGGGGTGTTTCAGCTTTAACAAGAAACTTCCTGCATAAGGTGTGAACAGCCATTACAAATTTCTGTGGTAAAAGACCTTTTAAGAGGAATTTTTAGATTTGGTTCTGGTACAAAAAGCCTGCATGGCAGTTGGTCGGCCAAGGAAAGCAGTGCAGTGCAGTGCATGCCTCTATACTTAAAAAACGGAGAAAATCTAAATAGCTACACTGGGAGTTGGGGTAATAATAGACTTTATACACTGGTGACACTGTTCCTAGAAGTAAACCTGTATCCACATGTCCACATGTTTTTCAATGCATATCAGCAGAGGAAATGTCTTATAATCATGTAGCATATAATTTTCTATCCTACATAGTGATAGATATCATTGCTGCATGTAAAAAAAACAGATAAAAGACTGCTTATAATCCACCGCTGACAGTGTTTGTACCTTTCAGAATGCGCTGAAAGGCGCCTACCCGGTGCCTCTTTTATGGTGATATCTTTCCCAATTCTGGATGCCATAAACCACAAAGTTAATTCAGTTATGAAAAGCTTCCTACGAATTTAATCCCTTTTCCATTCATGGTTGATCCTTTCACAGTGCTTCTGTTGGAATGCCTGCAAAACACCATGGAAGCAAACTCAAAAGAGCCTTAACAATGCAAGGGCTTGCTGGTATTTTGAATTTGGCTTAAATTAATTCTGTTCAGCACAACATGACCGTGTACAATTAAAGCTTGAAAACGTCATGTAGTGGATTTAAAATTTATTTAACAAGAGGGGGTGAAGTTAATAGTTTCTGTAAACTGCATGATAGCTGTTGAAATACTTAACCGCATGATGGTTGCTCACAGAGTACTGCTTCTACCTGTTGGTATCAGTTTGAAGTGCCGCCTACCTCGCAGATCTTATTTTCCTGTACTCCGTAAATGTTGAAATAATTGAATTTGTGTAGTAGACACCAGTTGGACCACCACCCTGTAGGAGTGAGTGCAGTGTGAGTGCTGACAGGCCAGGCTGAGTGCTGGGTAATTAAAACTAGTGAAAGCCACAAACGGGCAGCACTCCCATGAGCACTGAAGGGAATGGGACCCCCCCCCCGCAGAAATACTTCCAGGATTATAGTGCCCGTCATTCTGCAGTTGGGGGAAATGTTGGAGGAGGGTGTGTCTGACTGGGGAGAGTTCTGACACCGACCTCAGTGTCCCACTGAGTGTGTATTGGCCTAAACCTGAAAACGGCTCTAAATAACCAGGAAAACTAAATCATCTCTTGGAATGTAAACAAAAGGACAATCTGTCTTGCAAAAAAGGAAGTGGTATCCTTGGAGGAAATCCAAGGACAGCTGAAGAATTTAGGCCTTTAGATACTATTTAATTCAAGTACTCATGTGTCCATTCAGATAATTCCATAACGGGGGATTCGGTGTTTTTATTCATTAAACCTTTTTCAATGAACTGTAATTTCAGTGTTTGCATATAATGTAACACATAAATTAAAAGTCTGAATGCATAAATGATGTGTCAAGATTATTATTTCTGCATTTTACATGAAATATCTATTTGAACATAGATTATAGATTTATTATAGATTTATTTATTTAATACCAATGATTTGTGAGTTTTGGATGTACATTGCAGAGAAAATGTCTTAAAAATCAATCACATCAGGACTGTTGGTTATCTATGTTTTTTTCGAATGATGATCTGGTGCTAGATGTGCTAACCTTGGACGACAGCCTCCCTATAGAATAGCAAACGCTGTTCTTGAATCCTGTTTTTTTTTGTCATTAATGAGTATACTTGCTCACAGCATTTCCAGAAAACAGCATTTTATGAGTGGGCGGCTGGTAGGCTACCTGGGAAAGACACAGATGACTGATACTGTTTCAGACATTCATTAAGATACCATGAGTTTATTTGTGTTTTTTTAACTCTTAATTTTTCCTTGTATCTTTCCAGTCCTGGTCAGATCATATTCCCAGCCTATTTCCATGTTTTTCCCCCTTCCCCAGTGGATAGTGTTGTAGCCTCAATCCTCTAGGGGTATGGCTTCCAGCCTTTGCTTTATGGTCATGTGGGTTTCCACCCAAATTTATGGCTGAAGTGTAAGCTGATGCCTCTAGGTTGCCCTTAGGCTCTTAGCTACTTGGGATTGGCTCCAGGCTCACTATAACACAACTAACAAAGCTGAATTAAAAACTGTTTAAAAACGCCCAGATAAAGCAAAAAATGAATCAGTGCTGCTGAATAAAAGTCTTTATGACCTGCTGTATTCTCATTGACACGATAATAGCTTAATTTTTTTTTTACTCCACGACGACACAGGGAGAACATGCAAACTGCACACGGAGCTGTGGCAGAGACTTGAACCCCAGTCCGAGAGGTGTGAGGTAACCCACCCCCATGGTGGCATCCCTCAGCTCATCACTTTTTGAGCTACTAGTAGGGCCAAACTTTTCCATCAGAGTAACACTTTTGTTCCATGATGCCTGTGTAGTCATACTGGACAGGAAACGGGACTTCCAGAAACGAGGGGGCCGACTGTTATTCACTCTCTCTGCGAACTGTTTATGACGGCCATCATACAGTTAGCCCCCATCTGGCGTGCTTACCTCACTCGGTTCATCAGATAAGCTGATTCATGTGGGGCTGAACTTTTAGCTTCTCTTGTGCATGTGTGTAAACAAGGGCGGTGCAGTGGAGATGAAGAACTACAGAGGATGACTTCATTGTGACCCCAGCCAAACAAATGGGAGGCCAGTGTGTGGAGTCGCTGGCAGAGACGATGGCCAGCAATCTTATGACAGATAAAAGTAGGCCGGCGACTGAGCCCAATCCTAAAATTACACATTCAGTAATAATTAGGGTGTCTCGGGGAAGATGATGAAAAGAAAAATATAATCGTGTAACTACAAATTGTCCAAGAAAAATCCAGTCATTAGGAATTCCTGGAGAGAACTCAAGGAAAGAAGCCCTATAAAGGTCTAGAAGTAAGGAAAACAAAGTAAGATGCACTGGATCGTAAGCTCTGTATGTCAAGGAGTTTATGGTCAAGGATGAACAGATCCAACATCTTATTAATGAAATGGACAAATTCATTCTCATTCATTCACCGCATGAGTGAGACTTTTAAGTCAATCAACCTCTGTCTATTGTATTTACTACACCTCCTTTTGGAAAGCAAGTTCTCAGAATGTTGTCAGCAATTTACAATAATAATAGATGATAATCCTGCAATGTCATTATTAGGAAAAAACTCTAAATTATTGACCCTTTCAAACAATTTGATTAAGGGGTAAACACTTCTAGAAAGTAACATACTAGAATAAATGCAAGTGCAGAGATCCACTATCACACTCGTTCAGGCACGTTGCATAGATCTGTTGTCTAGGCTGCAGTCTGGATGCCTGGGTCCCACTACTGACCTGTTGGTTGCGGATTACCCAGGCGACTTTGAGCAGGAAACAGATGAAAAAGCAGAACAACAGGGTCTTAAACAGTCATCACCAAAGCATTCTTTAATAAGAAAAGCCAGGGAAAATAGGCGTGGTGAATGTGAGGAGCATTGCTCAAAGAACATAACTTCTGTTGTATCTTTGAGCAAAGCCCTCAGCCTTGAATTACTTAATTGTTTATGCAGCTAAATGCATTATTTTGCTGCAGAAAATAGTGCCAACTTAGATAAAACTCAAATAGATGATAAACAGAAAAGTTTTGTCACACTGCGGACAGGATGCAAACACAAATGCACTTTCCTCAACACGACCACTGTCATTAACCACAGCAAAACTCTGCTGGTTTTCCTGTTTCCCCATCCTCACTTATCTTTGGCCAGCAGGAGAGTATTTACAATAACATACTCCTAATATGCAAATTTGTTGTGTTAACTACATGGGTATTAATGGAGCAGTTAGAAACAAATACAGCTCATTCGGACTTGACACTTGCAGTCACAATGCTGGTAGGACTTTATCATGCTAACACCTTAACACCATTCGCTCTCTTTAACCCTTAAAGTGTCACTGATCTGTTATGGACACCATTTTACATTCTTACCTTCCTCTGTGAATCTACATGCATATTAAGGCAATTGTGTCTGAAAAGATCAATATTATGATAATCCAATGGCATTAGGGGAATCCACAAAGGAAAAAGACGGCCATGACGTCAGTGCATGACGTCATGATACGCGTTTCTGGCATGTTGCTTAGGCACAGGGACCAGTAGATAAGTATTTTTTTTCTTATTATTTTTTAATCACTAGTGCATATGAGGGTTCAAATGTCAGATGGTTGGATATCATAATTAAACATCATAAAAACATAGGAAGATGAATCAGAAACCTTGTTTTTCTCTGGAAACCCATGCAAAGCACTTAAGCTGTTTATATGAATCATAACATATAAACAAAGAGATCACTTCACCACGCCAGCACTTCAGTTCTGAAAGATGTTTTTTTTCTTGTCATGGCTAAATTCATTCAGCCAAACCAATTTCACAATCACGTGTTGTGTGTTTTAAAACTGTCATAATCTCACATCTTTCTTTGCGTGTCCCCCCCCCCACCCTGCTGCCCCAAGCTGGCTTTCTCCATTCCCCTGTGTTTGTCCTTCTTTCTTTTTAAGCAGACTTTTTAAAATCTTTTGCTGGTTCTTCTTTTGATCTTTGGAGGTTCAGTGGCTCTTTTACAAAGCCCTCTGTATTTCCTAGAAGCACTGATAAGCCTTTGAAGAACAAAGCGAGGGGAATAAAGGCACAGTTCAAAATGGTACAAGTGTATGTATACACTGTGTTTGAGATCACAATATTCACTTAAAATCTTATGGCAAATCACCTTTGTACATAATCAACAGGCTGTCAATCAAGCTGAATATTGTTAATATAGGAAAAGTAACCCTAATACTGTTTACACAAGAAAACCAATTACAGAGTCATTCATGGGTTTAAACAAGACATTTCTTCATCATAAAATAAATGGCTAAAATAAACTTTTTTGCTAATATCTTTGTTTCTGTTGTTTTTATGTTCAAATCCTAAAATAATTCCTATAATTAAACCAAAACACATCTGACATTAACATAAAGCCAAATGACACAGCAGGAATCAGGGTTACCAAATATGTGATCTTATTAAGAGGCCATATAAAAGTTAATGACACGGGACATCTTTTACTCTGAGATATACAAAAGGACATCCCTCAGCCCTGGGGCTAGATTTGGAATTTGGACAGAACTGGGAAATGTCACACCCAGAGCAATGAAAACCATAGATATGCTGCTTATCATTATAGCATTACAAAATCCCTTTAAAGGATACTGTCTTTCAAATAGCTGCATTCATGCAATACACTTACAGGGTTCTACATGGGAAAATCTAGTATCAGCCCTGGGCCTGGTCTTGGCATGCCTTAGGTATGGCCTTCCAGCCCAGTGCCCTCTCTGGTATGCCGATGCAGTTGCCATGGCGTTTATTAAAGGGTACCCCCATTCCCAATTGCAGAGTAGACTTCTTGGGACGAGCTTTGGATTATAGTGTTTATTTTGTTTACAACCCTTTTGTGGTTTAAAACACAGTTAACGACAGAATTGATGCATTTAAGTATCATTAGCTTTGGACAATATTCTCTTGAGAATTTTTTTTCTTGCTCATGTTTGGTGCCAAAAGGCTTAAATACTCAGACCAGATTTTAAACATATCTTTTTCAGCCTATCCATCCGTCTTCCTACCACCTATTCAGTATGGATGTTATGAGAAATATTAGGAATATGTGTATAGATATTACACATAATACTATTTTTACAATAACAGTCAATCAACCAATTGATAATTGCATCAATTATGCAAATATAAACTATTGAAATATGGAACTTTGATAAGCATCCAAGAATTCATTACAGTTTTTCCCGATCGCTTTGATACATTTCTCACATCAGAAACGTCATTCTCCTTACTCTTAATGCAATTCTCAAAGCAGTAACGCATTTCCCCACCCACATTAGCATTTCTCATTGTGTTTGTACACACTGCTATTGTCTCTACACATACATGACTACTAAAGATGTTTTGTCATTGTGTTGATGCATCTGACTAGGTGCATTGCATGGCATTGCTGTGCCACGGTGCAGTCATGGTGCACTGCATTGCATTGCTGTCCCAGGGTGCAGTCATGGTGCACTGCAGGGCATTGCTGTGCCATGGTGCAGTCATGGCATTGCTGTGCCGTGGTGCATTGCAGGGCATTGCTGTGCCACAGCGCAGTCACGGTGCGGTCACGATGCATTGCAGGGCATTGCTGTGCCATGGTGCAGTCATGGCATTGCTGTGCCGTGGTGCATTGCAGGGCATTGCTGTGCCACAGCGCAGTCACGGTGCAGTCACGATGCATTGCAGGGCATTGCTGTGCCATGGTGCAGTCACGGTGCATTGCAGGGCATTGCTGTGCCACGGTGTAGTCATGGTGCACTGCATGGCATTGCTGTGCCACAGCGCAGTCACGGTGCGGTCACGATGCATTGCAGGGCATTGCTGTGCCATGGTGCAGTCATGGCATTGCTGTGCCGTGGTGCATTGCAGGGCATTGCTGTGCCACAGCGCAGTCACGGTGC
>JAODLD010000046.1:25854261-25899482 GCA_026781065.1 Mormyrops boulengeri
GGCATTGCTGTGCCACAGCGCAGTCACGGTGCAGTCACGATGCATTGCAGGGCATTGCTGTGCCATGGTGCAGTCACAGTGCATTGCATGGCAATGCTGTAATTACACATATATGACGCACATGTTTCACCTAGTGAATAGTGCAGACAATAGAAGAGGAAGAAGGTGTCCTGTAGGTACAAGAAGCAGGCTTTGTGAGAGGATGTGGTGTCTGAATGCATGGTATGGCAAGGGGGAGAGGAGCACACAGAGGACAAGGGGCTCCTGGGCAGGGGTAGAGGGAGAGCATTGAGTAGGTTCCATAGGTTATCTAATGAAATAAGGGCAACAATTGTGGACCATGTTATCAACCATGGCCTATGTTTGGCTGAAGCTGGCAGGTGCAGCCTCATGTCACACAGTCTACGGTGGCATCTATAATACGTACTTTCAGGAATGAGAGCAGGTATCTGATCCCATACTTACTGTGTTTCTGTATGATATGCAACATCATATTTATGGAGTTTACTGAAAATAGAATCTGTGAGCTCTGTGTTACCCTCTGTATCTCAGAAGGGACGATATCGGTTGTGATGTAGACACAATGGTGTGGCCTAATAGAGATGAGATAGGATGGCCCTGAAGACATCTCATATTTTGCACTTTATAGTAATTTTATATTTATAGATGTATATATACATATATGTAGTGTAACTGTACTGTACTATACAGTAGTTGGTTCTGTGTTATAAGTTTTTGTATTTTTTCTTTGTCTGTTTTCTGATGCATATACTTTCATGTATATCATTTTGCTTTTCTCAGTTTCAGCTGTAATATTGTGTAAAGTTTCAAATAAATCCTTGACATTTCATTTTTGTGTCTGAACATTTTTCCTGTATATTAGGTTTTATTATTTTTTGCAGTACTCTTCTCAGTCAGTAATGTTTTATTAAATGTCTAAAAATTTTTGGTGTTTTAAAACAGTGGTGAACGGTTTTTATTCATTGGTCACAATGTTGGAGTGACTGACTTTGGATGTTTTGACACACGTGAAAAAGTCTGTGTTATGAGAAATGCCTTAACTGTTTTGAGAACTGAAGAGTGGTGAGAATGATGCTCCTGATGTGAGATTTGCATGAAAGCGATCCAGAAAAACTGTAGAAGTTGCTGAGAAGGCTGAAAGGACGTCAAGCTTATGCAGTGATTCAGTACCCCCTGCTGGAAAACACTGGTAGTGTCAGTAAAAACATTTCCCTCAAAAATGAGGATTTGATGGGTAAGGGCCAATGCCATCAGGAATCCAAAATCTCAATAGCCTTAGAATAAAAGTAGTAATTGATTAAGTTTCTTCAACATCTGTTTGGCCATGTAGATCTACCAAGCTTCTACAGTTTCACCATTTGTAATACAAGGCTCAGTGGGAAGCACTTAAGGGTCATGCCTCCAAGGTTGCGGGTTTACATCCCGCTTGTTGCTCCATGTGCGTGGGTTTCCTCCAGCAGTCTTAAAACATGCTGCTGGGTTTACATGTGTGTCTAAATTACACAAAATGTGTAGTGAGCTGTGACTGATTAGCTTCCTAGAATAGGCTCCAGGTTCACAGAGACCCTGTACTGGATAAGCGGTTATGGAAGCTAGATTACATTGTCTTTCTCCCAGCGTTTCCAGTGGATGTATTACAGAAAAAAGGTGTCATATGGCTCAGTAGGTAGTGCTGTTGTCTCAACCCTCCAGAGCTGGGGCTTGGAAGCTCTCCTCAGTCTGTGTGTGTGTGTGTGTGTGTGTGTGTGTGTGTAGACATGTCCGTTCTCTCTGTATTGTTTGGGTTTCCTCACAGAGTCCAAAGACATGCAGTTAAGAGAACTGGTGTCTCAAAATAGCCCATTGTGCATGAACATGACTGATATCCAGCCTTAGGTGTTCCACTGCCTTGTACCATATGCTATTGGAATAGGCTCTTGGGCCCATTCTGCAAAAATGGCTTAAAGGTGCTTGGATGATTTCAATGAACTGTCTTATGCCACTGGTTTCATAGCCTGCAGAACTGTCAATCTCACATTCCCTCTTTCCATCATTCACACACAAGAGCCTCACCAAGAGCAGACTCTCTCCCCTTACTTGAAACAAGTAATCCTGTCATTTTTTCAGAGAGAACTATCTCCTCAGATTGAAAACCATGATTCTCATCCCTGCAACATCATGGTCAGCATCAAATTGTTGAAATGTGAGCTGGTGGTCCTGGTTGAATGGACATTTCTTCTCATTCTTTTTACTACACTCCATTCCAGCCACGGCTGTGCCTTGATATCTTGTCTGTGAAAATCAGGAAAAAGAGTGGCAAAAAGACAAACCTTTGTTGGAGGCCAACACTCACTCTGAACTAATGCAGTATTGTGCTAAGGACATGGCCAGAACTCATACTGCATTCATACAGGGAGCCAATAATAGATTATAGGATCCCCAGTATCCCATATCCCTGTGATGGCTCCCATAGTATATGCCCGGGCACGCGGCCATATGCCTTCTCCAAGTCAACAAAGCACTTGTGGACTGTGTCAGCACATACTCCTCGAATCCTCACTCATCTGTGTAACAGACAATAGTTGGTCCAGTCTAATACGAACCAGGCTGGAATATGCTGAGGTAAGCTGAGAAGTGTGATCACACCATAGCTGGAACACATGCCCTATGCTCCACCTTCTTTAAAATAAAAACCACCACCCCAGTTTACCAGGTACTTTGCCCACCTTTCATGCAACACTGAAGAGGAAAATCAACCATGTTACTCCAGCAACATCCATTGCTTTCAGCATTTCTAGGCAGATTATCTACCCCTGCAGCCTTTCCACCATGGAGGTCTCTGACCAGCATAGAACCATAGCTGCAGTCATAAACTCAGATCCATACATTTCTAACACTGCCTCCTGAAATTTGAGTTCCTCAAATTGTTCCTTTCACTGCTTGACAAAATCTCCAGAATTGTTCAACACTTCCCCCCCTGGCTGAACGTAACCTGAGCAAAGTCTCCCCTACCCCTCTTGAGGCATCAAATTGTTTGCCAAAACATCTTTGGGACCACCTGATAATCTCCCTCCATTGCCTTTCCAACTCCCCTCATGCATGAGCTTTCATGCAGCCTATCTGGCTTGTCTCAGGAGACCCCCTGAAGGCCTTCCTCTCCAGCTTGACAGCTTCCCTCACCACAGGTGTCTGGCAGCAGGTCCTAGGCACTGACTGCCACTTGGATAAGGCCTTTTGCAGCCACAGCAATGATTGAGGCGTGATCATGGTTCATTCAGACTCAACGACCCTGATCTCAGCACGAGAGAAAAGTTTTTCCAAGGGTGAGTGCTAAATTCTTGTGAGCTGCAGCCAGATGTTCCAGCAAACCCTGCCTTCTCCCCAATGTTCCAAATCCCACTCACTACCGAGTAGGCGTCAGCTAATCTCTCTGCCCCTCGCTTCACCCGAATGTCCAAAACATACTTCAAGTCAGATGACATGACTATAAAATCGACCTCTGATCTTTAGCCTATGGTGCTCTTGTAACATGTACACTAATGAACATCCCTGTGTTTGAATCTATGGCTTGCAGAGATGTTCCAGAACAATTCACCACTAAGGTCCCCCAGTAGGATCACAGAGCCCCTAGGTGGTACCCTTTAAGCTCCTCATGCACTTTCTCTAAGAAGGCTGGGTACTCTAAACTACTGTTTAGGGCAAAGAGGCAACCCTCGTGTCCACCAAGAAAAACTCCACCTAGTGGTGGGCAATATGATGATAATTTTTCCAATGAATGCCCAGTTACAAGTGCACTACTTAACGCTATTATTATAACAACAGAACAAACCGGCAAGTGCACATGATACCTGCATGTTCGGAGGCTGCAACAGTACTCCAACAAAAACAGACTGATGATCTCAATTGTTTGTCAGTTATCTGTCTCGGTTGATCTCAACTTAGGTTTTTTTTCAAGAACTAATCACTAACTGATCTTTTCTAAATCCTAACTAATTTGGTTAAACTTTATATATCATCTGACGGATAAAAATATTGCACTTGGTAAATGGTAAACAACACATAGACCACAGACGGGTGAGCTACAATGACGAATAGACAGTGGGCTGATGAAGAACTGGATTCAAAAAAGGTTCTAAATCAGATGCGTGGAAACGATTTGGATTTGTAAAATCCAATGGTAACCAGTGTACTGTAATTTGCAAACTTGGCAACAAAACCATATAGCCGGTGGAAACACAACCTAAATTTATCTATTATTATCTGTTTGTATTTTTTGTAAACTGATATGAGAAGAGCACAGTTACTAACTGAAGTGATAAAATGTTCATTTGGACTCAAAACATTTGAAACTTCAGTATTAAAAAATGAAAAACAAAAACGTTTTTACTATAATAAGTCAGTTTCTTTTATATGTACAGCATTTTACATACTTTAATAAAGTTTATTATTATAATGCTACAAGCAGTGTTTCTTGAAAGGGTAGAATTGCTGGTTACGTGGTTAAATGGTTAATTAACATTACTGCATACATTCTAGTTTGGTTGGTTGGAAAAAAAAAGAAATCATGATCTATGTCGCGGATAAGGATTCTAACCAAAAATGTCGCGTTCTGACATTTTGGCCATACTGCCCACCCCTGACTCCAGGTGCACAGTCTTGTTCCAGAGCCCACACTGTGCATATCGTTAAAGCTATCTATATCTATCCAATACCTTTCTACCTTGTTCACCAGAGAGGGAATGTACAATGTTCCCAAAGGCAGTGCCCACTGTCAGAGTCTAGTCCATCTGCATCCTTCCCACTCACTCCAGCCACCCAAAGGGCACTGCACCAGATCCCTACCTTTAATCTTCTGGATGGTGAATGCAGAAGATCCACATAAGTATTTCGGTCTGAGCCCAGCTCTGTTACGTGGGTCGCCTGGACTCCATGTGCTCCCTGAACAGGCCAGGCTCCAGGTGTGCGTCTCAGTAACTCTACTCTGGGAATCTACACTTGCTGTATTTGGTACCTTTCATTGAGGTTCTTTGTTGTATAGTAGTTTGTCAGGCCCCTCCCCAAAGACTAGCGTATAACGGGAGACCCTACCAGGCCCTCCAGCTCCATACGACGCGGCTCAGTAAGCATGCAAACCCCTTCGGCCAAGCCAAGGTCATGATCCTTGGAGCCGCACTACTTAGTGATTTAGCTTTGCTGTTTTTTGTTTACCACAAGAGGCACTATAAATTAGTATTAAACATAACTGGAATTAAATCACAGTTTGTTTCCTGAACTGTTTATAAATTTTCAAGTTTGCAATAAACAAATGATCATGACATAAGGCACAGCATTATAAGCACAAAGGCTAGTATTAGGAATTTAAAGACTGTCTCACTTACTTAGGGAACATCCTTTACAAATTGCACAAGTAAATTATACTATATGTACTACAAGACAGACCACCAGAAAAGAGTAGGTCTTTGGGGCCAAAGGTTTCACATTAAAGTTCCGTTTGTATGGGGGTGCAGTTTGCAGTTGTCCTCGATCTGCCCCATTAGTGCTACACTAACTACCGTTAGCACTTACACACTTCATTTGAGGTTCAGCCATTTTGGTCATTTCTCTCAGTTCCTCCCTCCAACTCAACAATAATATACAGCGTTTAGTCTTGGTTTATTTGCATTTCGTTTTTAATCTTTCATTTAGCGTATCTTAACACCAACACACGAAAAATGCAAAAGTGCAAGTCACTGGCAAAAATACACAGAACACACTAGGCGTTTGCATGCCCCTGTGGTAATGTTTTTTTATATATCCATTTACTTCCTTTGGTAGCGTGATAATTAATAATTAAAGCACAAGGTGTGACGGTGTTTAAAAATCACAATACAAAAAATACGTCGGGATGCTGCCACGACCAACAGAACAGGTTTTGGGAGTTTTGCTGTGCTGACCCGGCACAAGCCCAGTTTCCCCATCCACTTACAGTACAAGCACCTGCCACGACTTTCCCGTTTGAAATTCCCCAACACTCTTATAAGTTATGACCCGTGTAACGGGGAGGATGCACGGAGAATAATCTACAGCGGCTACGTCACGGGGCGGTGGGGGACCTGGGCGACTTCGGTCGTTTCCCGGCCCGACTTCGGTGCGGCAGTGCCGAGTGCGTCACTCCGTTAGTGTCGTACCACGCAACCTCCCCCTGCAACCCCCCCTCCACCGGACGCCCAAAGCGTCATTGTAGCCAGTCAGCTGGAAACCTTGCTATGGAGAGGGATGCGGAGCGCGGCGCAACTCAGAGAAAACGGATGCTGGCCGCCATCGGGAAGACGACCCGACACGGTTACCAGCTAATCTTAGGCTGACTGCAAGGCCTTTCTCTGTTTCCGGGGAGCTGGAAGTTGCTCATCGAGTCATGCGATGGAGATGCAGTTTGGGGGGGCAGAGGGAACAGCGGCGGGGAATGAAAAATATTGAATATGACAACGGAGTTTTGTCTAGGTCCCATTGTAAACAAAGAGAGCCGTGCGAATTGTCCGTGAAGCAGCGTTGACAGGCGACCTTATGCTGTGCTGCGTCGCATCTAGAGTAAAAGGAGCGCATGCAGTGTGTTTAATGTCGAGATTGATCTTTCCTTCCAGGAACTACACTGTATTGCATCCGATGCAGTCCTCCGGCTTGCAAGGACCAAAACAACCTCAGCATATTCGGTGCGCCTTTCCCCGGGGCCCTTAACAATGTGCTGAATATATTTAGCAGGTGAATTTGACAGCGGAACGCCATCGGAAAGTATTTGATGGGGGAAATTAAGAGGTTAACCGGATCGCCGTAAAATGTCATTCACGATGGAAGACACTTTGGAGTCGGGATGGGTGGCCGTCCGGCCGAATGTTTTTGAAGAAAAGGAAAAACATAAATTTGTTTTTATTGTGGCTTGGAATAAGGTGGAGGGGAAGCTCGCCGTCACCTGTCACAACAGGACCGTCCAAAGGAGGAGCATCGTAAGGGACTCCGAGGCTGGGGTGGTCGGGTCCATCCTGGAAAACATACACGCGTGTTGTACAAGTCCGGTTAGGGAAAAGGCGGAATATACCGCGATCGAAAGCGAGACCCTAACGAAGGATAAATCGGCGGCGATGTCAAGCCCCATTAAAAGTAGCTGCAAAATTACGGGATCATGGCGGAGGGACGTGAGTTTGAATCCGCCGTCCATCAAAGACGGTCCCTGTAACATGGAGGACGACTATGAAAGCAGCGCCAGAGAAGACCACAGCTGGGCCGGATTGTTTTCTTTCCAGGACTTGAGGGCAGTCCACCTGCAGCTGTGCTCCGTCAATTCGGAGCTGGAGCCGTGCCTGCCCGCTTTACCGGAGGAGCCGACGGGGATGTGGACCGTGCTGTTCGGGCTCCCCGAAGTCACCCAGGCTGAGACGGACGCCCTGTGCTGCCAGCTGCAGCTGTATCTCGGACACGCACTGGACACATGCGGCTGGAAGATCCTCTCGCAGGTGCTGTTCGCCGAGGTGGATGATCCGGAGGCGTACTACGAGAGTCTGAGCGAGCTGCGGCAGGAAGGCTACGAGGAGGCGGTGCAGCGGGCCAAGGCTGCCCTGCAGGAGGTAGGAGCGGGCGGAGCGGGGCGGGCATGCAAAACTGCATTGCACTTATACATAAAAAAATCAAAATATAAACAATCAAACTAATAAATATGCAAAGAGCCACACTCCACATATAGTCTGAAGAATGATTATAATTATAATGATATGAGAACTTGTTATCATTTATTAATAATATTATTTATTATTTGGGTAATAATATATAATACATAGATATAATAATATATAAATTATTTCCATTACGATAACCCGAATATGGTGTTTATGGTGTTTTTATGAGACGTCTCATTTGTTAGAATACCATCTAAAAGACATAAATCAAGTTATATAACTAACATTATTAAATACTAGAACAGGACATTATGCAGTGTGTAATGTTTTAGGAAATATTGTTTGGTTTGTAAGATAAAACACAATTTTGCAGTTTCATGTTGAGGTGACAGTTGTACCTTTGGGGAGGGGGGGGTCAAAACTACATTAATATTAGTGACAGCAGAGACAGCCGGGTTAAAACTCTGTGTAAGGTACGGTGACTGCTGGGGAGGCTGTCGTGCCTCATCGGTGTGCTTACTGTACGAGTAAAGCCTTGCATATAGCCTGTCAAAACAGTGGCGGTAAAACGATCCTGCCATAAATGGCTGTAAAAGAGTCTCTTCAGGCGACTAGTGTATCATTTCCTTCTGGTTACCAAAAATGGCATCAACTTTAAAAAAGAAAAAAAAAAAAACGACCCTTGTTTTGTCATGCGGAGAGGGTACTTGCCACTTATTCCGTGAATAATGTATGTGCGCTGCGTCCCTTAGCAGCAGCCACTGCGCTGAGATGCTTCGCTAGATGCTCCAGTCCTTTGTGGTGTTACCCATCTTCAGGCAGATCTACACGGCCAAGCCCCCATTTTCCAAATGCTGTCCTCTTCATGACCCAGTTTTACACTGTGAAAATATGGCAGGCATGGCCAGGTTGTGACTGCAGTGACTCCAGCCCTGGGCTGCTCAACAAGACGCGTGTCGCTCATTTGCGCTGTGAGAAATTATACTGGAACATGCTGTCATCACCTAGACGTTTATTCTATAATCACACCTGTTATTAAGGGTCATCTGTAGGGGAGATGCTTGCTGAAATCAGTACTGCAGTATGTGAAAGCTCTGTAACAGGAGTGTGGGAGTCTGAGCGCTCTGTGCCTCTGAATTGAGGTGGACGCTGTGCAGGGTTGACATCAATATTTGATGATAGTTGGATGATTATTTATAGAACTTATCCCTGAAATCTTAAAGTAACTTCTGAGAGCATAAACATAGTCGAATATTCCCTTTATCGATTGTCTCGCTGTTTTTGTTGTGTTCCCTGCATGCTCTGCACCGTGACCTTTACTTTAAATGTCAATGACTTTTATCAACAAATATGGTAGCCGAGCTTCAAAGAGTAATTTACTTTTGTCTGGATGGAAGTGCTTACACAGCTTTAAAAACCCCATCTGTCTGTGGCTTTTCACTGCCAGGCTTTCAAACGTGTCTCCTTTTTCACAAAAGCTGCTTATCTACTGCAATATATCTCTATGTTGTTGTCTCTGGAGTCCTCATATAGATTTACATGCTTCTGTTGAATAATACTCAATTCTTTAAAAATAAATAATTTATTTAAACTATTTGTAATCATTGAAAAGCTCTTGTACCATCCAATTTTTTTACCATGCAATTTTTTTACCTATTCTGAGTCTTTATTACATCATCAAAACTTATATTCAACGTGTCTTAATTAGTTCATGTTATTTAAAATTGTTCTATACATATATTTTGATATGTAGCTTCTATCTGCACCCTGATTCCTGGATGAGTGGTTTTGGAAGTTGGATGGAATGATGGAAATAATGTCATTTGAAATTGCACCTTTCTCAGCATAGTTGCCTCTAAGAGCTTTCGCAAACAAGGAGAGGATTATGGATGGAGTTAACAGCCGTTGATGTTAAATGTAATGGAAAAAATGGGGGCCAAGCACCCACCCCCCTCAGCTCATCCATACTGACTTTATACAAGATTGTGTTTGTTCCGCCCTCTGGTAGGAGAGTAGGTCAGCCTGTGGTGCATCTGCTGTGTGTTGTGACTTGCATCTCACACGTTGTCGATGTTCCTCATGGGACCAGAAGCGTGGGTGAGGTAAGAGACAAGCAGGGAGTACGTAAAGCACAATATGAAAAGCAAACATAGGGCAGATTGTACAGCGGCACCAGCAGCGTCTGTTAAGCCGCTAACATCAGGTGAACCTCATTTTGATTGGAGCTCTTTAACAGAAGCCTTCGTCACCAACAGCTCTTTTATTTATTATAGGAATTACAAGGAGATGATGTGAAATAAGGTGGTACAGTAGTAAAGAAAGAGCATAAACTGGGAGCTGTTTTTCAGTGTGAATTTGGAACGGAGCCGCTTCTGGTTCCAGTGTCAGACCGTGGGGTCGTGTATGTTCTGTATTCACCCAGTATACATTTCACTCAATGTATATTGTGGATGTTGTTTTCATAAGCCCTGGGGGTCCATGGAGACCTGGTTATGCACCAGAAACCCTGTCCGAGAGATAGTCTTTCCCAGTCCCCTTTTGTATCAAAGCGTGTAAGAAGAGCATTTGGTTTCCAGTTTCCTTTACTGGTTGGGTTAAGGTTCACGACGTATAAATCACATCATTCTGGTGCTGACAGGAATGAAGCTTCCTGAACATTTTCAATATAAGGTTACTGTCTTTGTCACATATGCAGAGGAGCTTAACATCCCTTTGGTAGGATTTCGAGTGGTTTATTTCTGTGTCCCCTGGCAGAAAAGAAGCACTGTATTATCTCTGCCTTTCCGTTTTCCAAGTGGATCCTCTCCCATGTGAACCGACCGACAATATCTGAGCTCCTCTTTGGTGCTGGATGGTAAATATGATCACAGTCGTGGGCGGGCATGAAGAAAGCTGCCATGATAGGTCGGTCCTCTGCTGGAATCTGGGCCATGTCATTTATCAAGGGTTTTTTTTTGGCAGTATGCTGTGGTGTGAAGATGGCCCAGTCATCAACGACAGAGCAAAAGCAATAATTTCAGTTCAACAGCTTCGGAGTACCTGCTGATGGGGTGCGTTGGTTTGAAACAGGGCGTTAAAACTGATGTTTTATCTTGCTAAAGAGCACCTAAATAAACTCAAGGAAGCTCTCTGCTTCGTAAATATGGAAAAAAATGATTAAAAGAAAACGTATTAGATTTGTAATGATTCTCATTAGGTTCATCTTGTGTTGTTTTTCGGTATACATTCGCAAGCGATTGACCTCTTCATCAGGGTCCTTGTTGCACAGAGCTTTTGAGTGTGGTCCTGTCAGAACGTGGCACAGGGCCTGACATCCCAAGATCCTGTGTAATTACTACACCTGAATGTGTCACAGTTACTACTACGTGTTACGGGCGTATGCCAAACTGTGCCCTGCAGCAGGTTGGGAGGTGAGTCGCCATTCCTTTGTGAAATCGGCCTAGTAGTGCTGCCCGCTGACATACAGTAGGGGTGTCCTGGGACGCCAGCCGCTTTAAGCTATCATCGTGACATCTGCCCTCTCGCTTTCCAGACTTGTAGACTTTAAAGCGGATGCCGTACTTGGTTCCGCTGCAGGTTTTGCTTGTGCCACCGGATCTACCCCGGTCCGAAACTGTCAGTATGGGGCTGGACGTCGCCTCCGATTTTTCCGTCCACAGTCAGCTGTATGAATATGAAAATGGCTGCCTAGATGTAGGTGTTAGCTGTTATGCAGTGCCTGATACAGCCTGTTTTTGTATTAAGAGGCTTTCTTGAAATCATTTTATTTTTTGGCAAGGCTCCCCAGTCCCGCGGGGGCCCCGGGGCCGCCCCCCCCCCCCCCCCCCCCCCCCCCCCCCCCCCCCACTGACCCTGCTAGCAGCTGGCTGCCCTCCAGAGGGGACCCCTGTTAATCTGCACACGCGGAGAACGGACCTCTGACCCCCAAGAGGGGTACAGGCAGCCCCCAGACCCCCTTTGATCCCAAAATAACCCGACAGTGGGAGGCAGCACACATGGCGGGGTCCGTCCCCAAGCCGGGAAGGGAGGGGTTCGTTACATTTGGGTAATGGCTGCCAAGCAGCACTGGGCTGAGCCGCAGCTCAGCGAATCCGGCCCCCCGGACACAGCCGGGGGTGCCCGTGCATCCCGCTCCCTCACCCTGGCTTATTTACCCACAAGGCAACAGGGCCCTGGCTTTGAAACGCACAGCTTACAGCTGCTCATTCATGAATCCAGAGGCATCCCCAGAAAAATACGGGGGGGGGGGTTAGCCCACTTTTCGGGGATGCTCTGCAGGGCAGCTGCTGCATACCATCCAGTGCACCTCCCCCCCCCCATGAGGTTCGATAGCAGGAGGCATAAGCGTTTAGCTAAATCAGTAATTATAGCATCAGTGTGGAATGTTAATTTGTAAATGTACTGAGTGAAGGGGGAGGAGGAAAGGGCCTCTCTCTTTCTCTCCTCCTTCCCTCACTCCCTCCATTTTTCTCCTGTTTGCTCTCCTTGAGACCCGAGCTTCATTCCATCACCCTTCTCTCACCCTGCTTTAGAGAGGAAGCTGCACATCTTGTCAAGACCCACGGAGTCGGACAGCCCCCGCAGGGAGGGGGCCGAGGCCAGCCCAACCTCTGGGGAGCCCAGGTTCACCCCTCAGGATGAGGGCGGCAACAGCATCATCCCCGTCTACGTGTCCGTTTTAGCTGCCGTCGTGCTTGGGCTCCTGCTCTACGTCGCCTACAAGTGGTGAGTCCCTGGTACAGTGTTAGCTGACCAAAATATAGATATTTTTAACAGAAAAGAAATAATCAGTGTAGCTAGACATTATAGAAGTTGTAAAAACAACAGAATGGCAATTTTGGAAATATATGATTTCTGCAAAATAAGGAATGCAGAAGAAAGCATTTTTTGGTATTTTAATGAGTGCACAGACTGCAGGGTCAAAACCCGTCACACAGCTGTGTTTCAGGAATCTAAGTGTGAGGTTCCTCTATGCTCTTGTATCTCACCATTGATGTGCCGTCCACAGCCGGACAACCTGCAAGCAGAAGCAAGCCCTAGGAAAAGCCCGGAGCGGGGATCCCAGCAGCGCCCCCGAGGGAGAGAAGCTGCACAGCGATAGCGGTGTTTTCCTGGACTCCCACAGCCTGCAGGAGACACAGCTCAGCAAAGGTGAGGAGGAGAGGACTGGAGAGCCTGCCACTGTCAGACGATTCCCATGGCTTCGCATCTGATAAAGGAAAGGGCGCTGAAATCTAACAGGGAGGCAGGAGAATATGAAAGCATTTGAAAATGTAACATAGTGGCTCCCCTGTCAGGATGTGTATCTGAATCCACAATCATGATAGCCAGTCAGTAGGCCCGGTTACTTTGGACCGATATGTTTTTTTTGGCTACATTACTAGATGAAGGCTGATTGGTTAATTACATATGAAACTCCATCGGTTTTTCAGACGTCATGCTTCGTCCTGAACCCGCATAAACCGCTGTCAATGACTCACTGCCTGAGCACGCACACTGAGCCACATCTCTTACCCCCCTGCAGGCAGTAAGCGGGACAGCAAGCTGGACACGCGGCTCTATCTGAATTTGGCCCCCCATAGGCAGGAGGAGGTGGAGCGCCTGCTGCAGGAGGGCGGCGACTGGAGCTGGAGGCAGTTGGCAACCCAGTTAGGGTACGAACAGAAGCAGGCGGACATGTTCGGTCGCGGGGAGGACCCGGTGCACACGCTGCTGTCCGATTGGGCCGCGCAGGACGGCTCCACACTGGGCGTGCTCTGCTCCGCCCTGACCAAGATCGACAGGGCCGACGTGGCCACGCTTCTCTGCTGCCCCACGCAGGGAAGCTCTGTGGTCTGAATGCTGGACCAGCCCCCAGACTTACTGCCCCACCTCCAGGGGGAGTGTGTGAGCGTGTGTGTATTTGCCAGGCGGAGGGGGGCGACCAACATCCGGAAATCAATCCGCAGTATTAATGGCAGCGCTCTTTAACCGATGGAGGGTGCCGGCTTTTCCGCATACGCCACCTCCTCATCTGCAAGCCAGTGATGCAAGAAAACAATCCCGCTACACCAGGGGTGCCCAACTCCAGTCCTGGGGGGCCAGAGCCCTGTACATTTTTGGGTTTCCCCTCATTTAACACACCTAGTTCAACTGCTTGTGCTAATTACCACACAGCTCTGGAGCCGAATCATTTATGGTGGACCAGGGAAAGAACTAAGCTACACAAGGCTCCGGCCCTCCAGGACTGGAGTTGGGTAGCCCTGCACTACACCTTACGGGCTCTGGAAATCGGGTCAGAGTGAGCCAGCAGAGCACTTCCTGCTGTCCTGCCCCCCTGGGCCGAGGCTGCGTGCCCTGGTGCCTCTTCCACCCCCACTGCTCATCCTCACCACACACCCGAGCGAAATATTTAGTCTGAAACTAAGCTGGCTCTACTGTGCTCGATCCTTTCACTCTGCTTCTGTCCCCCTCATTGTCTCTCTCTTTCTCTTAACTATTTCTGTGACCCTTTGCAGCCAGAAAAAGGTGGACAGGATTAAAAAATTTGATCTCCAAGAGAAGCCACTTCTTTAAGCCACCCGAATCTTGCCTGATGTGGTATCGGATTCCCTTTGTTCAATGTTATCTTATGTATCTTGTCATAAGCGTCTCGGTATGTTAAGAGATCTTGTATAATATTCTAGCTTATTAAATAAATAAATAGTTTGAAGTTTGCTGGCTTTTGATAAGTCACTTTGCAGTGAGAGTGCCCAAGGATTGCATGTTCCTGCATGTTTACTGGGTCCATTGAGCAACAGAAATTTGGGGGGGGACAGAGTTTTCACTGCAGAATATTAAGAAAAAGAGAAAAAGCTATCCTCGCAAAGCAGGATCTGATATCTGCAGTTAGGGTTAAACTGACCCCAGAGTCTTGGAGTTTCTGCACCTCCAGGAATGCAACCCACTCCGTTCTCGGACCAACCACTTCCTCCCGGTCCTGAACATTAAAACTGAGGTCAGTAAGTAGCAGTAAAGGCCTTTGCACACTAAGTCAGAACTTTTCATACGCATTTTTAAAAATCTGGCATCGCATAGAGATTGTTGCGCACAGTAAACTGATGTATTTTATTCTATTTGTGAAAATCCGCAATATGAGAGAAAGTGGAGTTAACAAGCAGTGAAGATTTTGGGGTCCTCACACTTCGGAGCTGGAAAAAGAGAGAAAACGCTGGATCCATCAAATTCTGAGAAACCGTCAAAAGCGAGGAGAATTTCACCTGCTGAGGAATGTTTCAAGGTGCATTTCAGAATGTCAGTGGTCCAGATTGATACACTGCTAACAATACTGTAACCACGTATTAAAAACAAAAACCACCAATTTCCACGATTCTGTTGGTCTTGAACAATGGATGGCAGTATGTCAAAGGTAGGGACACATGAGTTTAATAGGTAATCAAAACTGAGCCGCTGGAAAACTGCTCTCTTGATGATTGGCAGATATTCAGGACACAGTCTCAAAACGCTGCAATATACATACAAAATCACAGTCAATATCTTATAACAGACGCAAAAAAGCGAAGAAAATCGAACCGGTTCCGAAAACTTCAATGACGGACAAAAGTTTGAGTCTGTGTGTAAACCTGATTAACATGATTGAAACGTGAACATTTTTATTTTTACACGTGTGACAATTTGGGATGAAAAATACAGACTTGGTGTTCAATGGCCTTAAGAGTGCAGGACACGGGGACAGAGGGAGGAATGATTGCCGATCAGCACAGGACACGGGGACAGAGGGATGATTGCCGATCAGCACAGGAGCCGACCTATGGGACCTCAAGCCGGCATTTAAAAACTAGATCTGCTCATTAGAAGAACGGCCGCATTTCTGCAGTAGATGTGATATCACTGGCTCGGGGATCATCCCCAGTGCCATCTATTACATCATGCTGCCAGAGCCACCAAAACAAGGGGGCGAAATGCTCCCAGGCTCTATCATGCATTTTGCTTTTGAACAGAGCCCCCCCGCCAGAGACTGGTAATGGGACACAGGCAGGCCTTCGACCCCGGGGCAGCGCCACATGCTGTCACGCACACCAGACGGGACTGCTTAACTGCGGTCTGGCACCAGTCGCGTAGCGGGAAGGGGGGGGGGGAGCTGAAAGCACACAGCCAAGCAGCGTACTTATCAGCGCAGTGCTTCTAATAAAAAAAGGAATCCCAGCACTTTGATTAATTTTACTGGGAGGAGATTTTCAGCATAATGAGCCGCCAGCTGTGGCCACCTAATGCAGTGCCATTTTAGGACACAACAGTACGCAGTGTGACCAGGTCCAGGCCTTTCTTTATAATCCATTAGACTGCGTATCACACTTCAAAGTCTTGATGACACCAGTCATGTTTCAGAAACAGGCACCGGCAGAATTTTTTTTTGTTTTTGTTTTTTTAAAAAAAAGTTTATTTGTCTTTAAAATGTTTTTACACTCAATATGACAATGTGCTTGCACAGTACTTACAGGGGAGTGGAGGCAAGACTCCGTTTGTACATAGAAAATCTCTGAAATCTCAAAAAAAATAAAATAAAAATAAAAACCGAAAAAAACAAACATAAAACGAATCAAAATCACCCCCTGAAAACCAATCCAAACTAAAAATTAATAAAAAAAAAAAGCTGTGATTATCGGTGGGATCTCAGGGGCCGGCTGACACGTGAGGATCAGGGCGGTAAGAAAAGGCCACATGTGCCCGCCCCCTGCACCCCTCCACAAAGCCATTTTCTGGTTTAATTACACATATTTACACTTTAAATCATGGACAAACCGTCCTTTTACAAAGTCTTCGCTTATTTAAACATTTTCAAAAACACAAACAAAATGTCAGGGGGCAAAAAAACAAATCATTATATTCACATATAAAGCAATATAATACATGTGTTTGAGGGTGTTTAATGCAGTTCAAACAGGAGAGAAGTCTGAGTAACAGCTGAAGCTGTAGGACCAGTATGCAAACAAAGCTATGACACAGATGGGACTGCAGAGGGCCGGTCTCCCTAGAAAGGGGCGGGGACAAGGTCAGGTAGGCGGGACTGCAGAAGGTTGGCCTCCCTACAAAGGGGTGGGGACATGGTCTGGTAGGTGGGACTACAGAGAACCTCCCTACAAAGGGGCAGGGACAAGGTGAGGTAGTGGGGACTGCAGAAGGCTGGCCTCCCTACAGAGGGGCAAGGACAAGGTGAGGTAGGCAGGACTGCAGAAGGCTGGCCTCCCTACAGATGGGCGGGGAGAAAAGGGTCAGGTAGGTGGGACTGCAGAGCCAGCCTCTCAACAAAAGTGTGGGGTGAAAGGACGGACTCCAGCTAGTGACAGACTGTTAAAGACAAATGCTACATGAACGTCCTGTGGGGTGGAGACAGGAGTGGCTCAGGGGCTCAAGGTGAAGGACCAATCAGGGAACATCAGCAATGTCCTCTTCACGTGATTGGATTTCATTTAAAAATAATGAGAAACAAAAGGAGGACACCAAAAGGACACTGAATGTGTGTATTACAAAGTCGTGATCAAATCTACTGTGTGGATACACAGTGATACAGATGTTTACAGATGAGACAATTCTTCAACCTGGAGTCGCCAGTGATGGGGAGGGAACTAAAAGCATGTGGACCAGGCAGGAAACACCACCTCTGCCTCTGGCTCAACAAACCGGAATCCACTCCACACGAGAAACTCTGCGTGCGGACGGCAGGCGTGAGCACTTATGACGTGGCTTCACAGTCCATGTGGCTGAATTCATTCTTTCTACCGTTTCCTCTTGAAGGCAGCGGCCATCACAAGCAGTTTTTGAAACAGGTAAACCACCAGTGACCAATCTCACACGTCTTTTGAGAAGATCCACGACAGCGTGGCCGAGCTCGTGTTCCTGAGGTCCTGCTTGGGATGTCACCACACAACATACAGGATGGAGAAGCAAGTATACATGGATCGAGAGGGGCAGTGTCTTCAAAAGGTCAATGCCAGGACACAAGATGGGCCTGCCTGTCCTCCCTCAGAACATCACCATGACAACCTGTCTCCACAAAACCTCGACAAAGCTTAAAAAGCAGCAGTTAGGACATGGTTACCGTCAAGTAAAAATGACTAGAATGTGCACAGAACAGTCTTTACTCCTCAAAGTCAAGCCGGAGGCTGCTCAAGGTGGCCACAGCCCGTCCTTGGCAGATGTGAGACTGGCATGTCTATGGTTAAAGGCCAGGCTGCATTTCGGTTTGGGCACCATGCCGCAGGGGGCGCTCCGTGGCCACCCTGGCAGCTAGTCCACCTCCGTGTCCTCCTTGGGTTTGTAGACCGGCCCAAACTTCTGCATGTATTTCTTAATGTACTCCTTGGTCTTGTGCTTGACGTTCTCGTTGCACTCCAAGTCCTCGGGGTTCTTGCAGGACTTCAGCTCCTTGTTCATCACACCGTGAGTCAGCTGCGAGGACACATACCAGGGAGGGGGTGTTAGATACTGAGGGGTCTCCCTGCTAAGCGACACTGATCTGACCTGATATGCCAGTTGGTCTCCAGAAAGGAGACCACCTATTTCAAAGAGGTGGTTTTACTTACTGAAAATATGCTTCTGCTGTGAAAACACGGCGTCAAGCCCCCGCCTGCTCACTGGGAGGGCCCAACAAAAAGCCACACATTCTACAGCACAAGCTTAATTTAGAAGTGCTTGTTGTCCCCAGCCTGGAGGTGGTGCAATGACACACCCCAACCCCCTGTACTAATAACTTTCCCCCAGCCTCACCTTTCTGGCCAAGTGTTTAAAGTCGTCTGTGTTACTGATGCGGCCCAGCTTGCAGTCCGGTTTCCGGTACGGGTTTAGGCACTGCACGATGAACTGAGACATCTGTCGGTAAATAAATGAAGAGAGCTACGGTGAGGAGATGCACGTAAACACAGGAAGTAGGGTGCATCTGGGTACCCGGGAAACAGATGTATCTGTGGCAGAACTCAAGGATCCGATTATGGATTCAGAGTGCTAAGAGGATTACCCTTCGATGTGTTTAAATGGAAACAGATAATCACATATGGGCTGACAGCGTGAAGAGACGACCCCAGAAAAGTGGAGCGTAAAGAAGCAAGCCCGTGAGCAATGCGATTCAGCTGACACACATGGTCATGCTGTCGCAGATCAGACACAGTTCCTTTAAGGTGTCTATACCTATCGAGTCACTAATATAAGCAACTGAAAGCTTCACTAAGACACATACAAGGAGACAGACAGGCGGACGGGGGCACACTCGTGAGGATAATTCTGACCCATTCCCCGTCAAAATCAAACATCTCAGAATGTTTGCAAAAATCACAGAAAGGGGTAACGAAAGGGCGGCCTTCTGCTAGGCCTGACCGGGAAGCCCTGGTCAGCGGGACACTCGCCTCTTTGCGGAAAACCTCTTTGCTCTTCTTTGCCAGCTCGCTGGAAGTGTCAGCCTCTGCGGTCTTGGTGGAGAACTGCAGGAGGGGGGGGGACAGCAGGGCTTAGTGTCCGCATGAACCACCCGGCATGTAACCAGTGAGTGACACAGGCTGTACAGGAGGGGGGGGACTAGATTAGCTACTGACACAAATACATTATTCATACAGCAGAGTCAGTACTGTAAAGAAAAAAAAGGAAAACACAGCAAAGGATTTCGATCTGACTCTGTATTTAGGAGGAGCTCTCCTGTGCCTGTAAGAGAACCTGGTGGCTCATTACCCTGTACTTCTTTTTCTATTTCGAATGTCGCAGAGTTTGTCGGGTTTTCACTAGGCTTGTGTGAGCTTGTCACTGTTAGTCACTGTGATTCACAGAGATGCAACAATACATCATACCACAGCGGGAATTAGGAAGAAGAAATCCAAGTGAATGCTTTATAAGCCGCCAGGGACGGCATTCAGCATGGAGACCTCCGGGGTCCTCGCAGGGAGAACGTATCGAGGAGAGGGCCGGGCACGGGTAAATACGGCTTCATTTCAGTGAGGGAAGCGGACGGCGAGGGACTGGGCCGCTATCGTCACATGCACTCAGCGTCGGGGGCGCGGGGGTAGCACGGCGACGAGAGCCTCACAAAAGCACGTTTAACGGACCACACTGTTCCAACCGGGAATAACAAGAACAGCAACTCAAGGGCGTTTAGAGTGGGGAGAGTCTGAGCAGTCGGATCTGGAAATGCAAACACATTAAGCTGTCTCGGATTATCATCAAAGGAATGGGGGGGGGGGGGACCCCGTGATCACACCAAAAATGCAGACGAGAGCGCGGTACCCCACCCCTTGGGGGCCCAGGGGCTAGGCAGCTGTCTGAGGACAGAGCGATGGCAGCCACAGTGGCGGCCAGGGCTGCTATTCCACCGTTTTTCTGATCCAAGAACCACTTAATTTTAAATCCTGAAACAACAATTAGCCTCCACGTGCCTTTGTGACTGCGTCACGACTGAGGGGGCGGGGTAGGGCGGGGACTCTGCGACTCTACAGTGTCTTGGGGGCTTTTCATTTCATTAGAGGGCATTTGCACAGCATCTTGTACTGGGGGAAGCATTTAAGGAATAATACTTAATTTACTGAAACAACAAACGAAGTCTGTCCTTTAATAATACAAAAAACCCTGTTTTACTGGCATGAGGACCATGCTGAAAAAATTCAAAAACATAAGCTTTCGTGCCGACTGACAAACCGCTTGGAGCAAACGAGCCAGCTGCTTGTGTCACTCACATCCCCTGGCCTCCTTTAACCTTCCTTATGCTACATGGGATAGGTTAGCGACCTGTGCCCATGCACGCACGCTGTGTCCTGGTGCTGGTGGCACCAGTTCTGCTGCATGTGTATTTAAGTGTCACACAGTAAAGACGACATGGCAGTCAGGAGATGGCCGCGAAGCCCACAGCGTGGGTAAAAATAAATCGACTGATTCGAGCTGACTCTCCCTTCTCTTAATTTGGGTCCTACTGTCGTACCAAAGCCTAGGTGCCTCCACATTCAGTGTTTCCGCTGGTAACGTTTCTCTGTGACACTCCACCATGCCAAAATCTTTGCCCTCGCATCAAACCTCTTGATCCACAAGAAACACTGATAATTTATGCAAGCAATGTGAATTTAGATTGGATGCAACTTTAAATGGAGTAGTTCACCAACCCAAGAATGTGCATGCCACCTTAAACATGACTGTCAGGAAAGACACACGCTACACCTTTTGTAGCACGTAGAGGGATCACCATCAGCGACCACAGCCGGACTGATGGTGCAAGGGTACCTTGGAGGGGTTTTCGTCATATGTCGGAGTCCCCAAGTCCATCTCGGCCTCGTGCCCCGCACTGGTGTCCTCACTGCCCCCTTCCCAACAAGGAGGATCCCACTGTGTCTGCCTGCAGAAGAAAGAGGGCACACACAGTCAGAGCGGGAAATGCGAAGAAGCGAAAATGGTTTTAAAACGGCCGATGACGAAGCAACATTAGGACGAGATGGGTAGCTATAAAAATCATTCTAAATCGCACTTAACAAAACACAACCCCAAACTTTCTTTCTGGAACACTTTATACTGGATATTAACTTCTACAGACAGTCTCAGTATTTAAAGGAATATTCGAACCATCCCTTGGGGGCAGATTTAAAATGATGGGCTGACACCTACCTCGTGATCACATGGTAGTAGTAAATCTTGCCCTCTGAGTCCCTCGCCACTTTCCAGCTTGGAGGAAGCACAATTGTTTTGGGCTTGGGCGGCGAAGGTGGGGGCAGGTCCATCAGGCTGTTGGGGGCCATGAGCTCCTGTGGAAAGAGGCAGGGGGTAGTCAGGAGGGATGTGGGGCTCACGGGAATGATGGAGCAGGATGATGGGCAGGATGAAGCCCAGCCTGAAGCCCAACAGCAACACTAACAGATACGTGCCAAAAAAGCTCATGCAGAATAATAAAAAACACTTAAGATTAAAGTTGAGGAACACAGACAAACCGAAATCAAACAAGCAAGGGGACTCCACTGTTACAAAGGAAGCCCGATCAGAAAATGAGCTGAGAAAAGAGAATCCTGTGAAAGGTGGGGCCATCCCAGAGTGGGGCCGTCCCAGAATCAGTTACAAAAAAGAAAAAGGGAAAAAAATAAATAAAAATCAAGAAATGCCTAAAAGACACTCCCACAGGGAAACACTCGCCTCATCAGCAAACATCTCAATAACTGAACGGCTGCTACAGGTGTCACACCTCAATATACCTACTTGACTGCAATACTGCAATCACTATGAGGACTGCATGTATGTATGTGCCCGAGTCCAGGTGGCATTCATCTGTAGGCGACTATTTAAAAAGACCAAGAACACAGGCTTGGTGCAGTCAGCCTGGATATTCCTTCCTCAGCTCTTAATTGCAGAAATTAAGTAATTATTTTAAGACTTAAGGATCAAAGTTGTTTTTTTTGTCATTGTGTAGTACAACATTTAGTTCTCTGGCCCGGGTGCCATTAGAAGGCATTCTTGGATTAAAACATTTTGAACTGGGACAACAGGCTGTAGAACCTGCTGAAGACTTTACCTGTGTCTATTGTGCAAGGCAACAAAAAACAAGAAAAGGCACTCTGGCGCCACCCAGTGGCTGAACAAGCACTTTACCTGCTGAACAGCCGGCGCGGTGACGATGGTGGTGACGGTGCCGGCCTGCTGCAGCACCACTCCCTGCTGATGGCTGCTATAGACTGGCTGGCCCTGAAGGTAGCCAGTGGCAGGCTCAGCATAGGCCTGCTGAAGGGAGACATGGGAAAACACAAAACATGCACGCCGATTAACTGGAGAAACAAACCTACAATGGTGCAGCCTCAGGCAAATAACAAACAATGGTGGAAGAATACCAAGAGAGACAACCAGCGACAAGCAAACCGCTTTCCCATCATGATTTGTAAGCAATCCGTTGACATTCTTGGTTAGGTATATTCACACTGGGGCCACAAGGGGGCAGTGCTGCTCACCTGGATGACCGGTGTGCCAGCTTGGGGGTAGGCCGTGGGGATACTGTACACAGCCTGGCCCTGGTAGTAGACGGCAGTCTGCGGCTGCGCACTGGCAGGGTATTGCTGGGGCGGCTGTGCCTGAACGGGCAGCGGCTGGGGCACGCTGGCGGTGTTCCACAGGGGGGTGTAGCCCTGCTGGCCCTGTACCTGTGCTCCAGCTGCTGCCGACGGCGCCGCCACGGGCAAGACGGCGACCGTCGCAGGGTCCTGGCTGGCTGGCCGGGGTTGTACATACTGTGCCCCCCCTGGGGGGAGCTCCAGCGTTGGAGGCGCCGCCACGTGCTGGACGCCGGCGACGGCCGGGGCCTGGGAGGCCTGTGTGGGGGCCGGCGAAGTCAGAGCCAGCTCGGAGATCAGCGGCTGGGGGGGCGTCTGGTCATATGGCACAGTGCCAGCACTGGCGCACAGAGGCTCCACCGCGGGGGTGGGTAGGAGCACCTTGCCCGCGTTGGGATTGGTGGGATCCACATAGGTCTGCATGGGGTAGCCCGGGGGGTAGCCCATGTAGCCGTGCGGGCTAGGGGAATAGCCCAGGGTCTCATAGGCCATGGTCTGCAGCTGCTGCTGCTTCTGGGCCTCTTTCTGAGCCACCTCCTGCTCAAAGAGCTTCCTCCGCTCCTCTGTGGAAAGCTTGTTGCGCTCCTTGGTCCTCCCCTTCTTGCTGCCGTTGAGATTGCTGTACCTTCGAGAGAACGACAGTTATTAGAGCACCGCCGCACGCAACTCCCACGGGGATGGCAGTAGAGGCTTGTGGGAAGGGCGACAACAGTAGAATTAGGCCTGCACGTGTGAACAGAGGCCTGCAAACCCACAATGGGTGGGATCGGAAAGCATCCAATCATTACTTGATTCATGACTATGAACGTAAAAAGCACCCAATGGGAAGAGACCCCCATTCAAAATCAAGGCACCGTACTCCACCCCACAGCACTGTCGTGATACGTGCTAATGCAGCTAAGTGGATATGAGGTTTGCTGGACGCCCACCCGTCCCTCCCTCACCGGTCATCGCCAGCGCGCCGGCTGCTCCTCTCGTAAGCGGACGGGGGCGGCGACAGGGAGGGTCGGCGACGGCGGCGCTCGGTGCTGCGTGGTGTCCTCTCCAGGTCGCGGTCCCTGTCGCGGTCGCGGCTGCCGGACGAGGTGCGGGTCGCCTGCGGGCCGTCTCGCTCCCGACTGCGCTCTGCTCGGAGGGGCGGCGGCCAGATGAGCAGACAATCAGCCGGGGCTCAGTGTTTGACACGAGCCGCTGCCCCTCCCCCCGGTGTCCCGAATGCATTATACAAATGAGGAAGCATTCAATTCAGCGAAACCTCATTAATGACCCAAAACGGAAACGGCTCAGCAGAGCGGCAACATCTGAACAGGAAAATAGCAAGACGTCCCTACTTACCCCTATTCTAAGACACCTGTTAATATTCATCACTTGGATTGTTTTAACACACTATATGGCTGTCTGCGGCCATGCCAGGCCAACAGATTTTGGCCAGCATTAATGAAGAGGCATGTTACACTCGGCTGTACTGCAACCATTTTTAACATCTTAGCTATATAGGAATTCTACTTCACCTGCAGTGAAGTATTTTTAAAACTCCTTCTTGCCCTGACTCACTGCTTCTGAATTTCTAAACTTCAGACAGACTCGGACATCAGTGCATCTGTCATACACATCCTTTATGATGTTAATCAACAAGTTGGTCCTCCGGGACCCAACACCTCAAAAGTCTCTTATTTTATTCCACTGGAACAAAATTAGCATTAGCCTATCTGCCAGGACAACACCTGCTGGTATATTCATGAGCTCTGGACGTTACAGCAATGAGGAAAGACAGCACCATGAAATGGCAGTGGTCCTACCCTTGGGCTCCTTTTCCACCTGGCTCTTCTTGGGGATTCGGTACACCTCCTGTAAGGAGACACACGGTCAGCGTCGCCCTCACACAAGCTGCAGAACGTGGCGAGGCTGCAGGGGCGGCCTACCTTAAGCTCCTTCCAGCTGTCCAGCAGCCGCGTGGCCATGTCGCTGACGTCGGCGGCGCGCACTGGAGGCTCCTGGCTCCTTTCGCTTTCCACGTCCGACACAGCCTCCTCCTCATCCTGCGATGGGGTCTCGACAGCAACAGACTCTGCTGCAACAGGCCCCGTGGTCATGGGAACGCTGGATCCGGTGGGCTCGGCCATGTCGACGGCTGATGACCCGGGAGGTTCTGTCGCTGCGGCATCCGCTGACTCCGTGGCCTCAGTCTCTGCTGCTGTAATGGGCGGGGCCTCCTCCACGTGGTCGCTCACCACTACCTCCATCACGCTGGAGGCCTCTTCAGCTGCTACCTGAGCCCCCTCTAGTCTGGGAGGCTCCTCCACAGTGAGTGTCTCATTCTCACTGCTGGCCTCCACTTCAGCGGTCACCTGCGGGGCCCCCTCTGCGTCTCCATCCTGGTCACTCCCCTCCTCGCTGCGACTGGGCCCCTCTGTCCTCTCCACCTCTGGCTGACTGGCTTCCACGACTTTGGCTTTGACCTCATCCTCGGAACCCCCCAAATCTTCTGCCACTTCCTGCTTGCTAGCTGCCGGCTCCTCCTCCTCAGCCTGGGGTTCGCCGACTGTCTCTGTCCCGGCCTGGTCGGTCACAGCAATCTCCGTGGGCAGGGAGTCATCCTCCTCTTCCTCCTCTTCCTCTTCCTCATCCTCCTTGCCGTCTGAGGCCTTGCTGGCATCTGACAGCGCGCTGTCCAGGCTGTTCTCGCTGATGATCTTGAGGCGGCGGTACACGGCTCGTTTGGGCGTGTCACTGTCCAGCTCGGGACCCTGCTTGGCCGGGGGCCCATCGGGGGTGTTAAGTGGGGTCTGGGCACGGGATGTGTTTTCGCTTGAGTAGCCATCCAGCTCAGGGGCCTGGGGCAGGGCTTGGCTTTGGGCCCAGCGCTGGATGAAGTGTAGAACCCGGCTCTCCTCCAGCATGTTCTTTGTGGAGATGGGTAGAACCTCCAGACTCTTCATGATCTGCGCAGACGCACACATCAGCCCACGGCCATCCTCCCCAAAACACCGCACCGGTGACCTTGTGGGCTCGGTGCACCGGCGATTCGCCCATATTGGCTATCATCTTACCTCTAGCTGCAGCTTGATATTGTTGCCGGAGTTGCCCTTCCCTTCTGAGAGCTCCATCATGAAGATCCAGAGCAGCGAGAGGCCATGGTGGTCCAAGAACTGCTTCAGGCATCCGGGATTCTGGGTGTTCTGTATGAGGATCCAGTAATGCACATCATGGGCTGGTTCATTCAAATTCCACTCCAGGTATACTCAAACTATCATGTCACTGCATAATGTCTCAGAAGAGCCGAGTAATAATCTAGCACATGCACTGTACCACAACTTGAGGGCTTCTCTTTTTATGAGGAGCGATGTACAAAGCCTCATTCTTATTTTCCAGTGTCAGAGAACCATGCATTTTGACAGAACTGTTATACATTAAGTACTTAGTCACATGACCACTTTACACCAGCACATGAATTCGGACGAGAGCTGGGATTCTTCTAAACAACACATCTATGAGAACAGCACAGCCCACCTGGATGAGCTTCAGGCAGGTGAGCTTCTGCTCCATGGTCTCTACTCGCACCATCAGCCTACAGAGAGAAAGCACCTCTTTCTCATCTGTGAGGCCCTCTCCGTTCTCCAGTAATGCTTCCAGCTCCTCATCCACCTGAAAGAGGCAGCAGTGAATAGTCATGTAACTTTAGGAGGTTATAGGGGGAAGAAGAAAAAAATATCCCAGCACACTGACATGAGCAAGCAGACCCCTAAAAGTCACAAATAAAGGAGGTATGAGCCAGAAAGCAAAACACTCCCCTTACCTCTTACTTTCAAAGAGGGAGGGGGCATTATTCATTTTACTCCCCTTCTAAATCACCCGAGCCTGAAATATTTATCAGTTAAAGAGAAAATTCTGCTGGTGTTATTTTAGGAATTATATAAACCATTCACTGGAGATTTCAGAGCAATTAGCCTGAAGCACACAGAGACCTGACCCAAATCAGCTAACAGACAATTCATTTTTACTGCTGAAAATTACTGGAGTTAATATAGTCCAACCGCGCAGAGACATTTGGCATCGGCTACAGCCGTGTTAAACTGGCAGTGGCCGGCAATCAGAGGATTCAGACAAACACTTGGGCAGCTGGTCCACCTTGCTCCCTGGGTGGTACATCACACAGTGGGAAATAGTGTGCTCTGCTCTTGTACCTTTAGCTGATGCTCTTAACCTGAACTGCTTCAGAAAGATCCCAATAATGCACAGAATGAAAGAATTAGCCAAGGTACACCAGCACAGACGAATGTCTAATAGTATTATCGGAGTGAATTGCTCAGTGACAAATGCAGTTTTAGGCATACAGTCAATATCACGGCACCACAAATGGTCAAGGTGTAGGGTGTATATGACCACAAGTCATCCCTGAAAGATTATAAATCCGCAGGAGACCTCTGTGTAAATGCACTGTACCACAACATGAGGGCTTCTCTTTTTAAGAGATCTGTGCCAACCACATCCATGATACTCACAATGAAAAGCTGGAATGAACAAATGAACAAAAAAACAGCACAGAGAGATATGCCCCCCCGGTACTCACCGTAGTGAGTGCGCTCACAGAGTCCTTCTTCCTTGTCCGCTCCTTCTTCATCTTGCCCCCTGCCGCCCGGATGCTCACCCTGTTCTCTCCACCCAGGAAGCCCCGGCAGCTGGGTGCTCCACAGAGGCATTTCTGGGCCTCTTTCCTGGTGGGCCAACCCAGGACAGGACAAGTGAGGTGAGGTCCCACTCTCATGGAGCGTCATATCATCAGCGGGAGAATCACCCAAAAGGGCACCTGAATCACCCAAAAGGGCACCTGAAGTGGGATCAGATGGTGCGAGGACACCCACCCGTATCTCTGGAACTGGTAGTCAAAGGTGAGCTCTGTGCCGGCTGGCACGGCCTTGGTGGTGAAGAAGCCAACCCGGAGCTGCCCATTGACAGTCCACTGCGGAAGCACACACGGGACACGGTGAGGGCTTTGCGGCTGCTAAGTGCAAGCTGAGAAGCCGGGTGACAGCTAAAGCTAATAAAGCTAATGCCCATCCCTAAGGCATACCTTCTGAGTTTCGCAGTTGGGCTCACAACTGTGGTTCATGAAGCGGGAGCAGTTCCCCTTCAGCGTGGCGTCGATGATCTGTGAGACACACAGAGCATGTCAAGCCAACGGCAAGTGGCTGCCTTGGACCGCAATACACATATCCAGAGCATTTCACAATGACTAAGCCATCCTCCATCATTGTATTCTCCTCTCAAGAATCTCTCAAGTGGAAAGGCCTCCGGTAAGCAAACCCCCAAAGTCAATCCAGGAGGACATTTAACCTGAACCAGAACCTGAATCCATCGCAAGGCTCACCTCGTTGTTCTTCAGAGCCATGAAGTAGTAGTGGATATTCTTGCTGCGAGCATACTCCTTCACGCGAGCCTTGAACTCCTTGTGGTCCAGTACTTCTCCACAGTACTCCAGAACAAAGGTGTTCCTGTAACATACACAGGGGTGTAACATTTATACTCACCCTCCCCCTGAGTTCTCTCTAACAGCAACAGTTTGCAGGGCAGCTCAGACACTCACGGTGCAAGATCCTTGGCGGCCCGAAGCCCCCAGCCCTTGCTCTCGGTCAGGATGACCTCAAAGTCTGTGTGCTGCTTCAACTGAAAGCGACGGTTCGAGCAATATGGCCCATTCAGGCAGCGTGAGGAGCTGCAGGCAGACAGGCAGGGTGATGAGGAGAAAGCATCGTTATTTCATGATGAAATATCACCGGGGCTCACTATACAACTGATGTAAACAACAACACTAATTGCCACCCAACTACTTTGGCAAAAACACACCATTCAGTTTTTTTTAAGTAATAAAAAAGATTAAATAAAATTTTAAAATGACAGATTGTCATCCTATTTCATAGCCATGTTAAATATCATGCCTTTCCACGGTTATATTCCGCCATAAAAATGCGTTACAGCTATTCTGGTTTGGAGAGGAGTCATTACTATATTCACTGGCAACACTGTCGAAACAGCCATCTGTGACTGCAGATTGTGCGGAGCTGGAATGTTTATTCCCTACTTAAAGGGTCCATTTAAGGTAGCGGGAATATTGTATTTGTTGAGGGGGATACATTATGCCATGTTATTAACAGCAAGAAATCACACATGCCCCCATCCCACATACACAAATGGCAAACATTTACAATATCCCCCCCGCAAGGTTTTCTGATTGGTGCCTCGCCCCACAATACAGATGTCAATAACACAAGGGACGTAAAACACCAGAGCGTGCATATAAAGCCAGCTGCTTTTGTTCCTCATGATAACCACACCACCTCTGCGTAGCATGACATCATGCTGGAGATAAAGGCTCACCACTCAATCATCAGCAGGCGATTGAGGCAGTCGTCACCGCAGGCAGTGGCCCCGCGTGCACGCTCCTCTCTCGACAGCACGGAGCACTCGCATTGCATGCGCTTTATGTCCCGGTGAGACTTATTCTTCTTGCTGCATGCAAAAAAAAAAGCAGATTCACTGTTTCACAAGCCTCTCACTGGTCTTTCTTATTTTAAGAAACATTGACTGGCCACATGATCTCACTCACGCAAGTGACAAAAAACAGATGTGACTAGTATGCAGATGAACAGAAATTCACAAAGCCTTTGAATTTATTTTCAGTACCATAAAATGATATTTAAAATTCAGGAAAATTTCATCATAACAGAATTTCCATCCTCTCATTGTCAAAGGTTCAAAATATCCAAGTTTGTATTTCGATATTAAAACTTCCATACATATTCATCGCATTCTTCTCTGGAAATCCATACCATCACCAACTTTAAGATTTTTGTCTAACATGTCTTAATTGTGCATCAGAGAGTGAATTAATAACAATGTAGGTCCATAGTTGGTACATGAAGTACACCAGAAGAATCGTTAACCATTTGGATTTGCATCCTTTCAGATACTCACCGCTCTGTCAAATATACATTCTCCTCAATGAGATCAAAGTATGGAGGCATCTTTTTCAGCTTAGCCATCTCCTTCCAGGCAACAGGGTCAAAGAAGTCCTTCAAACTGAGGGGAGGCCGTTCCACTTCCATGGTATGGTTTGGGGTGTCTGCAGGGTCTTTTGATGTCCTGGTGATAGCCGCCTCTTTCAGACGTTCCCTCTTGCTGCAGTTCCCTGGCTCTGCCTCATTCTCGGAGTCGGACTCAAACTCCGGTCGCCTTTTCTTGGGAGGCCCCCTACCCCGATGTGGTTTCTGGCTCTCCTCTCTGGGTGTGTCTAGGATGCCACCCATAAGACCCCTACAATTGCTGCTGATTTCATGGGCTTGAACAAAAGAGGTGGAAGCAGGTGGCGGATGACTACCGGACCCTATGGTTATGCGACTTCTGGGACATTCTTCTTCACAGTCATTAGTCAGAGAGTCAGGGTGCACTTCATCTAAAGTCTCATGATATTGTGAAGGCACAGGGAGGTAGACAGGTCTGCAACTCTGTGAAGTGGTGGGCTGACTCCAGCAACCACCTTGCTGGACAACCTGTCCCAAAACTGGATTTCCTACAATAGGGGGATTCGGTGCTTGGATCCCATAACTGCTATCTGGCTGCTGAAATGTACTGCTGGGTTGCTCACACTGTGAAAAATCCCAGGTCATACTGTAGGTATCCTTCTTGCCAAAGTTGCCGGAGCCAGAAAAATCTCCCTCTTGCTGATGCCGGACGTACCTCTTTCGGTCATGCCAACTATCTGGCCTGTCATACAGCCGGGAGTGTGCTGGGTCAGATATCCTCCAAGAGTTCTCTTGACTGTAGAAGGGACCCATTGAGTTGTGTGTTGCTGGGATCTTAGCAGTTTCATAAGCATTAGATTTTAGGTCTTTGGACTGCTGGACCTCAAGGGTTCGGGAAGTTTCAACATGACTAGTGCTATCAACCATATTGCTTTGAGATTGGTAAGCCATGCTTTGAAGGGTTGTGAAGAGGGACTTGTCAGTGCATAAGACATCAAGGCAGCGCTTGCTGCTCTCGGGCAGCCAGTCGGGGTAACCCCTCTGCCTCCCAGTAGGGCTGAGTGTGCCAGGGACTTCTCTACAAGTATCCTCTCCACGATCAGCTTCTTGACTTCTGGTTCCCCTCCAACAATGCTCCTGCGAATCCGCAGACAACTGCCGGGGGCTGTTACTAGGACTGGAAGATGATGCTAACATGGCCCTTGAGTCATGAGGATGAGTGAGTGTGGAATTTTTTGGCACAACCACCACAGAGTGCAACCGGTTTTTAGGGATACTGCTGTCATCCGAGTCACACTCGGAATCATCAGAGTCACTGTCATCACTGCGGCCACCAAGATCCTGACCAAGGCATACACTGTTCTTTTCAGGCTTATTCTGTAAATGGCTATCCTGCTGGTAATCTCTAATGCTATCCCCAAGTGAATCCTTCACCCTAGCCTCATCTCCTGAGCCAGACATAAATCTTGTTTTCGGCAGCTCTTTGCTGCTCATATCACCATGAGATTTGATGTTCATTTTTGTGTTGCTGGTGTCACATGCTTGAGATTGTGTAAATGTTTTTAATGGCTGCATCTGTTCAGTGAGCTTAATTTTTTCACAAGATATTGTTAGTGATCTGTCTTCATTGCTTATGACTCCTTCATTCTTTTTAAATTGATGTTCAGTAGGCACTGTGTCTTTGCTTACATCCATTCTGACTAGCCCGACATTCTTGGATTCTTTCTTTAAACCATCTTCCATACTTGATTCTTTTGAGAACTCTATTTTCTTAACAGAAATAATTTTTTTAACCAATGATTTAGACTCATAAACAGGTGTTTTTTGAGATGTTTCATTAGCACAGACTTCCTGTCCAACAATATCCCACCGAGACTTCTTCATGTTACTTTTGTTTTTCAACAGTTCAGGACCTTGTTGCCCATATTTCATATCAACAGCTGAATGTTCAGTAACTTTTATGACAGACTCAATTTTAGGTGGAACAACAAAAGACTGTGAGCTTGGGTTAGAAACAACACCCCCTAATTTAGTGTTTTGCTGCAAATTATCTCCAAATGGAAGTTCTTTTACAGGAATGAAATCTTTATACAGTTTTGGATTCTGTCCTATTTGAGGGGGGGTACTACCAGGTACCACATACATGCCACTACTTGGAATATCAGCAGTGGAGGTCTTTTCTGAAGATTCTGATATCTGGTAGAGAGGCTGTGCACAATGCTCACCTTCACATACAGCTCCATTACCTTGCTTGTTTGTGGGAAGGCCATTTGCAACCTCATCATTCAGTTGAGAGTTAGTGTTTAAACCTGAAACAATCTCAGATTCTGCAAGGAATTTTATCCCACTTGAAGTACACGACCCTTTGGATGACACTAAATTAAGAGATTCCTCCAATGTCCCAGATAAGTAATTATCTTTTGGGCAAGGTTTGCAACAGAGTACTAATGAACTTGATGTATTATGGGCCTCACTTTGAGGGGCATCCTTGCTTTCTCTCACCATACCTGAACTATCAGAATCAGTGTGACTGACTGGGCAGCCCCCTTCCTTGATTTGCTCATGTCTGAATGTTTCAGAGGAGCTGCCAGTTTCAGAACAGCTGGTATATGTATCAGGGACAGAGGGCAAATTGCTTTGACCCAAACTTTGACTGGACTGGCACTGTGGTACCAGGTCCACATGGAGTGATGGGAAATTACGTGAGGGAGATGAATCCAGTTTTTGAGGTTTAGACTCAGAGCACATGGCATATCCTGATGCTAGTGCCTCCCTACCACACATGACTATGCTAGAAGAGTTTGTTTGATCACAGACCTGACCTACTGAACCATCAGTGGAGCTATGTTCAGGCACAGTTAGGTGATTAATTTCCTTAGGGAAGCCTTGGGAAATAGCATTTTTACTAAGGTCAATGTTCTTATTTTGGACACAGTCCATTGAGGACAAGACAATGTCTCTACTAAAACCTTGTGTTACATGGCAATGGGTGCCAGGTGTGACTATAAGCTTGGAAGATGACAATCTATCTGCTTTTTCAGTCAATGTTGCCTGTGACTCACCCAAACCTGAGGAAAAGGAGAGCTTACTTAGTACCTGTACTGGAGACTTCCTTTTCTGGTCTCCTTCTGAGTCAGAGCTAGAATTTCTCACAGTTCTTTTATCAGAGGATTGTGAAGAGACTACGGATTTACAATGAGTTGATTTGGGAGTTGTTTCTATTTTGTTGTGGGTGTTGGGTTTCCAGCGATCTGGTTCCAATTCTGGGGAGCTTCTCCTGACAGATTCACAGTCTGTTTTTCTAAAGCACCTTTCAGAGTATACCTGTGTTTTTTTCTCAGACTCAGATGACCGAGATACTTCTGTGGATTTGGAGTCCCTCTCAGATTTTGTGTAAACAGTTTTAGAGTCTCTGTGTGAGCTAGAATGGTTTGATGATCGGTTGGTCCGAGTACGTGTCCTCCAATAATCATCTTCAGAATCAGAACTATCACGGGACCTACGATCTGTCCGTGACCGAGATGTCCTCCTCTCTCTGTGAGGGCTCCTGTGAGGGCTCCGGTGCGACCTTCGCTCAGAATCATGATAACGGGACCTATCTGACCGTGATGACCTCTCATTTCTTGATGACCTCTCAGATCTGGAGTAAGATGAACTTGTCCGAGAACCTCTAGATCTAGACCGTGACCGGCTTTTAGTCCTTCTCCTGTCTTTGTCAGAACGAGATGATCGAGAGGATGTGTGTCTCGTTTCACGATCTGACTTTGAATGTGTAGAGGATCTTTCATCCTTCACCCTTTCGTCAGACCTCACATTGGATCTTTCCAATTCTTCCGTTTTATAACAAGCAGAATTCCGTTTTGCATCTTTGTTCTGACCGTCTACTTTAGCGGTGACTCTGGGTTCACCCGATCTGTAGCTGGAAGACGTCCGTACGGAGTCACCGTCAGACTCAGATCCTGGAAGTGTGCTGTCTGACTGAGACTGACTCTTTGAATTCTCCAAAACATCAGTATGCTCTGTACCACTGGCCTTCTCCCTGTCCTCTCTCCCAATATGGGAAGTATCACTGAAACCTCTGAGTTCCTCAGTGGCGCTTTCATTGACTATGTGTTGGGCATGGGGAGTTGCTTGGGTCTCTAATCTAACTGTAGTTCTGAGTTCAGCTTCCCCCAAAGAAGAAAGCGTTTCAAGCATAATGCTAGGTGTAGACTCCTTCTCCAATTGCTGCTCAAAACCTGTAGAGACATTGAGAAGCTGTTTTTTGAAGTGCATTTTCCCCAAGTCCAATTTTGATTTGGAAGGTGAGGTGAGTGATGATGTGGGCTCAGCTACAGAAGCTGCCACTGGCAGCTCTATAAGTTCATTTCTGTTTTCCGCTGCTGGCTCTGTTCTTTGCTGTGGAGGAGAGTTAATAGCGGAGAGGAGAGAGAACTGAGGATCACATGGTGGATTTTCTGGGCTGAGAGGGGCCAAGAAGAGGTTTTGAAGAGGCTTCTTAGTTTGGCTGAAGCTGAATGACACTTTCTGCCGACCCTGCTCCTCCAAATTCACTTTTGACTTTGTGCCCTTGGGCAGTAGTCGGTTAGACCCCATGCTCTTGGGTGGAGGGAGGCCTTTGAGGACAGCCGTTGACTTGGAAACCCTCTCCTCTTCTACCTACAGAGATAAAAAGTAGTTTTTAAATACACAGAGCAAAAATTAGTTCTTGATTTTTGCTTTTCCCTATCCTTCAAATTCTCTAGAAAATCATATTAAATATAAAATTTAATATTATTAAAATAAGAAATGCCTGTATGCTTTTTTTTGTAAGTCTATATAGCAGGTATAGTTTTTTTTTATTTTAGTAAGCTACTATTCATGTACTCGACTAAGTTACAGATTGCAGGTAAAATTAAGCCATCTGCCGGTGCTCTTTCAGCTATTACTTACCTTGGCATCTCCTCCTTCTTCCCTGAGGCCACCCATGGAGTGGTGCATAAGTGAGGGGGGAAAAAAAGATGTTGAAATTAGGCAAAGTACAAACCAGAATATTTTCAATTTAAAAACTGGTGTTATGGTATCCTCTCACTATAATTGACAGGTCCTGTTTTTTAACAAGCAATAAATGTAATGCAATAATAAATGTAGAGTACCAGGACATTATTAACCCCTTCACGATAACATAAGGAAAAAAGGAGGGGGGGGATGGGGTCACGGTACTCAGTTATCACTCAAGGGTTGAATTTCCTATGTGCTCCAGTCAAAAAAGTACATATTCTCCCATTGACTGAAGTTTGGCGTTCACATGCATTTAGGATTGATATGCAATTGCAGTGGAGAAATAGAAAAATATGGATGTGTTACACGTAAACAACTTTCCTACTGACTTGCACTAAATGCATTTTTTCCACTATTCGCTCAGGAGGGCTCTAAGTTATACATCTCTATATGGCCAAATGCAATACTGCAGTGTTCAGAATGCCAAAAGTAACAAAACGATAATTACACGTTGAAGTACTAAAATACAATAAACATTCATATAATTATATGAGAATTAACACAACGGTATTTAGAAATACATAAATTATATACAAGTATATTACCATTAGGCTGGATTCAAGCGATATTTGTTTTGTCAACACGCCTAGTAGGTGATGCAAAATAAATGACTGGTAGACTGAAAAACAATTCTTTCAATTACAATGAGTACAAACAAACAGGTTCTACAGAAATAGTGCGTCCTCGCAATCCTAAGCCACAGCACATGCACTCCTGTGAAAATGTGACAGATACCCTCATCTTGATGTACTTTGACCAACACTGAATGCTTTGAATGTTTCCTGGTTGATCATGAAACGTTTCATTTTGAACCAATGCGAGATCCCAACTGTCCCATATTTTCGTACACACAACATACGCTAATTACTCAATAACCATTCTGTACATAATGATGTATATGCACGAGTTTTTATTGCCAGTTACTAGCAACTGGTTTGGAATAATAGATCTGTAACGTACAAGATGTTTGGACTATGCAGGTGATTGGAATATTATATCAGCAATGCATTCTAAGCTTAGCTGTAAATGCTAACACTTGCACCATATCTATTGGTTAAGTATATTTGCTTGTTTACAGAATTGTTCTGAATGAAGAGTAAGAATAAATCCTTATACATCAAACACAATACAGGTCATTCTCATAAACTCATTACTGTAATTTTCTCTAATATTCTTCAATTTTCTCTAATATTTAAAATCAGATGACAGTCTTACATTATCTAAAATGTTGATTTTGTTGAGTAAAACAATTGACAAAAATTGAAGCAGCATAATAAGATGTATGGTCATTAATTGATCTGTCGTGGGTTGCTTGCAATAAAAGTTAGATTTAAAATCATTTTACCTGTTTTCCGTGTTATTTGATTTTAAAACAGCAATAGTAGGGCCTATTTGGGGAAAATGGGTGAGGGATCATTAAATCAGAGCTATAAATGACCATTTTAAAATACGTAATAAAGTTCATGTAAATTGCTCTGCACGACATCCAAACACTACATTTCACTGTAACATTTCGTTTTCATTGAAAGATTCTCATGCTTGTGAGAATGACCAAATATGAAGTATGGTAGGCTACCGCCATGCTTTCATTTTCAAAATAAAAGGGTTTCCGCAGATTTCAATAAGGTTCATAATGTAAATGAAATAGTCCATGTACCACGTTTTGCATGTCACCAAGATCACTGAGGGTGTAACCCCCTTTTCTTGCTTTATAAATTAGACTTCTTGCATAGCAGTGCCTTCTTTTTTGGGTTAAATGCAGTGGGCGTGGTCACACTGATGAGGTGACAAAGTGTAACTTTCGACATGCTTCTTTTTTATTTAAGCGCTTCATGGGAGAACGGATCCCTTACAGCAGAACGTGTGAAAACTGAAAGTGAAACAAACTTGCTGATAATCCGGCCTGTTCAAAAGCAAAACCTGTGCCTTAACAGCTGGGTTAACAAGCAGATAATGCAAAATGACTGCACATTACATAAGCTGTCTGAGGCTTGCAGTCAAACAGTATGTACCAAACAAAGGCACTTTTAAAATTCACTAAAATATAATGTGATCGACTAGCCTAAAAACTTGAGTGCTTTGACATTACACAAAATATTAATTAAATGTTATGTCGCAATGCAATTAAATTAGTTTTTGATCATAGGAAGGGTTTTAATAAAACAAAACCTGTCTAATTAGGTAAGGAAAAACAGACGTGCCTGCAATCAGTAACATCACTAACAATTTCATATACTGTTAACACGAAATAAAAGCTCCTTCACTCAAACTCAGACGCTTTACATCTCTCATAGGTTTCATCAAGCTCTTTTACATTGTATACTGCACACCACAGTTTTCAGAAAGCTGTCTTCCCACAAGCAATTCATCTCTAGAGGCAAGGAAAGGAAAACAATATTGCAGCTATGTCTTCTGTTAGCACAGTGTGGCTGCTAGGCGACACTCCTGCCTGCCGGCGCCCCGGGGGACTGACGCTGCTTCAGTGACCTTCGCATTTGCCCTGGTCTAGAATGACAACGGGGGCAGTCAGTATCCATCCCACTATCTAGACTGAGTTTGCCGCGAAAGATGAATGCTCACTGTTGCTGGGCTCAAACAACCTAAAACTGCATGCATCACATTTAAATATAAACAGAACAGCATGTTAACAACAAGAATACATACTACTACCACAGTGCACCAGCGAAGCGAGACAGAAGACTGAATGCAAGAGTACAGTTCTGTAGCACCAGCTGCATTCACTATTACGGTTCACATTTTCAGGTCAATTTAAAAGAATGGTAATTGGAGAATGCAGAACAGAAGGCGAGCTTATCAGTCTCTCAACGGCGGTAACACAGTCAACTTTACTGTTATTTATCCACACACCGAGGGTCAAAGAAAGGCTAGGTAAGCAGTCAGAAAGCTACATGTGTGTGAGGATCAGCACCAAGTCACCAAAACAATAAACAAACTGATCATAAAAGGAGGAAGCTTCCCATTATGCCACAGCTTATCTGATTAATGTTATGAAATTCAGGACTGCAGAATTTTGCCATTTTCAAAAGACATTTTATGTAATAGCCAAAATCACCAACTGCTACATTTAAATTTATCTTGGGTGAGATCATTTAAAATGGAAGTTGACATCCGTTTGATATCTGCAGTAGTAAAGTAGCATTCAAGTGCATATTTAGTACTTCGTTATTACAGTAAAATATCACTCCTTACCACACAATAGCACTTTTCAGATACATTTCACAGTAATAAGAATCTGGTGCTTTTGAAGGTGATGCCCTTCCTTACTATGAAAGCTTTCATTGGCTTTACGAATTTCGCAAACACGTAAAAAGATCCTGTGCTCTTTAAGTTGTCCCTACAAGTTAGCTAGGGCTAATGATGTGCTGGCCCTAATCGGTATTCATGTTAAGATTTGGAAATGTTACACTTTGCAGCCCATTAATGGAAAAAGGTGGATGAAGTCAGAAGCAACTGCTCTGATGTACACATTTGCAAATCTAGAAGCCAACTCACTAACAAAAAATACTAAACTGAAAAGTATTACAGCATCCTGTTATTGCTATAATGAATAGGTAGTGTGAACATAAAGCACGACGAATAAATTAAACTTCACCTACTACTTGAGTCTTGTATAGTCCTAATGTCTCAGTAAGGTCTTTAGAATGCAGAAGACCGAGTACAGCACTGTGAAGCCTGCTTGTTAGTTACTGTCAAAAGGACCCAAGAACACAGCAAATCATCACTCTTGGGTACCATGGCTAAAACCAGGCAGCTCTGCTGATCGACCCACGAGCAAAAGCATTAAGGAAAGCCCAATCTAGTATATATAGTAGCAAGCAGTACCCCTTAAAGTCAACACTGGAGACCAACTGCACGACAAATAGGCAAGGCAGGCGAGAAGCCAACAAAGCAGCACTCACGTCTCATTGAGCAGTCGGTACCTGGAGGAAATGTCAGTAGCATGCCGATTTTACAGAGCTTCCAGAGGGCGTGTTACGACAGTAACAAGAGCATCTGCGGCACACACTTCTTGAGGCAGAACAAAAGCAGATGTTTAGAACTAAATTTCAGAAATTATCTCAAGGTGCATGACATGAACAAGCATGGCACAGTTGAAATGGGAGGATAGGAATTCTGCATAAAATTCCAGTAACTGAAATTCAACTCTCCATACAGCAATCAATGCAGTCAAGTCGATCACTGACAGTCCAAATGCTAAAGGGCTAATGCCAATAAAATGTGTCATTTGTGGCAGTTACAATTTCCTGCTAAACATTATCCTCTGCTATACCCTTCCCAGTCACTTTTGGTTACTTTTCCAGAACAGTACAGTTCCAGGTCAAAAGACAGAAGACGCTAAGGTAAAAAGACTGGACACAAACTGGCAATGTCAATTATTTGATCCACTGATGCACTGGTTGAACCATCAGATGGGCTAAAAGGGTGGACTCAGTCACTGGGGGACTTACAGAGCCACAGTAAAACTGAGCGAACAGCATTACCCTGCTAGCAGGATACAAAACAAAACCCTTCTGGTGTGGTACAGGCTAAAGAAAATAAGCAAGCAGAGGACGACATACACATGAATGAAGGTCATGCCAGTCTTCGCTCCTCAGGAAGCACCACAGGAGTTATGTGCCTATAGGAGACCTCCGCAGGGATTAAGCAGCTATTCCAAGTTCAGATATGGGCAAGGCACCTGCCAGATTTCTCATGATATTACACATAGGACTTCATTAAAAAGACACACATAAAACTGGTGTATAATTTAAAGGAAGAGACAAAACAAACGTATAATAATTCCAGGTTTGACAGTATTGAATCATCGCGACAATACGCATACATTCTCTCTTGGTCTAAAGAAAAAGAAGAGATTCTCTTCTGTCATTTGAAATAACTGTTCTTCTGTTAGGGCTGAAGCAAGTCATTGCAGACCTTGAACAACAAGGCATCACAAGAAAAACAATAAGCAAAACAAAATACTCTCTAAAAGGACAACACTGAGCTTAAGAATGAATCCAATAAATTGCTGCTACATTAAACAGAGCTTAATGAATGTTTCTGTAAATGGCAAAAAATAAGCTCAATGTGTTAACAGCACAAAGAGCCATGTGTCTAACTCAGCTGGCACTTCCATAGAAATAAATATAAAAGCTAAGCCGATACAAGTGTGTGAAAAGTGGAAAACTGCTGGATGGTATGAAAAAAAAAAGGGGTGGGGGGGTGCTTATATTTTCAGGAGCATCAGGAACTTTGACTAAAAGCAAGGAGGGTTCTAAAATGACCTATTACCACATTCATGTTTTGCCTGAATATTACCCTGAATATAACTGCTTTGACTACCAATACCTTAGTGGGTGGATGTTAGTGGACAGCCCCCAGTCCTCCTAAAACACTGAAAGACCCAAGTGCTTGAATAAGTTTTAAATGACACAGAAATATGTATGAAAATGTCTTAACACTTAAACTGTTCTGATGTGTCGATGCAGTACCAGAACAGCACTACAATATCTTAAAGTCACAAGACATTGCGCCAAGATGTGATGAGCGAGGATAGGAGGCGAATGGTGCCATGGCAACCAACGCTCCGTCGGAGTTCCGGGAAACCAGGTTGCACTGGCCAAGCAGACAAACCTGGCAGGTTGGAGAGCTATAGGGCTGAGAGAACGCCAGGTGCGAGGGACAAGGGAGAGCGGCCATGATTGGTGCCTCAAAAAGAGCCGCAGAGAAGGGCCTGATGAGACAGGTCCAGAGTTCAACCACGAGACCTAGGTCACAAGTTCAAACACCACAACAGCAAATACAGCAATGCACCAGGAAACCCTCAATAATCCACAAAGAATAGCGGAGACCATGAAGACACCCCTAAAAGGCAGAGATGGTGCATGCAGCACACTTCAGGTTAGGTGTGAGGCAGATTGCTACCACTGACAGAATGAGGCCTGAGAATCGACACGACAACCGGAGCCCGACTATTCATAGACAGGGGGCAAAGCAGACTAGAATCCACTGAGCAGTAGAACCACTTCAGCTCTGCAACAGGAGCACCAAGATTAGAATTCCAGAAAGGCCAGATCCCATGGAAGCACTCTGCTCTATACCGGGGATGGAAAACTGTTTCCTGAAGTTTCAATGTCCAGGAAAAAAAATACAAAATACAAATACATTAATGTTACACAGACCTATGGAACACATGCTGCAGTCTTGTCTTCTGAAGAACACAGTTCAGTAATGGTAGATCAGGTTAACAACCCACTGCAGTACCCTGCATAGAGACCACCTTGAATAGAAACTTGATGCCTTGTCTTGGAAATACATAGCTACTGTTAATTCCCTAATGAAAGAGCATGCAATGTCTTCTGTGACACAAGCCTGTACTCCAGAGGTGTGCACTCAAGCAAAACCACGTGGCCAAAAAGGCACAGACATGTGGACTGGGCTTAGTATCGGGATGCATAACATGAGTGCATGTGCATGCGAGTGAGTGAGTGAATGTGAGAGGATGATGGTACCTGATCTCCGCCTCCACAACCATATCCATTTAGGGATGGGTCTGGCTTGAGCAGCCCGGTGGAGCTGCTGGCCTGGAACAAACCAGCTCAGAGCAGTGTGCTCTCCAAGGTGATGTCACACCTGGTAGGATTAAAGAAACACTGCTCCAGTTAACCATACAGCACTGTGCCCTATCCCTCCCAAAGCGAGGGCAGGGGGAAACAACAAGTGCTTTCATTTCAATTGTAGGTTTGTTCCCCCCTAGCCTATCAGATACTGGACCAGGAAAATACTGTCTGCCTGCTAGTCAGGCATACCAGGGGCGAGTGCTCCAAAGCTCCGTCAAAATAAAAACCATTTATTTTTCAAAAACCGTATAGTATCTTAGCTAGCTAAAGAGTAATGGAAGCACAGGGTGTAGAACAGGAACAGGGCCTGTTATTGTTCCTTTGCAAGGCACATGCTGGCCAAAGCTATACACTGCCTTCGGTCAACCTAAAAAGTGTGCTTTAAGGAAAAGATAAGGAGATACTACGAAAATGCAAAGGATTGGCATGCAATACACAATAAAGATGCAAAACTGGTAATATAACTAGTCTAATCAGCATTTCAACAGATACCTAACAGATACCAAAATTACAAAATATTACAGTATCCATACCACAGATTAAAATACCAGTCTTCTGACATTTCTAGATTTGCTAGACAGCTACTGTAAATCTTAACCGAAAATCAAACTGCACATACCAGTCTTCTGACACTTCCAGATTACTAGAGATAGCTACTGTAAATCTTAAATTGAAAATCAAACTGAACATACTGCAATTCAAAGCTAATATTCTTTGACCTTTAGAAACAAAAATGAGCAGCCAGTTGTAGCTCAGCCCACATTTCCACACTGTACAAAAGTCATGTTTGGCTCACGTTTGGTTGTAAGGCTCAACTTCACAACCAAATGGTGTAACACTACATTACAATTAACATATAAATTCACTTTACAAATCTGTCTTTCATGCCTTGTTTGTCCACATAACCCTAGCAGATACTCAAATATGAGCAAGACTACCTATTAGCAGATGTTAACTGCTAGACTGCTAATTTTAACAAAGTTTTGCATTGATCATTAATTTTCAATATGCTGTCAAAGATGTAGGTGGTGGTTGTTCATCGCAATTGAGAACACAGTTGAGAGACATACTTAGTATACAATCGATATCACCAACAAATAAGAAAATCATTAACATTATAGTAAATCAGTTCAAGTGCATGACAACACACCTTGTTTGGAAGAATTACATATATTCCTTCATTTGAAATGTTACATACTAAATTTAAAGCTTTTTGCCCATTGAAAACGAGAGGAAAAGATACACAGGCTGACAATACCCACTTCTAGAAGGTAGACAAATGCAAGATTTAAAAAAAGTTGTGGCTGCAATCAACTTTAAGTCTGTCTGTGACACGCAAGGTGTTCAATAAGACAAAACCTTACTAGAAGACACAAAAAAAATGACATCGAGATGACATTGACTTAAAAAATCAGCTTGATGATTAGAGAAATCCAGACTGAACGGCACTACTGCTACTCTCCAGCTTGGAAGGAAGTTTGGAAGGGAATCTCCAACATTTCTGAAAAGGAGGAAAAGCTTGTAAAAACTGAACCCAAATGTGCACTTCGTGACTTGGTAAATAATCAGAAGCATATCAATGGGCGTTCAATGTATAAGATGCGTCCGCCCGTGCCTCCTTTCACCGGGGCGAGTGTTGAGAGGCTGCTCAGGTTCACATCACGACCGAAAACGCAACCCCCCCCCCCGACCCCCCCCACTGTTTGATCCTCGAGACCGTGTCCCGGTCCGCCATTAACTTGCTGCGTGAACGTCGCAAATGCAAGGCGAATTTTGACGTCCTTGGTCGATCTTCGGTAGATATGTCAGAAACGCCTCGCCTCCATCTAGGTGGCCGCGTCTATTGTTTCAGCGTGTCCAGTGGGAGCCATTGCTCCGGACGCGTATAGGTAGGCGGGTGATCAACTAGGTAACAAGCAACCAAGTTACCTACTTATCAGTGAATACGCGAATTAAACACGGGCTGCACATGCAACCCAAAAATAAGATGTTTTACAAATATAAGAGATACATTTTAATGCCGATTACGGCATGTTCATTCTGCGAATGTAGCAACGCGGCTAATAATGGAGTCGCGGTGTTTAAAAAGCACTCATGCCAGCGATCGTCTGTTTTAGTCACCGTAGCCAGCCGGACACTTAATACGGCTCCAAAGATGGAACAGACACGGGGAGCCGGCTGACTGGCACACGACACACCGTAAAGTCTTTAAAATAAGAGCTCGGCGCTAGCACTGCCCCCATGAGATGACACCAGAGAGGAGGGGTCCGTGTGGTTTACACCGCGGATCCCAAGGCCTGTACAGAGGCCTGTGAGACGGAGTGCCAGAACTCAGAGCCCATCTCAACCGCTCTTCAGACCTGTCAGCCCCCCCAAAAGTAGTTTTAGGTCGCTCCAATTCGACTTAAAAGATACATTTCGGCGGCTGCAGAGAGTAGCCGCGTAATGCCGCTCCCGTCATGTTTGTTTATGGGCTGAGCGGACGGCTGCCCCTCCGCGAAACTGCTGAAGTGTGCGTGTATGAGCGGGCTTAGCTTAGCCACTCGCTCACGGACTCGGCTTACCTGCTGTCAGCCTGCAAGGGACACTCGGTTAACTCGCCGGATAACTAACCGGCTAGGGGTCTCATGATATGACACGGTTTAGTTGGCTAAACCGCTTGCTAATCCTCAGTTAAGCCCCCACAGGTCTGACAACTGAACGCCAAGAAAGAGTGTGTCGGACGGGGGCTACCGTCGCTCCGCGCTTCGCAAGCTCTCCCAGGCTAGCCCCTAACAACGGCTCAAATACTCACTCCGTCGGGTGTTCCGGGTCGTAGAAGTCCCCCATCCTCTTCGCCGAAAGCGACACGAAAAGACCCCTTCGGCTTGACTGAAAAACATCCAGTGGCGCCGAAGTCCAAATCCGAACCGGCTTACTCCTGAAAGCCCAGCCGGCTAGCCTAGCCGCTAGCTAGCTAGTCAGGCTGCGTTCATCGAGTGGGCAACGGGCAGCCGGGCAGAGACTCGAAACCATACGGATGCGATTAATCGCAGATCGTGGGGAGGGGGAACCGCTGTAAGTCTCACGGGCCAATTATGAATCCTTATTGTAACTAAACATTAGCCATGTAGACAGCTAGCTAATGACCTAGTCGAGTACGATTTACCCGCGGCGACTCCTCCTCTAACGCCATGACGAGTTCAGTCGCTAGCCTGCCTTTCCCGGCCGAGTTCTTACGTCACCCGGCGCGAGCCGTGTTTGTGGACGGACGCGAGCCTGATGGACGACGTAAGACCGCGAGCTTGAAGTAGTGTCATCAAAAAGAGAAAACAGTGACATAGAACTACACCACCCATTTAAGCCTGCTACTAAAGTTTAACTTTAAAATGTTGCATGGCTTTCATGATATCACAGAAATTTAGATACTGCGTCCCGAGTTGAGGTTAGCTAGTTAAGGAACAGTATAGGCCGTACATTTCGGCGTGTTGTGGAAAATTTGCGCGTTTTAAGTACTTGGAGTATTTGTCGGAGTTTTAATCTGCATAGTTTTTTCAACCGGTACATTTAATACTCCCATGGTTGCCGACATTGGTCAGCTGGCTGGAGTGATATTTTCAATTCGAAACAAGTCTGCACGCATGTATTTACATGTATTTAGCAGTTTTATCACCTTGTACATAGTTTGTAGGATTTGCACACTACAACAACGCTTGTGATGTAGCTAATTTTAGGTTTATAAGGGAATAATATAGTAGGGTGACCAGATAACCCATGTCATCCTGGACACTCTGATCTAGGACAGGAGTTGTAAATTACCATTTCAATTAAAAGGACCCGGATTTCACTTTAGCACTGAGTTCTTGCTGTGTGTTTATTGGTCAG
>JAODLD010000046.1:25899582-25914394 GCA_026781065.1 Mormyrops boulengeri
AGTTGAATCAGGTGTGTTAAACGAGGGGAAACCCAAAAATGTGCAGGGCTCTGGCCTCCCAGGACTGGAGTCTGACACCTGTGCTTTACATCATGATGATAACTTGAGTGTGGTTCCCTTTCTCTGGCCTATTTTTTTTGGATGTAGTACCATTCTTGAGCTTTATACACTCTCCATAAGAAATACAGAAGCGTTGCTTGGAAACTGGCTTTCTGGATCAGGTGTACTGGGAGAACAAGGGGAAGATCTGAATGTTGGTTACATACCCGTTTCTGCATAGCCCACAGTCTGATCCTCAGAGCTGTAAAGAGTACATTCCTATGCAGTTTGATCAAACACCAAGACCCAAAGTCCCTTCAGATCGTAATGCACTTATATTCAAAAGGCTGGGTCTTCTGCAGCTGCTTCATACCTGTGAGCATTTGGGTAACACTGATGCACCACTAACCAGCTCACACAACAGCTCACCCGCAGATTCCCGTAACATATTTTGAAATATTTGAAAGCAGTAGATCATTTCTCCTGGCTTCAATTTCAGTCATTTACAGGCTGAATTGTGCTAAATAGTCCCTAGTAGATTGATAAAGCTGTTGGTAGTTTACTGCTTATAATCCGAGGAAGAGTATATCAGTCTGGTTAGTATTTCTGTCCGATTCAGTTATTCAGTTGATTATGGAACATTATACAGAAAAGAATGTTTGTGCGGTCCAGTAGGTGACTCTACCCTGTGTCTGATGTCCGTCCCTCAGATCTCCATAGAGAATGACTATCTGGGCCCCCGCAGGATTGAGAGCCTGAAGAAGGAGGACCTAGACTGGCAGAGCAAGGCCCACGAGGCCGTCCTGTCCATTCAGGACTTCACCGTCAAGTACTTTGAGATCACCGCCAAGGCACAGAAAGGTAACTGCAGTCTGCCTCACCTATAGCTGGCTGACCTGTACTTAGTACTGTATCTCCACGTGCTCTGGGTTCGCTGTCTCTGTGGGGGGATTTACAACCCTCAAAGCTGCTCCCATCAAAATTATGGTCACCATTAATGGGTAGGAGTGGCACTTTGCTACAGGAGCTTAACAGCATTTTAAAAGCCCCCTTCCAGTTCCTCCCAGTTTTAATCATTTTATTTCCGCTTCACATTTGGCTGGTGGCGGTATCATGCATAAATACCGCGGTACTGCAGTTTAACTTGTGGTTGAAATCAGTTAGCCCACAGGTCACACGGAATGGAAGGGGGGGCTCACCACGAAGGGTTTAATGGGAAATTTCCCCAAGGACATCAGGGAGTAATGCTCTTCCCCTGAAAAATGGGCACAATTGGGCCATTAAGTTTGAAACACCATTGGGGCTGTGTTGCCTGTGCTCTCCCCCCTGCAGGGTATGTGCAGGCGTCATTTTGGCCTGCTCAGTATGGCTGTGCAGGGGCCTTGCAGTGAACTGCCTTAGCTGCTATTACAATGAAGCGTGATAGATCAGAGCAGCCACCTGTGTGTTTGCACTTAGTCATTTTTATGGGGCTTCATCCACAATGGCTTCGTTTTTGCCCCCCTTTATAAATCCTCATATATGGAGCAATTCATAGCAATCCTGGTTTTAAATATTGTGTCCAAAGGCGCTACATCGCGGCCCCTCCTGGGCCTTCAGCCACATTAAGGACAAAGTCTTTAGCCCCCAATATGCCCAATATTTAGCAGATTATTATTATTTATAGTCATTAACACCATGTGGTGATTAGACACAGCAGTATGTAAATTTATATACTGCCTTGTAAAGTTACTGAAACTGAAATTATTCTGTCGTAGGTCCAGCAGGGGGCTCTAGCATCCAGTGTTAAATGGCATTTTTCATCATTCTCGCCTAGATTTTCATGTGCTGGCTGAATATTGGCATGTGCCTCTTGGAAAATGCTTGTTTATTTTGTCAGCATGGTGTCACAGTTGTCCTGGCCATGGGTCCTTGCTGCGTGTTGTGTCCAGACAAAGACTACCGTTCCCGTCCATCTTCGACTAGGACCCATAAGATTACAGTGTTTATGTAGCAGAAAGCGACTCATCTGAGTGCAGCAACATGTACCCCCCCACCCCCCACCCCCCCACTCTGCAGCGGTATTTGAGCGCATGCGTGCCGATCAGAGGAAGTTCGGCAAGGCGGCGTGGGCGGCAGCCGTGGAGCGCATGGAGAGGCTGCAGTGTGCCGTCTCCAAGGAGACGCTGCAGCTGATGAGGGCCAGGGAGATATGCTTGGAGCAGAAGAAGCAGACTCTGAGAGAGGAGGTATCTCTAAAGCACCTGCTCGTCAGAAGGGCCGATGTCTTTGTTCTGCTGGGGTGCTGATTTCTTCTCAAACATTTGCAAACCTCTCTAGCTGTAGCTCTTTCAAATTAGTGCTTAAAGTAGAGAATAATGTCTCAAGATAAAATCTTCTGAACTGTATGTGCTTTTCGGAAGACTGTCCTTTTACTGCCCTCTAGTGGTCATATTTCTGCCTTGCACTTATCGTCAGGCCATTTTAGCCTGTATCCCCACCTTATTTGTGGTTAATGATTTAGATGCAGGCTCTGCAGGGTGGCGAGGATGCCGTGCATCGCCTGGACCAGCTGGAGGCACAGTATTACGAGCTGCAGCTGCACCTTTACGAGATCCAGTTTGAGGTGCTGAAGTGTGAGGAGCTGCTCTTGACCACACAGCGTGAGAGCCTCCAGAGGCAAATAACTGGTGGGTCCCACCTGCTCTCTGGTGAGAGGGGTCCCACACATTCCTGTCTCTAGTTCTGCAGCTCAGCTATCTTCAGCAACTCCATGCCATACCTCAGAACGGCCTGGTCCCCGAAGGGTTAGACCATAGAATAGGCAGAGGGTGTGGTTATTTGGGTGTAAGAGTACAAAAACATCTTAAAGACATTAGCTTCCTTCGCTCTTATTTACAGTAATTTAGTTACAGTACCAGTCACTTTGTCTGGACGTAGCTGTTTTTATTGCATCTGTTTCCCTTTTAGCTATGTAATTCACCTTGTAGTCAATGGCCTTGAGACAGTGAAGTAATACATATCAAGTATTGCAACAAGCAAGAGAAGTGTTCAACATTTCCAAATTTTCTCAAGTTTTAGTCTCTTCCCAGTAGCCCCCCTTTGCTTTGATGACCGCACTGCAGATTCTTGGTATTCTTTCAACCGGCTTCCAGATGTAACCACCTGGAATCATTCTCCAACAGTCCTGACTGAGTCTCCACAAGTTCTGGGAACAAATGGGCTACCTTGCTCTTACCTTTATATGAAAATAAGCTCTGGGGAGTGTAGGTCGGGGAATTGCGGGGGCCAGCTCATCTGTCACGGCACTCCATCTCATTCCTTGTTGACAAAATACTGCAGTACGTACATAACCTCAAGATGTGCTTAACATTTTGACAGGTACTGTATATGTTAGCCTTTGCCCAGGCTTGGTGTGGGTCGAGCTCATGATTCCCCCCGTGGCCCCGCCTGGCACCTGGCTTGTCACAGAACATGCTGGTAGGGTGTCTTTACTAATGGGAATGATAATAAGCCAGGCCAGTAATGTCTCCTCGGGGCAGATCTACAGGATGAGGTGGTCTACTATGACACCTTCGAGAGCACGGAGGCCATGCAGGGCACTGAAGACTCGCTGCCCCAACGAGAGGAGCTGCTCAAGCTGCAGCAGCGTGTGAGGCAGATGGAAGCCAGAAGGGGGCGCATTACTGCCAAGAAGGCCTACCTGAAGAACAAGAGGGTGAGACTGATTTTTTTGACAAATGAGACGTCCTCTGTTAGGTGTTCTTTGTACACATTACCTGTCAGTTATGTCTGATGTTGTTTTGTCTGTTTTTTGCATAAATTTCTTCTAGTCTTTCTATGTCTTTTGCAAGCCGAATTCAATGTTTTAGTTACTTTGGATTTTCTGAGACCTGCTATATGTTGATTGTTGGGCTAATTAGGGGCAATGCTAAGTTGATATGGGGGATTTAGGTGGCTAATGTGGTGCCTGTTTATTATTCTGCCCTGATTTTCCCATCACTAGGAGATCTGCATCGCTAATCACAAGCAGAAGATGCAGCAGCGGCAGGGCAGCCAAGAGGACCACATGTCCAATCAGGCCTTGCAGCAGGTATGGTCACATCTAGCGTGTTTTCACCTCTAGGGAAGGAAAAAAATCCTATAAAGCAGCCACACCCCTATGTCTCTGACCATGCTAAATGGATGGATGGGTGATGCAACCTTCTTCACATCCATGTTTCTGCTCATTGACACGATGAAGACGCTGTTCATATCTACAGGGGTGTCGCAAAACTCTTCAACCAGCACAAAGACTTTGAGGTGGCTCGCTGCCGGCTAGAGGGGGGGCCCTGACGGGAATCCTCGGTGCCGCCCGGGATTGCGAGCGGCTGTCCCGCCCCGATAAGCACGTGGCGTGAAAAGCCCGATTATTCCGTAGCCTTGCCACTCTTTGATCTTTCTGCGCAGGGCTGCGACGGTCTGTCACCATCATTCGCGTCGTGCGATTTGCTTTGCAACGGGACAGCTGTCTGCTCTGAGGAGCGGACACAGAAGTTTGGAATAAAGTGCCCCTAAGGTGTTCCGATGTGTGTTTGGGGTTTGGTGCAGCGAGTGAAACTGCCACATTATATAATTATATAAACAGCATTATGAACAAATATATAATACATGAATGGTAAATCTTACAAAAATTGCAATCTGTTACACTATTTTCACCTTGTGTTTTCCCTCTATTCAGTGACGACTTATGAATAAAATTTTCGTTATTTGTTCCATATACTTACACTAGTGGCCAAAATTGTGGAAATACCTAGCATTTTTGGCATTACGCTTTAAAAATTAGTACACGATATTGGCAGTAATGTTCCTAAACAAAGAATGTTCACAGATATTAAATACGATTATATACGTAACTGGAGGAGCTGTAATAATGTTTAGCGATCTCTAAAAATTGAAGGTGTTTCCACAATTTTAGTGTAGTCACTGATTCTGAAGCAGTTCTGAGAGATCTTTCAGAGGTGGGTGCGTTGTGCACCATGACAGATGTAGGTCACCGGTAAACATTGTGTGTGAAGTTGTGATGTATCGAGGGCCAAGTCACAGTTTGCCCGGAAGCGTCACGGTCTGTGGAAAGACCCGACATGCCGGGCAAGTTTTTGAGCTCCTCTGGGGATCTTGCAGCACATGTACCAGCAGCGGATGGATGAGGAGAGCCAGAGCACCAGGGTCAGCCAGGAGAGGCAGAAAACGCTGGAAGGACTCCGCAGATTCAAGCAGGTACCAGAGCAGTGCTCATGCCGGTGACCATCTGCATCGCTGTGCTGAGATAGCCTCCCATAGTTCTGGTGTGCTGCCGTCCAACTTCCAGCTTACTACAGTAATTGGGCCCAAAGCTGTATGCAGCATAGTGCTCAAGCAAGCAGAGGTGTAATAAGCTTCTCAGCCACCAGGAGGGGCTACGATAAAGTTTGATAAAGATGTTGAAGGTAAATAGCCAGCAGTATTTATGAAAAGTGCCCCAAAGTGTTATATTTTTGTATTCACAGAGTACCTAAAACAAACGAGAGGAAAAATAAAAATGTATTTCAAATGATAGTTTATGTAAGTGTTTCCTACTGTTTTGCTGTTAGTTAGTTGATTTATTCTCCTCTGTAGCGCTACCCAGGTCAAGTTACTCTGAAGTCGAGGCGGCTGCGGCTGGCCTGCTCCCCGAAGAGAAGGGTCAGTGGCCTGAGCCGGCCCGTGAGCCTCGAGCAGCCCCAACAGACCCTGGAAGTCAGCGTGCAAACAGAGCAGGAAGGCGTGGCCCTGCGCTCTGCGCTGCCTGTGCCACCCGAATGCCCCACGGCGCTTCTGCAAGGCGGGGCTGTGCTCCAGAATCAAACCGCGGCCCCTCCCTCGACCTCAAATGGTGGCCCGCCCATCTCTCACTCCCCGCTCCCTCCCTCAGCCCCTCCTCCTCTTCCACCCCCTTTGGCGGGGGATGCACCCGGCGAGGGTAAGGGGGACCCCGCCAGCCTCATCCAGCAGGATGGCAATCCTGGGAACGAGCCGGGAGTCCCCAGGCCTCCGGCTGCTGCTTACCCCTCCTCGTCTTCTTGCTGCTTCTTCGATAGCAGTCAGCTGATCGACGCCCGAAAGCGGCTGAGGAAGACGCCGATTGCGGATGGGTCCCTGGGGAGGCGAGGTGGGCCCCGGCACGCTGCTGTCGGCGAGGCACCTTCAACACTTTCACATTTAGGGATTCCTTGAAGACATGTTTCAGTCAATGAGATGGATTTCAGATTTATTCAGAACCTTGAAGTCTAGAACGTTTTGCTACCTTAACAGAGTCAGGTGAAATGCTCTTTCTGAAGAAAAAGCCATATTGGGCAAAAATGTGTTAACATTCATTATGAGTTTATTTCTCATATACTACATCGTTGAGTAGTATTTTCATATTATGTTGATATTATCATCCTGGCCTCTATTTACATCTGCTTGTTGACCGTTCGGCCCTGCACTCATGCCTAGTGCATGTGATCCTGCATTTTCATTACATACATGATGTAATACTTGTCACCATTCATAGATTATTGTATCTGAGGCACTATGAAACGGATCCAAACGTGGTGCCTGTCTCTTGACAGCTAGCACCCCGATGGATGAGGTCCTGGCCTCGCTGAAGCGCGGCAGCTTCCGCCTGCGCCGGGTGGAGCTGCGGCCCCCGCGGCCCGAACCCAACGAGGATGACGACACCAGCAGCATTCTGGCTCAGATCCGCAAAGGTGTGAGGCTCAGGAGGGTGCCGCGGCCGGACGAGGCTGACCCACTGGTGCGAAGCATCCAGGAGGCCATGTGCCGCATCAAGGAGGCTTCACCCGAGTCCGAATCTGAGGACGAGGGGCTCCCCTGTGCTGACTGGGACAGTTAGGTCTGCATCCTCCACCCCCAGGGGTCCGACCTTATCCATGACACCTAGTGCCTACTTTCATCAGTGAAACTTTTCATGACCCAGAGTGTCTACTCCTACCAGATACGTTAGTCACAACCCATGGCATTTATTCCCACAAGTTAAACTTTACCCACAACCCCTAGCGTCTCCTACCATGAGATAGACTTCACCTACGATCCCTAACACATACATGGGACCTAGACCTCATCAATGGCCTGTCTTGGGTAAATGTTGTTTTAGATCTGATGGCATGCTTACATAGCGATATCCATTACAGGGTCACGGCCAGCTTAGAGTCTCTCAGGCAGCATAGGGCACAAGGCGACTGACCACGGTAGAAGGGGAGTCAGTCATTATAGGGCACACAAACAGCAATGGGACACAACCTTGGAAGTGTGAGACCACACTGCTATCCTCTGAACCATTGTGCACACCAGTCCTGTATATGAGAAGAAAAATATTATGCAAAACTAGTTTCATTTTTTCATGACTAACTGGCATTGAGTATATCTGGCTTTAAAGGTGAGAATCAGAATTTTATATTATACTGTAAATCTGGCAGGTGAGCAGTGCATGGAGACATGCAGAAGACTGATCTTAAGACATTTTATTTAGCGTTAGAGCAACGTTAGATGCTCTCCGTACCAGTGTAAGGAATTTTACAGAAGCGTTTGTGCAGCCGGATACAGGTAACAAGTGCTTTTCTGCATTATTCATAGATGGGATTTTTCTGACCTTGGCATATCACTCAGAGAAAAGGGAATTTTCAATATATTTATAATGTAAGACTCAATTTAGAAGTTCTAGCTGATCGTGAGACCCAGCCTGAGTGACGCAGGAGCCGTCCGGATGTCTGGTGAAGCCTGAGAGTCATTAAGTCAAGGCCTTCCAACATTATTTCTGTCTTATCAGAGCTCAGCAGTAGCCAGAGCTGCGCTGTCCAATCCACACTGTCCTTTACATGGCTGTTACACAGCTCCTGTAGGTTCACCCCGCTTTGGCAGATGCATGGAGTCACATCTCACTGCCACAGCAGCATTAATTAACACCATGCCTGCTAATAATATCCCATAGGAGGAGAAGGGGATTACAGCTTCAGGATTCCAGTGAGACGAGTTACAGCTTCAGGATTCCAATGAGACGCGTGTCCCATTTAGTGTAGCTCAAGGTGTTTCACATACAGTCGCTCCCTGGGTTACAACGGTCTGTGTTACAGCGGTCTGATATGATATTTTGACTTTACGATGGGTATTCCAATTCCATTCTGTTTTTCACTTTCGGTACATTATTCAATAAATTACATGAGATACTCAACACTTCATTATAAAATAGGCTTCCTGTTAATGATTTTGCCCAACTGTAGGCTAATGTAAGTGTTCTATGCATGTTTAAGGTAGGCTATGACGTTAGGTGTACTGTATTAAAATGCATTTTCACCTTATGATTGGTTTATCGGAATGTAAACTCATCGTAACCCAGGGAGTGTTTGTAATGTTTTTTTTTTTTTTTTACGGGATGGCATTCAGAGTATGGATAAAAGTCTTAAACAGCCGGAGCCTTTTTTCATTTCTGCTTTATTTTGTCTGTGAGTGGTGCTTTGTTAGTTTAGTTTCTCTTCTTGCTAGCCTGACCCAGGCTGAGGTGCTTATTGTCCTCACCTTTGCCCGGCAGCCCTGCTGTGCCTGAGAGGCCTAATTGAAGCGGACACTGTGAAGTCCATGGGAAGCTGTAGGCTAGAGCAGGGAAGATACTGACGGGCATTCGCCAAACAAACCTTTAGAAACTAATAACATTTTTCAGAGATGTATGCAAAATTTTGCAGCCCACAGGGTTTTACCAGCTGATTTGGGATCAGTTGCTATGACAAGTGAAAAGTCTTCATAATTGCCTCTCTTTTTATGTCTGCACCATAGACGATCCCGCCAGCGAGACAGCAGGGCCCCCATCTGAGAGCCGTCTCCAGGTCCTGCTCCACCCTCATTCGGACACACAGAATAATCCTTCACATGCATTGCCTCCATCCTTGGACGGATTGACATGAAATGTTCCTAATCCAGATTGTTTTTTTTTTTTATTGTAACAATGTTATGTTAATTTGATTTTTTGCTTCAGGTTGAGATTTATATCTTGTTTATAATAACTATTTTGCAGGTGATATACACGTATATTTAAAAAAATATAAGTTCTTCGTCACTCCCCCTTACTTGTGACAATCCGCAAAGTCTACAGAAATGGTTGCCCTGTGGATTTTACCTGGATAGTGGGTTTAAGCTACTGTACAGTACAATTCAAATATAAAAGTGTCTGCCTGTGGTCTTTTTTTCTTTTCTGCGGCCATAATCGAGTAACAGACAACAACATCAGCTACCTGCGTGTGGCTGTGTGGCTCTGTGAATGACTCGCACAGTTGAATCCTAAATGCAATGAGTTAGCTGAAGTCTATCTTATAGTGTATATTATGTATATTTTTTGTGTTTCTCTTTCTCTTAAGCCCTTAAATATCTCAAAGTTTAATTAAAATAATATAAGGGGACATTTTATTATCACCAAAGCACCTGTAAGAGTTTTGTGCAATTTAAAAAAATTGTCATTGTTTGTTAATTGAACCAATGAATAATGTAATGATAATTTTAATTCAAAATAAAATTTGACATCTTTCCACATGGATGGTATGGTGGCACAGTGGTTAGCACTGTTGCCTCGCACCTCTGGGACTGGGGTTTGAGTTTTTGTCCTGGTTCCATGTGTGTGGAGTTTGTACATCCTCACTGTGTTGTTGTGGGGTTTCCCCCCTTACAGTCTAAGGTGAATTGGAGTTGCCAAATGGTGTAAATGTGGTGCCCTGTCCTGGGTTATTCCCTGCCTTTTCAGGATAGGCTCTGGACCTCCGTGCCCATGAATAGGATGAGTGGGTACATAGAATGGATGGATCTTTTCACCATTAGAGATTAAATGATAATGATTCAGTTGTCTTCTTCACCATATTGAAATTAAATGAATGATGTCTGGTGATTATATTGCCTTTGCCGAATTAATTGATGCTGTAATCAGAAATATACCTTCTCCATGCTCAGCAATTTTTTGTTGCTTTCTTTATGAGAGCTTTCATTTCAGCAGATATCACCTTTACATAAGCACATGTTTTATATACATGTTTGTACATAATTTCTGAATATAACAGCATTGAACATGAAACTTTATCTATGAGGATAAAATCAGTGGTATAAAAATTACTGCAGTACCTTCTTTGCGTTCTACTTGGCCTCTGTATCACAAAGCCAGATTTGTTGCTTAGCTGGATAACTTGTCAGATTTAAGGTACCCCATCTTAAATGGCCTTTGCCTTTGTTCACTTACATTTAGTCTAGACTACCCTAAATCCAACAAGTTATCCAGCTAAGCATGAAATCCTGCTTTGTGTTACAGGCCAATGGTGCAGAGAGCAATGACTCAGTGTCCAGAGTCTTTTCCTCAGAAGTGCAACATCCTTCTGTTAATAGTATTAAAAAGGCATTTGAACATTCCCAGTGCTGACATAGCTTAAACCCACACTGCACCCTTGCTCTCAATCTACTATCAGTTGATCTATCAGTATGTGTCTTATATGCACCTATTTACTGTGTTAGATTTTGGCTAGTGTTTTCCCTGATTTCCTCATGTTTGTAAATACTAAACATTTCTGTTGTTCAGTTCTTCCATAAATCAAATTGTCTCTTGAACACTGAATGCTTGTCATCTCCAGAAAATCCTCTTTATTTCCTCAAATATCTGTTCCATGAATGGACTTAACCAGTCACTAGGTCTGCAATATATTAAAACTGCAAAAAAATATATATACTGTATGTATTTAATGCATTTGGAAAAAACGTAGCAACAAAACTCTCATGCATTTGCACAAGTTAGTAAAAGGACAAGATTAAGTATTTATTGAAAATAAGCAGGGAAAAGGTGTTTCCAGCAATACACCTTCAATGTAAAATAATTGCTTTAACAATTATTATTATTATTATTATTATTATTATTATTATTATTTCATCCTGTATTCCTATGGTAGAAATGTGCTTCTGAGTTTTGCTTTCTGTTTCAAATTTGATTTTACTCCCCATTGCAAATAAAACTCATCAATATGTAACCTTGAAATTGCCTTGTCCTTATTTTTTCCCGTTGCAATATTCATCCCTATGCATGATCCAGTAGTGCTGTATTTCGATGTGCTCTATGATGTGCATTATTTTCACAGCCTCAATAATCTGTAATGAGTGGTTATGAACATCAAAGAGCAGCAAGATTCTGCATGTTTGGTCGTGAAAATGGCATGAAGACTTTGGTTCTGTAAAACAATGGTTTCCAAACATCCACTTCAGCCACTTTAAATGTTTCAGCTCATTATAGTTTTGTTACAGTTGAATCAAAAGAATGCGTGGCGAGGTTTAGGAACCATTGCTCTAGAAGAGGGGCAACCAGATAGAAGCCAAAGGTGATTTATGATCCAGGTAAAATCCGGCGATGTTCAGAAACTCTCTGTGTGACAGCATCAGCAATTCAAAATGTGTGTTATGATAAAACACATCATAGGACAAGAGGCTTTCTAATGGCAGGTAATTCAGAGGCAATTCAAATAGGTATGCTAAATTTGCAACAACACCTGGTGCCATAAACTACAGTGTGAACCAATTCCAGACCTTGTTTTCATGACCAAAAAGGCAATCACCATAAATCCAACACATGGAAAATAACTGATGAATCATGTTTGGTTTTTCATTTCTTACTGACTGTTTTGTATAAAATCACTATGGAAGTTTGATTTCTGCGGCTCTTTTAATGTTGTCTTGTATAAAACATTAAGTGTCTCAGGCCCGTATATACACAACTATTATACCCAACATCCATGTGTTAGAAAATATGACAAACAAAAATAGAGAACACCCTTCAATAGTAATAATTATGGAAGTAATCATAAACACAGATTCTGGCATAATTTGCAGTTTGTACGGCATAAATAATGCCTTAGCACTTTAAACAAATTTAACAAACCAGGGAATTATGGCAGTAATAATAAACACAATTCAACAGAAAAATAAGGATATTTTTAAAGTTTTAAATTACGTACACATCACATGTATAATATTATGTGTATGTGTCTGTACAGCAAGATTAATGTATGCAGCAGATAACCAGGCTGGATCTATGACACACCACACTTCCCAGTTAGTGCACCCACACATGGAGCTCAGAAGCTCACTGGGCACAGGTGTCCGCCCCACTCCCTCACCTATCCCACACCACATCGCACCCTTTGCGGATCCGTGTGGAATCTCGCCATCCGCCTCCCAACAGGACAATCTGCAAGGCCCTGAATTCACCTCCAACATGAAAGATGGGGTACATGGGGAGATCCTGGACAGGCACCACCCCAAGGAGACACTACCATTGCCCCACCCATGCATTCTGTGTGGAAACACAAACTATAAGGAAGTCTGAACAGAAGTCTGATTATATAACAAGAAATGGCAAACATCAACTCAATAAAGGAATACTGCAATCAATGCAATTTAAAGGCAATGCCGTCTGTACAGCTGGGAGAAAAACTGGCTCCACAATCTATACTTTATTTATATAAAATATACAACTAGATTTCATTTAATAAGACAATGATCATTACTACTATTATTAGGGATAGTATACTGCATCCATAAACGCCCACATTTGACCAAGTATGGCCACAGAGAATTAAAACCAAGAAGTGTGAACATAATTTTCCACTCTCTGGATGAGTAGATAACTCAGCCATGTTGGATTATTGGGTACGCTATAATAGAACAATGTCATATTGAACAGAACACCCATGTAATAATTCCAGTCCTCAGATGGGAAACCTGACCTCACCAACGTCCCTGCCCCCCCCCCATCCAAGGAAAGTATCTCGTTGGTGCCACTGTCACTGCTCTGCTCTGGATATGTGTTCCTGAGGCACAGGTCAGGCTGTAGGTGTGAGAGCTCCTCTAGCTGCCCTCCACCAGCTTGGCCAGGTTGTCCCGTAGCTCTGTCAGCTCAAAGATCTTTCCGTCCAGGAGCTCCAGCAGGGTCCTCAGGTTCCTCAGGAAGCCCTCTTGGCCCAGCTGGTTGCTCTCCAGTCTCTGCTCCAGGTCAGCCAGCTGCCCCGCCAGGTCTCTGCTCCGCGTCTCCGTCTCCTGGAAAGTGGACATGAAGGTAAGTTCCCTCAATAGTAAAAACAATGTAGGCACAGTATTTTTTCTGAGTTCAGGTACACAGTCCACATTGGTGATGGTTATTTAGACCAGTGTTTCCCAATCTGGTCCTCTGGAACCCACAGACAGTCCACGTTTTTGCTCCCTCCCAGATCCCTGGACCGGGAGCAAAAATGTGGACTGTCTGGTAGGAAGCTCGGAGGGAGCAAATATGTGGACCGGCTGTGAGTCCCCGAGGACCAGATTGAGAAACACTGATTTAGAGCATAGTTAAATGCAACGTGTAAATTCTTTTTGCAAAGTCATATAGATGTAAGAGATTTTCAAAATCCCCGAGCCATTCTCTTTTTATTCAAAGTAAAGGACCATCACTAGAAATCCCAAGCATGCGAGCCCTTGTGGTCTGTGAGGTAAGCCCCCTCACCTGCAGCTTCTGGGCAAGGGAGTCCCTCTGTGCCTGCAACTGCCTGGCATTCTCCACCTCTGCCTTTAGCCCCTCGATCTCCTGCAGGAACAGCAGCAGCAGTACAGAACATCACAGACTGATTACTCTGGAGGGCCTTGGATGAATGCAGTAACATTTCATCTAACTTTCACAGGCTAGATCGCTCACATGCAGAGCTCACAGGGACTGCTGCACACTCTGGCTGAATACGAAGCTTCTGCATACTATTATTATTAATAATAATAATAATAGATACTTTATTGATCCCCATGGGGAAATTCTCTGTACACCTGCCCCAGCTTGCTCTCTGTAGGTGAGAGCAAGCTGTCCATGAAGGGCAGCCACCCGTAGCAGTACCCAGGGAGCTGGGGGTTAAAGGCCCTGCTCAAGGACCCACAGAGGTGGCAAGGCCAGACTCAAACCAGCAACTTTCTGATCACAGGCACAGAGGCTTAGCCCACTGAGCCACACACTGAGCGTCATCCCCATCCTGCATCCTACTCATCCAGCAGAGGTACACATGCTGTACACCGGGGCGGCGTGTGGCTCCGTGGGGTGGGACGCTGTACCCACAGTCACCAATTCAAATCATGTGACCGGCAGGCTGATGTCACTGATGGGTCCTTGAACGAGGCCCTTTACCTCAATCATCCCAGGGGCACTGGACCCCGGCTGACCCTGCACTGTGACACCCTACCTTGCTCTCACAGAGAGCAAGATGGGCCAGGCGAAATGGATGTTTCACTACTCTAATTTTCAGAATCACTGCTTCAGCATTTCAAATTCAGGTAAGTTTGAAATTAATGCTATATCACAGGGCTCTTCAAATCAGGCCCTCGATTCCGAATCCAGGCCTTGTTTTCAGTTCTCCCATGTACTTAGTTTAATAATTACTTCTTAATTAATTCTTATTGGCCAGAGACTTCACACCTGGTTCCCAGGTAAAGGAAGGCTGGAAAATCAGTAATACTCAGCCCTTGGGGACCGCGATTTCAATAGCCCTGATATATCACATTATTCTTTTATAAGTTACCTAGAAATCATTTTTATTCTTTAACAGCAGTGTATTTAAAAGCATGAATTGATTTGATTTATTTCATTTGCTTTCATTTCTATTTATTTAATTTTTCTCTTATATGGTTTGTCCTGGGGGCGGCATGGTGGTGCAGTGGTTAGCACTGTTGCCTCACACCTCTGGGACCTGGGTTCCATGTGTGTGGAGTT
>JAODLD010000046.1:25920889-25949214 GCA_026781065.1 Mormyrops boulengeri
GCCCGGTGTCCGAGGCTGCCCGGTGCCCGATGCGGCCCGGTGCCCTATGCTGCCCGGTGCCCTATGCGGCCCGGTGCCCTATGCTGCCCAGTGCCCTATGCTGCCCGGTGCCCTATGCTGCCCGGTGCCCTATGCTGCCCAGTGCCCTATGCTGCCCGGTGATGCGGACTGGAATAGTTCCCAGTCCTACTATGACCCTGACCATGATCAGCTGTTAGAAGACGGGTGGATAATATATACACCCTGATACACACATACAAATTATATTTATGTATATATCGCACATGTACACACACACACACACGCACACACAGGTTTGTAATTATATCTTTGTGGGGACTCTCCATTATTTCTATGGGAAAAACTCTAATCCCAACATGACGACCTTAACCCCTACCCAGCCCTAACCTTAACCACAAGTAACCAAACAAAATACGAGACTTTTGGCATTTTTAGTTTTTTGATTGCATTCACAAATCTTTGTGAGGACCTGAAAAATGGTCCCCATGTCAAAATGACAGGTTTTTATCAAACTGTGGGAGACATTTAATCCCCACAATGTAATATAAACATAATTATAATCTACACACACACACATATACGCACGCACGCATGTAGACACACACACACACACACACAAACACATGCAGTGGACAATTTATTAACCTTTTTGTTAATGCAAGAGTGTGCTTCTACAAAAACAAATCATGTGGCTGAAAGAGGTTCAGTTACTGTTTGGCTAAGCATTAGCACAGCTAAGATGCATGATCTAAGGGATCATGAATGCGGCGTGATTGATGGTGCCAGACGGGGTGGTTCTCAGAAACAGCCACCTTCCTTGCATTTTCATGCACTGCAGCATTTATATGGTACACAGAGAATGGTACCATAAGCAAAAATCCACCTGTCAGTGGCAGCTACCCTTGCATTAACACCTTGTTAATGATAGAAGTAAGAGGAGAATGGGCAGACTCGTTAAAGCTAATGGGAAGGACAGAAGTGCAACAAACATCAATCACTGTAACCACTTAATCCCAACTGGGGTCACTGGAGCCTATCCCGGGAACAAGGGGCACAGGCAGGAACCAACCCTGGGTAGTCGCCAACACACCGCAGGGCACAGACACACACACAATTACAGGGTCAATTTAGACTTGCCAATCAATCTGCCCTACACACTTCTGGACCATGGGAGGAAACCAGAGCCCCAGGCGAAAACCCACGCAAACAAGGGGAGAGCGTGCAAACACCATACAGAAAGGACCTGGAACCAAACCCAGCATCTTCTTGCTGTAAGGCAGCAGCGCTAACCACTGCACCACCGTGCCACCCATGTGTGACAAACATTGATCCATAAATGGTGGAGTGTAAACAGGCTTCTCTGAACACACAACAAAGGTCACGGTTTCATATCCCAGGAAGCACAGGAATTGTAACCCATACCTCTGCTGTAAGTTGCTTTGGATAGAAGTGTCAGATAAACGTCATTTATTCATTCAGGAATTTTCATCGACCCTTGAAGCAGTTCTGTAGGCAAAAGTGGGCCGTGCCTGATACTAGGTAGGTATAAATAAAAAAGTAACTACTGAGTAGTTGCTCACTACCACTGAATGCGAGGCGCCATCACTTCACATCTACAGGGCTCATCCTGTTTGCTCCCGCATTTAGGTAGTCACGCTAATGGGCATCTATTGTGTGTGTGTGTGTGTGTGTGTGTGTGTGTGTGTGTGTGTGTGTGTGTGTGTGTGTGTGTGTGTGTGTGTGTGTGTATATATATATATAGTTAACATACAATAAATAAATGCAAAGGGACACCAAAATACCAAATGAACTGACATGATACTAATAGAGTATTTGAACTGGTGTCCCTCTGGCGCTATTTTAATATTCTCATCCTGCTAGCAAATAGATCTTTGCTCCATGCAAATGCAGCACTGACATCAGGCAGCGTCTGACTCGGGCATTTTTAGACCGTCAAAAGCAACACGTGATAGCTATTAGTCAAGTTAAATGGCCGTTTATATCATTTACTCTCCACCCACCAGCCTCAAATACCAAAGCTCTTATGTGCAGAGGAAAGAGAGGGCTGATCGTTCGCACCCAAACTGCTGGCAAATAAAGTTTATAAATATTTTTGGAGTGTGACGGTAACGTAGATTGAGAATCGGCACAAAGTCTTCCTGAAAATCTTCCTGGGTCTTAGTAGGTCCCTGCAGAGCACTGGGCAATAGTTATAAAAATGCAAGCAAAATCACCTCAGCTGGTGGTGCATGAGGCTGATATTGATGAGTGAAAGGCTATATTGGGCTCCTGTACAGCAGAATGGGAGGAAAACGGATAAAAGGAGGCAAGATGTGGATATTAACTTATACTGTATGAGCAGGAAAATGGAGAGAATATTGAGCATGTTTTTGCTAGTTATTAGACACACAAGGAGCCCTTGATTCCTGTGCATGAGATGCATTTTTGGATATTCAGCCCTTCAACGTTAATAGCCTGGAGACTTACAGGAACTATTCATTTTCCACAAAACACTGAAAGAAAGAGACGAGCTGCTTTTGAAACGCTTAGCATGACGATTATGTCAGTGAGACTACCATCTAATTAATGCTCCTTGTCATGCAGTGTGGGTGGGAGCTCTCGTCTGGTTGTGTGTGTGTGTGTGTGTGCGTGTGTGTGTGTGTGTGTGTGTGTGTGTGTGTGTGTGTGTGTGTGTGGGGGTGTGTGCGTGTGTGTGCGCGTGTGTGGATTAGGTTTAAATTACATTGTCGGGAACAAATGTCCCCCGCAATATGATAAAAACCTGTTATTTTGATGTTGTGTGCACCATTTTTCAGGTCCCCACAAAAATGCCAAATTTTGTTTGGTTACTTATGGTTAGGGTTAGGGCTGGGTAGGGGTTAAGGTCATCATGTAGGGATTAGAGTTTCACCATAGAAATAATGAAGACTCCCCACAAAGATATAATTACAAACCTGTGTGAGCGTGTGTGTGCATGTGCATATGTGTGTGGATTATGTTTATATTACAATCTGGGGACCAAATGCCCCCAATAATGTGATAAAAACCTGTTATTTTGATATTGTGGGGACCATTTTTCAGGTCCCCCCAAAGATCTGTGAATGCAATCAAAAAACTAAAAATGCCAAAAGTCTCATATTTTCTTAGGTTTCTTAGTGTGTGTGTGTGTGTGTGTGTGCGCGTGTGCGAATGTTTAGCTGCCAGAGATAGGGGAAAATCACTGAGCGGCTGAGACAGGCATGTGCAAGCACTTGCTCACTGGATGCATGCCACATGCAGGTCAACACAGAACATAAGCTCATAGTCTGCATGTCGCATCAACTGACACTAACACTACGTTATGCCAGTAAACCCACACAGGATCCCTGGGAGAATATAAATGGACACAGGGCTGTTAGAGCAATGGGTTTGAGTCTGAAGGGACACACCTCATCTTAAAAAACACATATGCTTTAACTGCACTCGACACATAGAATGTGGTCTGTCATCACTGAGCGGGGACATGTGACCCTTACGCCAGCAGGTGTGACATCATCGTGTCACAAAACTCCCACTCTCAGAGAATGTATGACGTGCTACCCACCTTCCTCAGATGGTTCTCAGAGGAGAAGCCCAATCCGTAGACCGTGTTGGCGCGGCTGTCTGCCCACTGCCCGAATTTCTGTGACGTCTTTGTGAACGTCATGTTCGGGCTGATGGTGCTGTTTATTATTGCCTGTGGAAATAGGAACAGCCACAAACCTTTTGTTTAAATGTCACTGTTGATTTATATGTCACTTGTTTATATGTCACTGAAACACTTTAATCATCACATCTCCCACCATTTATAATGACAATTTAAAAAGCTGGTCAGAAATACATATGTTTTTTCTTTAAAAGAGACACGTTGTAGTGCTTCATTATAATGCACAGAGCAGTTGCTTGGCAGATTGGGACAGGAAGCCCTGCCCAGTTATAATCAACACAGTGCATCATATCAGGTGATACTGTGTTGAATTAGACAGTTTATTGCCTGGATGAAATGAAAGCCAAAGGACAGTGTGACCAGGGTTAGAGATCAGTAACGCTGAGATGCAAGATTTATCTTTAGAACTCTTTCACATACATGTTCTTAAGAGCAAAAACATTTTATTAAATTCGACTTACCAAAAGCATCAAAGAACAGCAATGACGTTGTAAACGAAATGTTCTCCATAAATTAGACTCGGTGTTAGGCAGCATATATTTTATGTCCACAGATGAGATGAAAGAACTGTCTAAGATCCCATTAACTAAAATTGCAATCAAAATATCTGACATCTGAATATTAAAACTCATTGTTAGAACAATTCTTTAGGAAATGTATGCAGATGTATTACATTTATTATATTTACAAATGCTCAATGAATTAAGAATAAAAAATACTGCATATTAGCTTTTTCCCTAACAAAATAATGTAAGTAATGCAACATTATTATGAAACATAAAACCTTTCAACTTTACCTTAAAAGATCATCTAAAACTTTGGTAACACTTTACTTCAAGCAGTCATCATAATGTACTACAGATACCTTCATAATGCATTATAATGGTTAATATAAGCCATTATAATGCATTATGACGAGACTTATAGTGTACTATAGATGAAAGCTTCATAGAGCATTCATAATGCATTCTAAACAAGGCTATAATGTGTTATGGATTTTTATAAATAGTTATTGCCATCTCTATAATACTTTATAAATGCATTATAATGCATTATGAAGATATTTATAATGCATTATACATGAGTGCTTTAAGTAAAGTGTTACCAAAAGTTTTAACGCAGAATTTCAATGCAAGGTATACCCTACAGTGAGAACCTATATCCTCTGTCCTACATTAGCTATCTGTACCAATAAAGAAGGTAGAATCCCATTTGGCTCGCATTAGGAGGCTGACTCCCTGTAATGCTCCCTCTGGGTGCTCTGCATTGTCAGTGAGCTGCAGGTGGGGTTTGGCAAAGAGCTTTCTCCAGCGAGCACGTTGCATCATTCACTACAGATGCCAGCATGTAGAATAGCGAGAAGAGACTGCCAGATGACACAGACAGCAGAGGAAGCAGGCAGTAGTGTAATGCTCATACAGATGATCTGAGCATTGCTAGTTGGAGGCAAGACCTAAAAGATTTAGAGTAATTGTCCGATAGAAACTGGAAAATGGTGGGGCAAAGTTGTACACTAAATTGCCTTCTTGAACCTCTAACTTTTAGCAGAGTGCCTCTTTGAACTGGCTTTTTGCTTCCTCATCTTTTTTCAGTCACTGCAAACTTGTCATGACGTGCTTCAGAAACACAGAGATGGAAAGTTCAGGCCTAGACAGTACAAATGCAGACCAAGATTTTGTTTCAACCAACCAGTTGAGTATAAAGAGTCACATTCACAGAGTACTCAACTGGTTGGTCCGGATTTCTACTCTCTGAATCTGAACTTTCCACCCCTACAGAAACATCTCTCAACTGTTATTTCGCGATGAAATTTATATTTATAGATAGAGATTACAGCAATGCAAAGTAAAGAAAACCTAGTACATGAGGGCGAAAGAAATACCAGTGAAGAGTTTAAAGTGCACATTGTTACTCGCAATGTCTGTATAGGAGTCATCAACCCCACCTGAATAGCAGTGAAATCCATCATCAATCTGCATTAACTATTCTGAGACCTAATGATTGCAAATGAATAGACAACACAATTTATTTAATCTCCTAGAATGGGAGATTAAAATTAATGTTAGCTGGCTAAGTTATGTTAGCTCAGTTAATCAGAGAAGAGACAGAGGGCCTAGGAGGGACACAATGAGGCTTTAGATACAGTCAGGTAAGCAATGATGGCAGGGAAACTTCATGACTTAGGGGTGAATATCGAGGGTACGTTTTAGACTCCATACATTTCTTGTAGAGCCAAACTCCTTGGAATAAAGTCCTTCACTACAGACTGGAAGCGTACATGATCCATACAGGAAAAAAAAGCTCAAGATTTTGACTAAAGGCTATTGTGAAATATTATATATATAATGTAACGTGATAATTGAAGTTTCTTGCCAAAACACTGCATTGATTAAATGTTCTGTTTGAAACGATGCATATCTTAGAAAGGCAACAAAAAACCATCCTTTCGGAAGACTTCCGGGGCTCACTGAGACCAATGACACCCAGAGGGCTGTTTCAGCTCAGAAGTCACATGAGCTGGCAGTAACGTCTCACCTGCTTCCCAAAAGTACGAAGATACCAAGGGAAAATTAGTTTGCAGTAGTGAGTTTAAGAGAGTTGCAAGGACAGAAACTTATATGTGTGTTTGTCCATTAAATCATATTAAGTTGGGCTATTTGGAATCGTTTTACTGTAGGGGAGGGCTGTTTAAATTACCCTCTGGCCTCTCTTAACCCATGAGACAGAGACAGGCACACGAAGATTAAGTGCCAGCTCACCGGAGGTTAGAAGTGTATATGACCCCTTCAGAAAATAGCCACTTCCTCCTTTTATAGCAAAGTAAGCTGTGGACAGGAGGGCCACTCCTAGAGACCTTTTTATAGAAAATACGCTCTCAGTGGGCCTACATGGTACAGGACAACAAGTGTAAAACCCTCATTATCATCTAGTAAAAATAAACTACATTGTTCAGGCCATTGACGTATGTTTTTTCTGGTTCCATCGGATCTAAAACTGTTCAGAGCAGTTCTTCTAGGGTTTCCTGGGATGGCTGACATTGAACTTCACCTTCTAAGGAAGAACTATTAGAGATCAGTTTGTGAAAATGTGGCTTAGCTTATTATTTGGACACACTTCATTCACATGTAATGCCTCAAATTAGGGGAAGGTGTACCTGAAGAACTGCCCATGCAAATCATCAGTGAAAATGACCATGTGTTATACACAAATAATACTTGGCTATGGGCAGTCAAATCTGATCTCCAAATAACAAGAAAAAATCTAATGCAGTTCAATATATACAAAAGCAGGATATACAAGTCAGTGTGGTCTTAGTTCATGGAAGCATTTATTGGTGTCAAACCATAGACTGCTGCTTTTCATCTGACGCTTGCCAGACCAGTGAAGGACGCCTTTTCCCACCCATGGACTTGGTCACATGCCTAACTCTTCTGCCACAGCCAGTTTTCTGTCTGCTATAATGTATGACTGTCTCAACAGCATAAAAGATGCAGACTGAAGACTAAGAGCACAATAACAACCATGAAGCAATGCAACATCAGGTTGAAAGTTTGATGCAGATTGCGATTGATTTTATCTGACAAAAAACAATGCTGTGTTTAAATGCACAGATTAGCTGGTTTCTACCTTCTGCAGAAGGTCAGAATCACACTTGGGAAAGGGATAACTATTCTGCAGTGAAAGTGTGTGATATGCGTTTGCTAGATATGTCCTAATTGGGATTCAAACCTGCATCCTCAACAACACAGTCAGCTGCACAAACAGCATGACTTCCAGATCTCAACACCAGTGGATGACATTGTCGTAACGAACTCACACTGGCTCTGTGCACTTGATAATTCACTCAGACAGATGCATATTAACTCAAATTTTTTTTCCCAGATTGTGAAGCTGGATTTAAAAAATGCAAAGTCCTTGTTCTGATAAATGTTCTTCATAAATGGTCTGTATAATTAGATAGCTTACTAGAAGTTAAACTGACAATGTTTTTAAAGCTGTCACAGACAGAAGGATAAATTAAATAATAAAGATCAGATAGCCAGCGGCATTCCGTACCTTAGAACCATCCAGGCTGATGATCCGGTAGACGTTCCTCACACTGTCATAGAAGTAGGAGACGGTGACGGCGTGCTTGCTGGTAGGTACCCAGTTCTTCTTGGTATTGGGGTCTATCTGGAAAACGTGGGCACGCGTGCTGAAGATGGGCTGCTCCCTGAAGGGCAGGAAGAAGAAGTGGTGAACCTCCTTGTAGCGCAGCACCGTGGTCTCCCCTATCTCTTCGAAAGCGACGGGGCCACGGGAGCGGCCCGGCAGTCGTATCACCATGCTCCCATCCTCCATCTCCTCTTGATGCCTGACCCAGATTTCCCCCGGGCTCCAGGACTCACAGGTTAGACCAGATTGGATGACCCCCACCCTCCCCTCCCAAGACCCATTCACTGATAAGCGTGCACTGCACTAGCTGCAGAGCCCCTGCTTATTGAGATCTCCGTGGCTCAGCTTGCAGGCAGCTGTCTGGACTGAGTTGGGTTGCGGTCTAATAATAGAACCCCAAACACAGTAATCTGTTCTAAGCCCCACCCCCTCAGCCGCTCGTCGCCATGGGTTGTCCTGGCCTCTCTGAGTACTTACAGAAAGAGCACTATGAGGAAAGACAGCACCGCACTTAGGGCTGAGTGTGGGTCCGCCCAGCTCAACCTCAGAGGGAAGCAGAATGTGCTGGAGGTACATGCATCCCCTATTTCCTGTCCGTTATTCTTTACGGCCAATTTTTCCGGGAAATGCCTAAAGTTTGGAGCAGCCAGACACATACACCAGCTGTACCTTTAAACCACACAAACAAGCATTTTGATTGTTCATAAATTTGCATGAGTCAAATATCAACTATGCAAACAGGAGCAAGTTTATTCATTTCACAACATTTCCGACATTAATAATTTTACAACATAAAGATTTGATGGCAACTGACTTTTAGCAAAATGGAAAGGAATTGCACATACATTGCATAGGGTGACCACTTAATCCATGTCGGGGGGACAGGATTTGTAAACTACCATTTCAATTAAAAGGACCTGGATTTCACTTTAGCACAGTTCTTGCTGTGTGCTGCTTGGTCAGTCTCCTATAATCATGCATACCATATGTGAAACAGCTGGATGAGTCTTTCAAACAAGGAAACAAACCAGTCAAAGCGCAAGAAGAGCTGAACTATCTAGCCGAGCACAGGAGCCTTTCAGTTTGAAAGTAGTTTGTAAAACCTTAAGTAGCTCATAACGTCCCCCCTGACATGGATTAGGTGGCCCCCCTAACACTGCACACGATTAAGAGAAGTTTCTCTTGCAATGTGCAAATTAGGGCAGGCTTAGGGTATTCATGTAAGCTCACAGAAACCATGTATGTTCTCAATACCTACTGTACTTGTACTATCTACTCTACAGTATATGCTCAGTCTTTTGGCTGTTCTGCCATAAGGCTCTGAAACTACAAATTCATACTGTTATCATTTGTACTTCGTAGTTGGCTCTTATAATTTAATAAAAGCTTTTCTCAAAGTTTAGTCCTGCTATTATTGTGTTTCCAGCCACTTTCGACACATGCTTTGTTTATTATTAATTAATACTGTTGCATCCGTCCAGCTATTCTGATCTGAGAAAGGTTAACTCTGGAGACACACTGTCTTTGCGGGAACCTCTTATACCCCATTGTGCAACACGTAGAAACTTACAGACGTAAGACAAGAGCATACTGTGGTTAAATAGGAAAACTGACTTTATAGTATGTGCATATCTTTGTGTTCATCAGAAATTAAGGTAATTATATAGGCGTCAGAATAAAAGGTTTTCTGCTTCCACAGAGCTCAAGTGAGGAAAAAACAGCGTCATTGTGTGTTATTATCATGGAGAACAAAAATACATTATTAGCTCATAGGGAAAAAAATGGAAAAATCTCAAATGCAAATCAGTACTATGTTCAAAATATCACAATTCACTGTTTCCATGTAGTGATCAATTTAAATTCCTGCCCCTTCTCCTCCTGCGTTTGTTTGCTTTATGGCAATATACCCTACTGCAGTACACATCCTGTCCAAGGTGTCCCCTGCCTTGTGTTCCATGCGTGCTGGGATAAACTCCAGGCTCACTGTGGGCCTGTACTGGATCAGCAGTTATGGAAAATGGATGGATGGAGCGGTAGAACTGTTCACAAGGACGCAAAGGTTGTTCGATAAAACCTGAATGGAGGCTTCCAGCCTATGCATCTGCACCTCTGTTCTTTTCGCTTGGTACCACACTGAAACTACCCAAAAAAACAGCAATAAAAATAGGTGTTATGAAGCTTTAACAAAACAAAAAAAAAAAAATGCAGGACACAAGCACAGTGGGCAAGATGATCTTAAGAGGAGTGAGAGTGTGCGTCACTTTGTTTCCAGCACAATCTGTGGCAGAGGCTTCCCCTACGCACAGCCATGGGAGACGAGCGTAGGAGGATAGGCAACCTAAGAGCTCACGCTGTAAGTTCTCGCTCATGGTTCTGAGCAGATATTAGCCTGTTGCCACGGCGAGGAGGAGGTTTGACACATACAGGGCCGCTCCACAGCGCTACCATCCCCAGAGCCCAATTTAAATCCTCCAACTTGGACCCCGCTGCAGCATCCGCATCATGCAGCCCTGCAGTCTCTCAGGGATGCATTATGGTTTCTGCAATTGGCATTTCATGTCCAGATCTTAACTATACCCTAATGAAGATCAGATTAATGAAGACTAGCAACACATTTATTTTGTGTCAGAGGATATTAAAACATTAAAGTGACACTTTAACATTAAATGACATTCAACAATCACTTATTAAAGCAGTTCTGCAATAGGCTAGGATTAGTAATCTGAGGAACTCAAGTGAGATTGAAAACTATGATAAGCAGGGAATCCAGAATGAACTCGTTAAGCTTCTTCTTTGATTTCTATGGGCATAAAGCCAGCAGTGACTGACAGCACATGCTGACGTCACTCTTAGCAGTAAAGGCGACTAGTCACTGTTCAACTACCCCCCCACGTTAATGAAAACAAACACAACTATTTTAGAAATGGATGGATTATACCGATTGCATGAAATGTTAAACAAATAAATGAATATTACACTACGTGAAAACAGAACATTCAGTTCATTCCCAGACACATAGACTGTAGTAACAACTAAGGACCAATAGAAAGGCCAGTATAAATTCAGCCATTCAGAAACAATACTTTAAGAACCTGATCAGTATGAACGTCCTTCTACTCAACTTCCAATGGGGCTGTAGGGCTACATGCCTCAGAAGCATTTAGTACGTGCAAGTACCATTAATAAGTACATTATATTACAGTGATCCAGTTTATAATGGGACATCTCACATCTCACAGTGCTTGAATGATGTCTTGTATGCCTAGGCTTTACACAGATCATTGAGAAGGCTATTTTACTTTTTAATATTTACAACAGCCTTAAAGAAGATGATGCTCCTTTTCTTGGGCAGATTCCACAGAATCCTACAGTTCTCATAATTTTCTTTGTCATGATGAGAAGACATTGAGTTCAAACAGCTGTTCATTTAAAGACTGAAGGCGTTTCACTGATACGGAAGTAATCCAGTGGAATCTCAAGGGACAAATGTTCAATCATATTTTTAATAGTTAAATCTCATTTCAGATTTTCAGAATAATAATCGATGTGGGGGCCACAGAAAACACAAACATCCCACAAGAGGACTATTTTTGAATGCTTTCAAATAGAAGAATATTCCTGAATTAACTTTTTAGCTCCTGCAGTAAGGGGGCATGTGTGTACAGGTCACAATGCATACTGCAATCAATATTAGAATTACACACACACACACACACACACACACACACACACACACACACAGACGTGGACAAATTTGTTGGTACCCTCATTGAAACAATGCTCCATTTTTCCTGAAAAGTGATTCAGTTAAAAGCAATTGTCTAATGTAAACCTGCATGGCTTTAGTATGCGATAAACCAATAAAATTGTAAGAAATGATTTGTTGTTTATTTTATCAAGATATGCTAAAATAGTATGGATAGATTTGTTTGTACCCCTAAAGAGGCTCTTTATCTATTTATCTATTATCTTTATCTTTTACTATTTATTATAGTCATGTTTCAAACTAAATGTTTTACCTTAATTAGTATCACAGGTGCCTTCATGCTTTTCCTCAGCCATTCAGCCTATTTAAAGGGAAAGAACATACTACTGTGTTGTTTGGTATCCAGGGCCGCTTTTAACACAGGTGCAATCGGTGCAATGCACGGCGGGCCCCTGCAGCGACAGGCCCCTGTTTGGGCGCAGCAATTTTTATTGGTAATTTTTCACTGGAGAAATCACGATGCCAGCTACCCACAGGGCGAGCATGTGGGCGTAACCAGCGTGATGCTCATTGAACGTCAAATACGGCTCAAAAATCGCCCAAGTTGACCCAGATGATATCTGGCGGCCATTTCGCAGTTATTGTCAACAATGTTTTACGTTTACTTGCTTTTTTAAATTTAACCAATATTGCGTTGCCATGAGTGAACCGTATAAACACAAATCAGGATGCCAGAAAAGAACGGCAAGCGCAGAGAATAGAAACTTTCTTCGCGAATACCGACGCTACACTTTCAAAATCGGATCGTTTTCCAGCCTATCTGAACGCAACTTTTCCTGAGGAACTGCTGCAATTTAAGACAATTTATTTCTCTGCATCTCAGCCATGTCTCAGTAGAGGGGCCGTTGGACTTCTAGAGTTCATCACCAAGGAGCAACTGGGTGACATTTTCCCATGCACCGAAGTGCTGCTTCGACTCTTCATTACATTACCGATTGGCATCTCTTCGGCTGAACGTTCATTCAGTGTGTTGCGACGTTTAAAGAACCATTTGCGAAGTACTATGTCAACCGAGCGATGCTCTGACTTAGCTTTTTTGGCAATTGAGAACGAAGTCGTCGGACAGTTGGAATTAGATCAGTTTGTGGATGACTTTCTTGCACAGAAATCAAGACGTGGACTCTGGGCACCGTCGTAGTTAGGACTACAGTTACTGTTAGTACATTACCGATACTACTTTCAGTAGCTAAAATGTCTTTGCTAATTTGAATTTTCAGCGATAAGAATGATGAATGAACATTTTTTTCTTTCTTTATTCAATATAATTACATTGAATAATATGCATTAAAACTAGTCTTTAAGTCTAACCATTAATTTGATTCTAAACTCTTATCTAAATAATAAAGAGTATATAGTTTATCCAGTGATATTCTATATTTATTTTTATTTATTACAATTTTATTTTGTTACAATTTATTTTATTAATTACAATTTCTGCTAATTTCGCCATTTCAATAAGGCGAATGCAAACAACGACAACGACTCAATGAGCATGAATGAACATGGCCAAAAATATTTTAGGTTCACGAATCACGATCACATATTAATTTAAAGCCATCAATCGCTGTCGTTGTCAGTGGGGGGGGGGATCGCAATTCAGGCCTAGTGTGATTTGGACTGGAGAGGTGATAGTTGTTTAGCTAAAGATTCGGACGGTCCAAAATGGTCAGCTGGGCCCCTATGACAAATTCTTGCACCGACATCTACAGAACCTTAAAAGCGGCCCTGTTGGTATCATTGTGTGCACCACAATGAACATGGACCAGGGAAAGCAAAGCAGAGAGCTGTCTGAGGAGATCAGAAAGAATATTATAGATAACCATGTTAAAGGTAAAGGCTATAAGACCATCTCCAAGCAGCTTCATGTTCCTGTAACCACAGGAAAATTAAAATTATTAAAAAGTATAAGGTTCATGGGACTGTAGCCAACCTCCCAGGATGTGGACACGAAAGGAAATGCAAGCCCAGGTTGATCAGAAGGACAGTGTGGATGGTAGAAAAAGACCCAAGGAAACCATCCAAAACATTCAAGCTGAGCTCCAAGGTCAAGGTACGTCACTTTCTGATCTCACCATCTGATGCACTTTGAACAATAATGGGCTCCATGGAAGAAGACCCAGGAGGCTCCACTATTGACAGAAAAACTTAAAAATTCCAGAGTGGAATTTGCCAAAATGCATGCTGACAAGCCCCAAAGTTTCTGGGACTGATGACACCAGAATCAGCTCTGTTTGCAGAAGGAAAAACAAGGCTTAAAAAAAGGACAGCATATCTACTGTAAAACATGGCAGGGGCTCTGTTTTGCTTTGGGGCTACACTGCTGCACCTGCCACAGGGAACCTTGAATCTGTGCAGAGCACAATGAAGTATCAAGACCACCAAGGCATCCTGGAGTGAAACATACTGCCCAGTGTCAGAAAGCTCAGCCTCAGTTGCTGGTACTATTTTAAACGGCCCTCCGTGAGCCCAGATCTTAATCCTATTGAACATCTATGGAAAGATTTGAAAATTGCAGTTTGGAGAAGCCACCCATCAATCCTGAGACAGCTTGAGCAGTTTGCTCAGGAAGAGTGTGTCAAAAAACCTGTTGGAAAATACAGAAGTCTCATTGTGAAGTTCAGAGATCACTTGTGGACAGTGATTGCTGCAAAAGGTGGTGCCACAAAATATTAAATTATGGGTACCATCTTTTTTGTTCATGCCATTTTCATTTGTTTAATTATATAAAATATTCAACTGAATCAATAATCAAAAACAAATTCTGATTTGTGTTAAATATGGAATAAACAATAAGGGATGCCATTAAACTTTTGTCAGTTTCAGAGATTATTATTCAGAGAAGTTATTTCAGAGATAGTTGTGTTTTTTTGGGCACCAGCAAATTTGTCCACGTCTGTGTGTGTATGTATGTGTGTATATAATATAATATATAGTATTGTATTAAATCATAGCTTTTTGCAACTCTTTCTTGCTACTTTTTTTATACATACTGGTCTCTGTTTGGACAAAATCTCTGTTTGGACTGGGCTGAACAGGGAATGGTCATTTTATTTTGGAAAACTGTGTCCTTTTCTAGGACTGGCATCCGATCCAGGGTGTACCCCAGCCATGTGCCCTACGCTCTGTGGGATAGGCTCCAGGCCCTTCTGCAACAAGACCAGGATTAGATGGTTGGATTGATGTCCTTTTCAGGGAAGAGAGATTTGCCTCGTGGTGGGATGGACTGCGCACACTAAGCAAATGAAAAGCTACCTGCCCTTTTTGGAGATAACAAAATAAACACAACAGAAAAAATAAAGTCTGTGCTTGCAAAGGCAGAGGTGGACTGGTAGGCAGGGCCTGAGCCCCCCCAGCAAGGGCCCCCCTCCACCTGCATACCTCACATGTATACCAAACATTTCTGAGGATTAAGGTGCTGATATCATGCATATTATCAAGACTCATGATATGCTACTTTTCTATATTTGATGTACTTAAAACAATTTTGAAATGTATTAGTTTGTAATGTTTTGCAGTCAAACTCTAAAAAAGCACGTTTGAGGAATTTACTAACTACTGCAATGTATGATGGGTATGATATTTGGGGGCTACTTAAATTTCATCATCTGCAACTGGCGTAGGCAAGCCCTAGGTGTGGAAAGGGAGAGCAGGGAGGGGGCGTGGTCCATTTTTGCCCCAGTGCCCAGTGTATAGTTGTTCCACCAACGTGCCAGGGTATGCTGGATGGGCTGGTTGGGTTATGCGGTTTTGCTTTTTACACATGACGGGGAATGAGCCATGTGGGAGCAGTAAAAACCACAAAGACACCAAATCTGGCAACGTTACTGTTGGTCCAAAACAGTGTGAGAAATACCCATCAATATTCGGGCGGGGTCCCCATGTCCCTATTGTTGCGCAATACCGATCTTGAGACCCCCTTAAAATTTTGCTTTGGAGCCTTTCGGGGGGTCTCATGGGCTAATCGGGGATGTCGGACCCCCCCGGACCCCCGCGTATTTCGCACACTGGTCCTAAATGTACCATAGCCCTTCTCACACGGGTACTATAAAAAGTAAGAGCTAAGGTTAACTTTATTAATCCCATGAAGGGAAATTTCGACGTTACAGCAGCAGTTAGAAACAGGACCAAACAATACACACAACATAAGAACACAGTATGAAGGGAAACACACACACATATATATATATCTGTGGGGATCAAATGCCCCCCCTAATGTGATAAAAACCTCTTATTTTAACACTGTAGGGACCATTTTTCAGGTCCTCACAAAGATCTATGAATGCAATCAAAAAAGTAACAATGCCAAAAATAGTCTGTTTGGTAAACAGTGTACTGTATACAAGCAACCAAATATACCAAAATATAAAACCTGGGATTGTACTATACAAAGTGACGAGTGCTGGAATATGTAAACATAGGCCATCAGGTTAGGTGGTTAAGTGTGAGGAGACATGGCACATAGGAGTAATAATAATGATAAACAGTAACAAGAATAATAATAATAATAATGTTTTACGTCCATATCTCAAACATTACACTAGCCCCACTGATTTGTTCATTCAGTATCAAGAACTTCCCCCAAAATGCTGAGTCTGAAAGAATGATTAGGAAGGATTAGAAAAGTAGCTTATATGAAGAATTATTGATTAAACTTAAAAGACAGACATTAAGTTGTGAGATTCAGACTTCTGACTCAAATTCAGACTTGCAAATTCACATGGCCAAACCATTCACCCCAAAGATTAATCAAACAATGACCTAAAAGCAGAGAAGTAACTTTAAAGATCTCCTCATTGTTGAAAATAAAAAATAGTCAACTGGCCTTAAAGAAAGTGATCTTTGTTTATACAGCGTAAGGGTCTATGGATTCAGAGTGAAGATTAATGAGCTTAGCGCTTCAACTGCAAGTCCTGCTTCTCTGATTGATGAGCTTTGGTTATACTAAACACTCCCACAAAATAAAAGGATGTTTGACTACAGAAATGCATGGGTGGGTGGGTGGGGGGAGGGGGGCAAGGAAACAGAATGCTGCAACAGCCATGCGACCATTTAATGGTCCTGCAGAAAAGCCCTCCTTCCTCCTCAGCTTGCAACGGACATCTTGCAAGGATATTAGCTCAGCATTCAAATAGCAGGAACCACGCCCTCTCCGGATTCTGGCCTGAAATGGATTCCCTGATGACGGTTTACACAGTAACGGGGAGAGGAGATGAGGATTTAGGCTTACAGGAAATGAGACGTGACTGCATGCAGGTGACAGGAGGTGACTATTAACAAGGCGGAGGCATATGATCACTCCTAACGCCCCTATGAGTGCAGGCACGGCTTGACTTGCATCTATCTGCTTTGCCCACAGCTATGGGTAAAGCCAGGGTAGAACATGCTGTTTCTGGTCCTAACCAATCCTATGGGATTTCTGTGCCTCTGTGTTTCCCAATTCGGGGACCCACAGAAAGTCCACATTTTTGCTCCAGGAGTTTGGAGAGAGCAAAAATGCGGATTGTCTTGTAGGGAGCTCAAAGGGACCAAAAACATGGACCGACTGTGGGTCCCCCGGATTGGGAAACACGGTTCTAAAGTAACAACATGACAAGCAGCCGGAGCACACAGTCCCAGACGTGGCTTCAGATCTACAGCTGATCTAAAGGTATGAATGAGAGAAGAACAAAAGCTAAGAGCATCTCTATCTCTGGAAGCTGGTACACTGCAGTCTAATTGTTTCATACATAATTAGGATAAGCAGCAATGTGGAATATGTTCCACAATTAGCTGTAAATGGTAGAATCTATTATGCAAGAAATTATATAATTTAAATATTTATCCTGGCGATAAATGTCCCTTTAGGGTCGGTATAAGACTAATAAGACTCAATAAGACTTTTCTTCTAATTCTACCTCAGGTATTAGTCATCTCTGAATCTGTGACAGTCACAGCTGTCCAAAATGACAACGAGCCTGCAGGAACCTGAACTGGCGTGTAGCCTTCCAACTAGCGTCACAAACACCTTCACTTCCCGCTGAAAAATCGTATGGCGCATGGAGGACTCTTAAGCAAGCTTCAGTGCCGGAAACCAGCAGTTTGCAGACTTCTGACAGTTCATTGGAGGCCCTTTGCTGCTAAGTGGCAGAATACCTGCCTAATTAGTCACTCCCATAGTGGAACAGTTGGCAATTTGAGTCCCTCATGGTCACAGTCCCTGAATGGCACAGCTGAGATCTGAACTCTGAGCTGAGCTGCAGGCCACAGCCAAACACTGCTTGAATGATGCCTTGTACTCTCCAGATTAACCTTTACCATATTAATGGACCTTAGCCTGTGGAATTACATCAGGTCTCCCCCAGGGATTTGAATTACAAACGTTCACTACATAAATATATGTCCTGCTTTTGTTACTCAGCCATGTTAAAAATAAATTAAATCTGGAGTTGGGTGACAAAAATGTCCTGATACAACAGTTAGTTCCGACCAAGAAATCTGATTGGACAAGAGGCGTTATATCAGCACTCGGACATTTCACATCAGCTGTGTCACTCTGCTTTACAGGTGTATCTAAAAAAGTTACATATGCCTCATTTCCACCAACACGGAGCCGGTGCCCTTTGAGAACCTGCCCGCGTTTCCACTGGTCTCAAAAATTAACGTTGGTGCAAGTGAAAGTAAAGTAAAGGTTCATATGTGTTCCGTTTGGTTGGATTTATTTTGATCTGTTTTGGATTTTAAGTTTTTAAGGTCCCGAACCGAAAAAAAGTTTCAGAGTATGATTTGTTATGCTCTGTCTCTACTGCCTGTATCCACTTTTCTCCCCTTAAAGGCTCCCCGTCTGTGTGTGTAAGTGACTTTATTCTTTATTCCCGCTTGTTGTTTTACTGCAGTCCTTTTAAGAATCATGCAATAAAGAGTTTGCTAACAACTGAACTTTGCTGTCCGCCTCATGATCTCTTCGCCACTCAAGCGCCACAATATTTTATTTATTAGACCTGCGGCATGGTTTTAATTTGCAATGCAAAATAATTCCACTAATTAGCTGGCTAGTTGTTTCACTGCTGGCACCGGGAATATTAGACTAAACTATAACGGTTATAGATTGAATTTTCTGGGTATGCGGGACGTACCACCTTCGCTGACGTTATGGGAACTATTTTTTTTGTGAAGGCCTGTAAATGTTTAAATAAATTAACAAAATATCTTGTATCTTATTACTGTTACCTTATAAATGCTACTCGATGAACTCGATGTATAAAAGCAATAACACGCTCAAAGTCGTGCAGTTTTACTCCAATATATCACGGCTGTGATTGTCTACGACCGAATCAAAGCCGTGATATATTGGAGTACAACCGCACTCCTTCTCGTATGTTGTGGCTTAAATATAAAATCGGGCCAACAGGTGGCACTGTCATTGTTTTATGAATACCTGCAAATTCATGCTCCAGTTCACAAGCCCTACCCTCACCCCCTGGCTGTTTGACAAAATAAACGACCCTTAAAATAAACAATATGAGCAGCTCTCAGGTAACTTTTACTGAGAGAGGTGAGCTCTCAGCTGCACATATATTCCCCTGGACTCTGGCCATCCAGCCTAATTTCTGATTGAACATGCTTCCATCATGAACAGTCCACATCTTGAGACTTGGCTGGTCTTCTTAGCCTGGCTGCATCCATAAGACGCAAGCCACTTAATAGCTTTTTGAGAAGTGTTGTTCTCTGTGTACTGTTATGCAGTGTGCAGTGTGCAGTGTGCACTTATGCTGAAGAGTTCTCAAGAGCAGGACTTCAAAGTAGAATTTTCGTGACCCAACCCGACCCCAATGGACCCCAACAAAGTATTGGATTTTGGGCTGGGTATGGGTCAGTTTTTTATTGTTCAGCTCTGGGCTCGGGTGGGGTTCAAGTTAGTTTATGTGAGATTTGTTTTTTTAAAAATGTGCAAGTTGCTTTTTTCATCCCCTGCCCCCTCCCATTACTTCCTCTCTCGTCTAGCAGCCACCTAACAAGCATCTGACTAACAATGGAAGAAATACAGCAAAATATCGCTAATGTTTCCGTATGCGCGTATGACTAATATTTCCACACTTTCAGGTTCAGGTTGGGTTTGGGCTTTAGATTTGCTAGTACTATTCGGGGTGGGTAGCGTTCACTCTCGAGGTCTCTGGTATTGGCCAGACTTGAGCTTTAATTTACAGGATTCTACTTCAAAGCTGCAAGGCCAAACTCTGCATGGTAGAGAACGAACCTCCTTCAATTTTGCTCCTAGAGCAATGTCAGAATCTGTAATGTAGGGTAGGTTTTTTAGTCTACCATCCTTGTTTTTGCAGGTTTGAAGTACAATGAGGTTAAGCACCTGAATCACCACCAAATAAAACAGAAGCAGACTTCATCCATATTCCCTAGCTTCTTCAGATAATTAGTATCTCTTGTTTCTGGCTTTGTCAGTAAAAATGCAGAAAACATTTACAAGAGGAAAAACAAAATTCAACTTTGCCACATAAAACCTGCCACTACCTCTGTCATGCCCAAAAAGGCAGGTTTGTGCATGCGGTTGCATTTTTTATTAACCAACTTAACATGCAGAGCTGTCAGAAAGAGGCCAATCATGGATGTATTCACCTGGCTGTTACTGCTGGAGAAGAGTCTGTTTGATGTAACTTCAAACAAGGAAGCTGAAGGATCTTTATTGAGGGCTGAAACTATAAAAAGCTTCATAAAAGTGCCATAACGAGCAGAAAGCAACGTGGGGAGATTGTGGGGATGCCTTAAATCTGAAAATGGATCGGTGTGCAGTGTGACACACTAGAATATACTAATTACTATTTTTATCTCTCCAGTTGACATTTCCATATTTCCAGAAAAGGCTCGGGCTATGCCAGAATGCGTGCATGTGTTTGCATCACAGATATGTTGAGAATCACTTTGTCAAGTTGAGGATCACTTTGTCTGTCAACCAGTTTATTTGGGATACCTTCAGTTACTTGCTGAAGACTACTGCACTGATGTTATTTTCATAAGACCTTCTATGGACAGGTATACAGAAGACTTGAGCTGGTCCTTTAAGAGAGCACTTTTGTGAATCACACCAAGCAAACCACATTAAGTCCAGTGCTTAGGGGGGTGATGGGCGAGGTAATGCGATGGAGGATTTCCAGCTATGTGGTGCAAAATGCAAACGAAACAAAATCATAAGCACCATTTCAGGTACCAACATCACTACTTTCTCCTCATTTGCATGAAGAGAGAATTACAGTCATAACGGCAGTCGAACAGAGATTCACAAACAAGCTCAGGGTAAAGTTTAACTGCTCAGATGTAGTAGATGGATGTGTAACTTGACTGACTGCCTGCCACAAATCCCTGCCCATGCCATGTTTATCTAGGTTTACTCTGCAAAGTACCAGAGCACAGGGTACCAGAAGAGAGGTACAAGAGAGAAACATGCTGAACGCATCAGTAGGACAGAGCTGCAGTTCCTGCTGTTGTGCCACGCCGACCTCCTTAGCTTTTGTCTGATTCACTCTCTACCTCCCCACAGAGAGTAGCGTACTTCACCATCGGCATACAGAGATCTCCTGTGATCCTTGCAGAGCGTCTGTCAGCAGGGCATGGCCATACACACTGATGAGATTCATGATCTTCATGTGCTTCACATTAGCGAGAAAAATGTATCAAACAGAAAAAGGAAGGAATACTAAAAGGAAGAATTTGCTGTTCTAGACATGTAAATAGCAAAAAATGTTCCTGGTAATTTTAATTGACTCAATTACTCATCTGCAGTGTAGTTATCGTGCTGCATACAGTATGTTGTGTTTTCATGGCCAACTGACGTGTTACTGTGTTATTCACGAATGTGATAAGCGATTCAGATTAGTAAATGGATCTAGCGATGAATATTTATTACGGCTGAACCTGTCCAGAGTCACAGATTGAGGAGATAACAGATAATGATGCAAACAGGACGCAAGGGTTCCAGCCACATGTTCAACTCACAAAAAATATTTAAAATCTTCACTATATCTAATTTGCTAAGTGCTAATTTTTTAAAATAAAAATTTTTAAGTTGTATTTTTGATTGTATTTTTCTGTTTTACATCCATGTCTCAGTATGTCCTGTTTAAATTCTCAGACTGTCAGTGTGTGTAATATTTATGTTTATAATTTATTTATCACTGTTTTCTTGCACTATGACCAAGATCGTAATTTCATCCCACTGTATGACCCATGAATCATGCAGCGGAAGATGACAATAAAAAATCTTTCACTTGACTTTAAACTAAAATGGTATAAAAATCCAAACATCCCATTTCTGTACCTGCTCGTCCTTTTCAAGGTTACGGGGTCTGGAGCCTGTCTTGGAAGCTGGTATACAAATATGACAGAAATTCTATTTCAAACCATTTTGTCTTGCAAAATCAAATCTCAGTTATTATCTTATTTTACAACACTGTCTTCTTTCTAAAAGTTCTGCAGGGTCCAAACTCTTACCTGGAATATTTTGATTCTACTGGAGGTACCAGTAAGGAAATGTGCTGTAATAATAATTCACCACTATTTTCACAAACACACTGCACTGGATGTGCACGTATGTATGGATGGATGGATGAGAATTAAATTTATACTGGGATTAGATGTTGTCACAAATAAAGTTGTTGGTAAAGAATGATCCAACAGACCATAATAAGGATGATTTTTCAATTAAATAACTGCTTACACTCTTTTCCATCCATCCTTCCATCTATTCATTCAGCCATCCAATCATCAATATATTCAGTACGGGGTAGGGCTACATGATATTGGCGCAATTTCAAATATCATCATGAAATGTTTTTTTTGCAATAAATGGGGTTCATAATTTAACCCAAATAAACTATAACCAAACTGAACTTACTATCTACCAATAGTCTGTCAAATAAATCGCTGGTGTTGCCGCAAGTTGTACCGACATGTATCACTGGTTCTCTGAACACACTTCTCCGGAGTTTTCATCCCTCCAAAATGGAGGGGTGAAACACAGACTCTAAGATCACCCTAATTAGTTCCTACTTATCACATGGCACATCCCTGATTTGATTCCGTTAGTTACACCCTCTCATTGTCTGATTAATCACCTGAGGTGTTACCAAGAAGGTAAAAATCGTACTTGTGGTCTTGGCAAGACTGGTCTTGCTAACTTGCCTTCCAAGAACAAACTTGGGGCGCAATGAATCATGGAACTGGTCTTGTTTGGCAAGGATGAAACATGTGTATCTTTGATATTTGGGGCAGAGCAAGAACGACATCCAGGGATATTTACTTTCCCCTGCGCTTCTGTTCTTAATACTGGAACTGGTCTAGGGCAATAGAAAACAGGTACATGAGAACACAAGTACGATCAAGTATACATATTGAAAAACATGCCTGGTCACCCTACAGGGCAGTAAATAGTATTCCAACATGACGAATATAGAAGACCTGCTTCCAATGGCGTTTTGCCTTTTGCTGACCTGTATGCAGCTAAACGGTATGTTACACATTAGATGCTGCTGCATATTTGCACAAAAAGGAAGTAAGTTACCGGTCACTGTGTTGAAGCAAACATGCCCGATGTAGACTAATACGTCATATACATTTTCACTCTTTTCGGTGTGTATGGAACTACTTTCTTAAATAATGCAAAAACGTCTGTATGGATAGAGATCATTTTTATTTGAAAACTGTATTTTTTAAGAATAAACTTGGCAGTGTGGAGGTAGCCTGAATCAATTTGAGAGTTATTTTGAGGTCATTTTATCTCGCTGCACCGCTACAATGTATCTTGCAATTTCCCCACCTGCCAAATCCCACTTTAACTCCTGGTTGAAACCATCAATAAGTTACACTAAAACATGTTTTACTCTTTCTTAGGAAACAGCTTTGCAATTTTAATGATTATCTAAAAGTCTATCTACAGTTTACTGCCACAGCTTCTGCATGAGCTCTGCATGTGCTCTCTGAGCCATTCATAATAATTTTTGTCCATGCTGTTGGATTCACTTGTAGACCGTGTGGCGTGTTTGTGAGAAATTGAACAAAAATGAATGAGGATGAACAAAGCGAATAAGAACTCACTAAAAGACACTTGTCTTCCTCTTTACGGAAATATTTTGGATTCCACAGAGCCAATATTGAGCAAAAGCAAGTCACTAAGTCATTTGTCGACACTGCTTTGTGTCTGTTGGCACACGGCAACACCACCAACTTATTTGGCAGACTCTATTAGTAGATAAGTTCTGCTTGACTATAGTTCATTATGGGTAAATTCTTCAATTCCTTTTGCGTTTTATAAATGTCACAATATTTATTGGAAAATTTACAAATATTGCCTTTGGGTTTTGGATTAAATTGGATTGAAAAGAAAACCAGTGGTATCCCTCATCCCTAGTCCAGATCAAGGTTGCCAACCGTAAATTTATGGACAGTCTGTATTAAATTCACCCTGTCCGTAAATCCGTAAATAAATTTGATTGTCCATAAAACCTACAAAAGGTAAAACAGCATGTCAGTAAATAAGCATGGCATGTTGGTAAAAACAGACAGTCTTCTCAGTAAAATCACAAATTTAAAGTTGGCATCCCTGTGCTGGACGGTGAGACGGCATGAAAAATCAGATATTGCCTACATCTAATCTCAACCCAGCTGACTAGCATGGTCCTTGCAATAGAACATTTGCATGTGCATAACATGTAATGTGGATATTAACACCGCACATCGCCCCCACCCCATGGAGCTCTGTATCCTATCCCAGTAATCACAGGCAGAAGGCAGAAGGGGTAATGTACATACTATATTTGATAGCGGTGTACCTCAGGAATGTAAAATTTTGGGTCTGGAATCCCCCCCCCCCCCATTTAAGAGGCAAAATGATGAGATTGAATGTACCCCCCTTTGAAATTGTCTTCTGTCTTCTGGTCAATATAACCTACCAAGGGGACGCCCCCTCCTCCTTGGCTCTGAGAGTTGTACCAAGGGGGACCCCCCAATCTGAGGGGGATTTCCCTCACCACCCAATCAATAAAATCTCATCCCCACCCACCAAAATATACTTCTGTGTACTGGATGGAACATGCCATGAACATATGTTAACTTCCATAACCATTTATTCAGGTTATGAACTGGACAATGCATTTTAACAATCAGACTTGGGTCAGCTGATAAATGCTATTTGATCAGCTTCTACATCGATGTGCATTGTATAAAAATGCACTCCAAAAAGCCTGCAATGCGCAAAGCTTCTTAGTCATGATTACAGCAAATTTTTAAATATAGTCCTCTCAGCTTTTTGTGCAACATTAGCTGCTGCTAGCACAAAAAGGAAAAAGAAAAAAGTGTTAAATAATACAGTGATATTAAATTGTTCCATTGAAGCTAAAAATTACACCATGGTAAACCAACAACAACTTTAAAAACTGGACAGCAGTCAGCTTTCTTTGGCAAGGATGGTGCACAGATCAGAAGACAATTTCATCACACACAAAGCCGCGAGAACAGAATAGGGGCTGTGATTGAGATTAATAAACCATAATAGAAAGCCAAGGAAATTGTTTTAAAAAATAACAAAAATCACTGCTCTCATTAGAGCATCCAAGTCTGTGTGGAGGCTGGAGAAGACCTTCTGTTGCCAGTCTCAATATACTGCACCGTCTGTCCCACGCAAAAGAAATAGCTGGTGTAGGGCTTCCTGCTTCAGTAAAGCGGCGTAGCCCCGAACCAAGCAGCGGTTCTTGCTTTTGCTCAGACTCCTCATTAGCACGCACACCTCGTCCCCTTTCCAGTCGGCTCAGCGATAAACACCTTAATTTAAAGCCAAGGTCCTCTTCACTGCACGGTTGCCTCAGCACTGCACATATGGGAATAGCTTCAAAAAGACTTATTCAAGGGATATCAACGAGAACGTCTCAGCTGCCTGCCTAAGCGAGATGAACAGGTCACGCGCTGGTGATCTTTAAAGTTAGCGCTTAGTTTAATACCAAGCTAGGCAGCTGCTAATTTTTAGGCACATTATTTGTTTTGAAATCATTTCTTGAAGTTGTAGCGTTTGATCACAAAATTTACCATCAACGCTATAATCATGGGGTTCACAGTGTGTTGCACCTAGTGGTGAGCGATATTACGATAATTTATCATGATATTTTTCAACTCGATCCACAATATGTGAAAATATAGAAATCATTTTAATGTCACCTTTGTACCATGTATAACATTTTTAGTATATCTATAAATGTTTATACGGTAGTGTACAAGATACAAAAGAAATCCCGCGCTGCCCTTACCACGGCCAAACCTCTCGTACAGTGTACGATAGTAACTTATCGCAGAGCTGGTTGTAAGTCCGCGCGGTCGTTAAACAGGTAGGTCGTTAAGTGAGGAGTGTCTGTATTATTAAAAAAAAGCTCTTTTGGTTTAATGAGTCAGTTTCTTTTATATGTACACAATTTTACATAGCCTACCTTAATAATTAATTAAGTTTATTATTAGAATACTACAAGTAGTGATAAGGACTTTTAAGGACAGTTACTGGTTAAATAGTTAAATGGTTAATTAACATTACTAGATGTATTCCGGTTCAGTTGGTTTGTAAACAACAAAAAATATAGTGATCTGTATAATGGATGGTGATTCTAACCATAAAGATTGTGATATGACAATTAGGCCATATCGCCCACCCCTTGTCTTGGACTTCCGGGACTGGAGAGTTTGACACCTGTCCCTGGTGTTTATATGCCTTAAGTTTGCTTGTTCTCCCCATGGGTTTCCATTCTGTACACCGGCTTCCTCCTTCAATCCAAAGACCTGCAGTCAGAGGAACTGTAATCTCTAAATTGCCCACAATGTGTGCATACAAATCCTGATAAACTGGCATCCTGTCCAGGGTGCCCCCCCCCCCCACCTGAGGCAGGTTCTGGGCCACCTTGGAACCTTGACCAGGATAAGCGATTTGAAGATGGACTGTAACCAAACAGACTATAAACACTTCATGATAAGATAGGGATGAGGTGCTATACAATAGCTTTCCATTTGGGGGTATCTGGGCAGACTACTTTCATAAAGTGCAGTAATGATCTATGTAGACATGTTGATTAATTTTGCGATAGAAGATTCTAACAAGGACTCTGGTGACCATTTGCAGCTTTCAAATTGATTGATAAACAAAAAATGCAATGATGCTGAGCACAGTACTATGTTATAATGAAGTCTGAGTAAAATGGAAGCAAATCAAAAAAGAGCAAACATATTATGTCAATATAATTATGGCAAACTTGGATTCCGAACTTGCTAAAAATGAAAGCCAAGAAGAATTGGGAGGATAGATACTTGTAGCAAATGTATTCACCCACATGACACCGTTTAATATAATGTGAAGTGAGGAATTTCACTAAATAAATTAGATGAGGACTTAATAAACCATAAACAAGGACACAGTGAGAACACACTGCTTTTGATGCACTGTGCTTGGAAATAAGAATGTGTCACTGGTCAGCTTGCAGGAAATAGTTATTAATTAGATTAATTGAATGAAATCACCACTTCCCCATATGCTTATCAGGCATTATTTTAACCTCAACTAGGTGACAGCTCCTAAGACAGTTCAGCAGTCCACATTTTAGTATTGTATTAGTGAAAGTACCCCTCAGTGCCAAACTCCCGCCAAACTTGAGATCCATCACAAGTTGATGTGCATATGACCAAAACGAAAATGTATTCAATATATTCCCTGATGTTTCACAACCACTACTAGAAAAACATTTTACACTCCAAACTTTGACCAGAGTTTCTTTTTTTCAATGGCCTTGTCATGAACTGCAGTGTTGCTACGGGAGAAAATTCTACTTCAAGCTGGTACTGACAACAGGCAGCAGAACAAGTACTGACACAGCTTCCATTCCACACAGGATGTGAAGCGAATCCATTGTTTGTGTGGTGCAGTGTCCTGAACTCCCGACAGCCGCTTCAACCTCTATCAGATGCTCTGCTGGAAGGGTAAGACAGGGAATTCTGCATACCATGACTGTGCTATACCATCTACTAGGAGTGTCTTGCAAGTTCCAAAAGACTCCCTGCCTGGTCATCGACGCTATTTGTGTTTTCCAATTTTTCGCTTCCAGCTAAATCTGGATCTGATTGTTTTAGCTGAGCCCAGAGAGCAATTCATAGAACCTGATTCTCCTTGCAGGAGTATGTACTAAACCACAACATTTGCATAATAGAGCTATGATTATGCTGTCAAAACATAGCTACTTTGGGAGAATATTACACTGGTTACGATGAACCATCTGAAAAACAATTTAATCAGGTCTATTGCTCAGCATATAAAGGAAAACAAACACGCAGCCTTTGACATCTTCACTTAAAACTGACCAAGATGCTACTTCATAATTGAAAGGCATGGCAGAAATACACAATTTGACCATCTACTAGACAAACAACTGGAAAATGGGTGAATTGATGGATTTATATATACATGGGGCAACACGGTGGCTCAGTGGGTAGCACTCACACTAGCAGGGTTTGAATCCTGACCTGAGCCCTGTATGTGTGCAGTTTGCACGTTGTGCTAGTGCCATAAATGATATTGACACCAATACATACAGTAAAATGGTTAAATTTACAGACAACACCAAGGTGGGTGGTGTAGCTGATACTGATCTAGCAGCAGAGAGGCTTCAATGGGATCTTGACTTAATTAGCGAC
>JAODLD010000046.1:25949314-25987541 GCA_026781065.1 Mormyrops boulengeri
AGTTAAGTTCTCCCCAAACGAGCTTGATGGGCCGAATGGCCTCCTCTCATTTGTAAATTTCTTATGTTCTTATGTTCAGTCTCCTCTAGGCGTTCCAGTTCCCGGCCTCCATTCAAAAACATTGGGGTCAGTATGTGGCTCTGCCTCTGTGCCTGTAATCAGAAGGTCACTGGGTTGAGCCCAGCTTTGGCAGAACAGTCACTTGTCACATAAAAATATTGTTATTTTCTTACTTACTTGAGCGAGTAAAATTTATTTATGAAGAGCCTTTCACAGACAAAAGGACACATAGCGCTGTACAGGACTAAAATGCTTATACAGTAAGTACCAGCAAAATAAAACAAGATAAGGAAATGTAAATTAACAAAAACATTACTGGTAGGAGAAATAATAAGAAACAGGATACAAGCAAAAGAGTACTCAACTCTACTCAAACACCTGCTTAAATGAGGCTTTAGTACTCATACTTAATACTGTATGAAAAGAAAAAATGATTTCTTATTCTTTCATACTCGCCAATAAAAATTATGCAAATTCTGCAAAAGTTTGCAAAATCCTGAGGGCAGGAAGGACAGCTATGCAACATTTTTTCTTAACATTACAGCATAAAAATTAGAATCACCATTTGCTATATTCACTGAACTCACAAACTATAAGTAGTCATTTCACAGCTGTGAGAATCTCAGGAAGCGTATAAGAACATGCATCCCACAAAGCAGGTGTGGTCTTTGGTGAAACAGGGTAAGCAAGTCTCATGGACTGAAAGCTCAACTCCCCACTTAAGGAGCGTTGTACGAAGGATATTAAACCAGTACAAAGGATATTTAACGACGAAACTCCCAGAAACTGCTTAGGGCTGTGTTCTGTGACTGGCATTGGGGTGTTGCTTGGAAGGCCCAAACTTTACAGACCTTGAGAGTGACTCTAGATGCAATTGGCTGAAAGAAGATGAGTAATGGGAAAGTTCGTGTCAGGAGGCTGAAAACGTAGGACAGATGAAAAGAATTACCGAAGTCAAGGAATTGAGCGAAGTGGGTCATGAGATGCTCTCAAAAAAAGATTCATTCTGCTCAGTGCTAAATACGGAGCAATTGATGGTTCTATTAAGATTACAGGCATGGAGATAATCAAAATTCAGTCTTATCAATAATCAGGATAAGACAAATGAAAGACCGTGAATTGATTTACCTCATTCTTATATTACCATGGTGATGATCTATTAACTCATAAAAACAGCAGGTGAACAGCAGATCTCCTGACACAGCCATTTACATAACCTGTGCGAATTTGCTCACCTTCCTTGCCAGTGCTGTTATCTTATTGATGGGATAAATTATAGACTGCCTGGTATTTGGCTGACTCACAATCTCTCTCTCTCGTTCTCTATCTCGTTTTCTCCACAAGGCCACAGCTGAGCTAAGAATACAACAGGCAGCATAACTTCACAAAGCCTTTTATAGAAAGCCATCACCAGGCCACCAAACCATAAACATAATACTGGAAAAATAGCATCATAAGCCAAAACAAAAACAGAAAATGTGAGAGCACTCAGACACTATATCTATACGCCAACCCAGGTTAAATATTTTGTTTATTATTAGCAGTACCATGGTGCCAATAAGCTGACATAACCCATGTATCCACATTAATTCGGCTGGGCACTGTCCAAATATACAGGAAAATCTGGAACTTATTTTCATATTATAATCAATGTACAGCATAAAACTCTGACACTTGTGACGGCACTGTGCACTAGCACCTAAAATGCTGAGCAATAGCAAAGAACTGGCTGTAACTTCAACACACCTTGACTTGAATGGAATGGATAACTCATGGCACAGTTTAAGGAAAACATTGATCATTCATATAAAACATGTGAATCCCCAGATATACAGTAAACAGTTCTGCAAAGCGGATAATTGATATATGTATGCATAAGGTGCAAACAGTGGATTGATCTGGTCCCCAAAACAATCTATATGTTATTAGTAAAAGTGAAAATAAAAATCCAAAAAACATTAAAGATAATAATAACTTCCTTTGTGTAACTGTGCTTTTCAAGTTCTGAGATGCTTTTGTGACCTAAATATTAGTGAGTGGAATTCCCGCACTGTGAAACATGGGAAAATTCTGTAACTGACTCTCATTTGCTGTCGACCCCAATGGGAGCCTGGATCTTTAGTAACTTTCAGGAACGACTGGCTCTTGGTGAGTTGTCGAACAAAAAGGAACAAAAACAGGTAAGAGACTCTCAAGATGAGTACCTCGGGGGATCAGGAAAGAAGGAAAGGAGAACAAAGGAAAAGGAACCAAACACATTCCTAGCCTTATAAATGATGAGGGGCTGAGGAGATCTTGGCAAAAAATAAGGATAATGGAATGCAAATGGAGGAGGACATTAAATCAGACGAATGGAGAAGTTTCTCATGCATGTACTGCATCGTCTTGTGCACAAACGTCTAACTGAATACATATGCAAGTATAATTATGTTTATCAGCATAAAGATAATTAATATGCAAACTGCACATATTTTCAGGAAAACATATTTCTGTGACAACAACATAGTGCCAATGCTATATATTGGTTATCAAGACAAAATTTGCCTTAATTAATATTAAGCCAGAAGTAAACAAACACTTGACACTAACATTGCACCAGAGTCCCCGTGAAGTGTATGGCTTAAAATTACTTTACAGTCAGTGACAGAAATTCTGCACAGGTTTAAAGTTAATCTTACAAAATTAATTAGTTACTAAAATAACCAAAATCATCAAAATAAGCAATTGTCTAAAGATGGTTGGAGTTCCATTTGAGGCTGCTTTCCTTGCTGTGGACCTGGATGTTTCACTATCATTGAGGAACATTGAGAAACAGCCATGAGAGTTGTATCAACATATAATGAAGAAAAATATTTGGGTTTCTGACTATGAGATTGAAATGTATACTTCAGCATAAACATGGTCTTCGACATCCCAGCAGTACCACAGAAGAATGGATTGAGTGAGAATTGTCATAATTCCCGTGGAACATCATCACAATACTGGAAACAAGCTGTTCACACTACCCGAAGTAATTCAAGCTATTCTGTAAGCAAAAATTAGCTAATGGTTTTTAGAGGACTAACTGTAGGAGATGTATGGTTGTTCCATAAAAAAAGTTTACATGTAGAAGACAATGATTTTTCCAGTTTCTTTTGCATAATCAGTTTTAAAAATACTGGGGGGGGAAATCATATTTTGTGTGTTATCATCAAATTGCCCTCTATAATTTCTTTAATGACGGCAGTTTTCTGCAAGCATTACTTGTGTTTTAAGACAGCAGGTAAAGAGAAAACCTAAGCGGCAAAGACAGTGACAGGTCTCATGATGTAAATATCCCTGACGATGCATCCTATATGCTAAAATTATCATCATCATCATCATTATTATTATTAGCAGCAGGAGTAGTAGTCACAACATTATTATTACAAGACATCCAGTAGGATTCCTCACAACTACAGAGTAAACTTGCTTTAATCATTAAAGTAAATTTGTTGTGATTAAGCAAAATTTTCTGTTTTCTGACAACCTTAAAGTAATTTTCCCCAAGAGCACCAGATAAACTAATGAACATTAAAATGGAATCCAAGCAAACTTTGATTTATTGTGGTGTCTATAACCACACGCTCTGCCTCACTGGGATTCCCAGCAAGAACTTCTTCATGTTACCTTTTCATTGCACTCATGGGAACATCACGAGCAGAAATCATAGTATCAGGAGTGAGAGTGTGTTAAAAATGTGCAGGTGCACCAGCCAATCCATCAAGATAATGAATTATAAACAACATTAAAAATGAAAGGCAGCTCCCTACAAATGATACGTCTTCTTAATCTGGGTCCAAGTAACATATCTCATGTCTTATGTTCCTGCTTTTACAGTTTTGACTGAGGCAGTATGGTCTTTCAGCACTATAATTTACTGTCTCCAGTGCTGATGGTTAAATTCCTGTACCTGCATCATGTCCTATCTATGTCTCACAGAGTTATAGGTGAATAGATGTCTCTAAATTTCCCACCGTATTATGTGTGATCATGGATGTGTGTGACCTCTTTTGGACTGGCACCCCTACCAGGGATTAGCCCTGACTTGTGCCCTGTGCTTGCTGGGATGGACTCCAAGCCCTCTGTGACACTGTACTGGATAAGCAGTTTTAGGGTGAATGAATGGATAGACAGTCTTGATTAAACCACTGAATGAATGGAATGTTTTCAACTACAAATAGCTGAAGAATTGCTAATTTTTCAGTTATATGAAATTGAATTTGTGCTAAGCAGGGAAAGATAATTGTAGAATTTTTTTTAAGTAACTCTACAAATTACCATTTTAACCATTTAAAAATGAGAAATATCATGTTTTAATATTTTAAGTAATATTGATTGTTTTGTGGTTCTTGTGTAATTGCATGTTGTTGTTTTTTCTGAAAGCGAATGCTTCTGTGCAGAACATGACTTTGGTTTTGGCTCCCTATCATTGTGCCAATCATCAACAGGCTAATGGTGACCCTACTATCAAAGGTCATCAAAACAGTCAAAAAGGATCAATAAAAAGTGCATTTAGTGCAAGGATAGATTTGGGATGGCCATTAATAAATGCCCTTTTAAAATTACACTGTAAATGTCACTTGTTCTAAATGCTATAAAATGAAACCCTACCACAACAACTTATCGGCCTTTCTTGGAGAAGACCAAAAGGTTAAAACTGGGGCTAGAGCGGATGTGTTTTCCTGCTTTCCACCTTACCTCCAGGAACAAAAAGAGAAGGAGAAGGTCCTGGAGACATTTTCAAGGCCATGACTGCATATGCAATCGGCTGTATGTTGCATCATCACGCAGCTCATTCACAGAAAAACAAAAACAATTCACACTTTCTCAGGACCAAGGAAATGCTACACGACCCCACACAATTGCACATCTGTGAATAACGATTTCCTGGAGCAAATGACGTCTGCACTCCATTGCAGCAGATGATACAGAATCGAGTCGGCACTTGGATGAGTGCTCGATATCATTAAAGAATTGTTACAAAGCAGTGGGGCATATTCAGTTTTTGAGTGTAAGTGGGCGAATGCATGAATCTGAGTGGACATGTTAGCTGGGGGCTGATGTTACTACACCAGATGCAGTAGTGGAGAGAGCCAAGGCCAAAAGGAGTTTGCTTGGAGGGTAGGAACAGCAAGGCAGGCAGACTTTGCCAAGCAGAGGTCTCATGCAAGGATCGCTCACAGGCAGTGTCGGCGTTTTTAGAATTTAGTGATTAATTGTTATTGTTGACACACCACAACAAAATACGTTCTCTGCATTTAACCCATATATGACAATGTGACATAACAGGAGGCAGCTAATTCGACACCCGGGGAGGAGCGCTCGGGGGCGGCACCTTGCTCAGGGTACCTCGCTGGGCGGGGATTCGAACCTGCAATCTTTCAACAACAAGTGCACGTCCCAAACCATCAAGCTACCACCACCCCTATGCTAGCGACAGTTTTTTTAATCTAATTTGTAGAAAGCAGAGGAAGAGACAGGAGTTTAGGTCTAAGGAGCAGAACTAAGAAAGCATTTTTAGTTTGGTACTGAAGTGGCACGAACAGGAAGGTCAGCTTGCATCTTCAGTAGTATGGCACAAAATATAATAAAATTAATTTGTTGCTTAGAAAACCCTTACCAACATATCAAAATAATATTACAATGTATCCATTCATACAACTAGATATTTACTGAAGCCCTTTAGCACCTTGCCCAAGGACAGAACACATTTCTGCAAAGGATGCTCCTTAATAGAAACACTGAAAATATGCCCTGATATGTCTACTGGCAAGTCACATATTTCAGAAAATCCTTCGGCACTGATAGGCCTCACATTTACACAGTATATTAAAAAACATGTGGGCAGTGCTGGGAGCCACTTGCGCATATTTTCTAAGCACAACAAAAATTTCTTACACTTTTCAGCTGACTTCCGTAATGTGCAGACATCCACCCTAAGAACGCATACAGACATCTACCAAGTTATGATTAAGTGCCATTGTCTTTAATATCATCTAGGTTTTAATTAAAAAAATCTGCACTCGATTTTGTGCCTCGTAGTACTTAAAATGCACTGAAATCAGCCCGTGAGGTAAAAATTATTTTAATCACACAAACCCAGTGCACTATTCCTCACCCTACACGTACAAAAGCGGGTTCTGAAAGTTTAGTTTTACAGATAGGCGACTTCTTGGAAAGCCTTGCGATTGTGCTTGCATTAAAGGTAAACTCAAATATATGACAGGACAATTAGGCTACATACTGTTTATAAGACGTGTAGTAGAATAAAGGGGACGGCCGTTTCCATAAATATAATATAAGTACTTGGGTGCAATGTATTCACTCATATGTTAAACATTGATAACGTATTTACTTTAATGCTGTATGGCCAGTCTTTGTTGCCAAATAACTTTGGACGCTTACATAACGACCACGGCATACGCAAGGCAACTTTACTGTACTCTGTTTGGGAACTACAGTGTACACCCATAAAATATATCCCACTTCAGTGTGGGATGTATGTAAAATAATTTTAATGAGCGAATAAGCGCATCTTTAACAAATTCTCATCTGAAACACACAATTTGCATTCAGGAAACGCCAGTACGACTAGGTCTCGCCATGCGTCAGTGTATTCACTTAATTTTACATCTATTTAGTACAGTACTTACCCCATTGTTTCTAATAATCCGGTGGCAAACAATTACACAGATAGTACTGCAAAATCCCTTTCGATATTCCAGCCTACGGTTGATTATATTGTAGATTTGTGAAATTCGCCGTTCTTGTTATGTCAAGCCATTTTCACTCTAGCACATAAACGTAGTCTGTTTATAAGCAAATCCATACAGATCGAATAGCGGTCAAAAGCGAGCATTAGCTGAAAGCGAAGAAATGCAAGATGTTCTGCTAACTGCTTTGCTCGCGATGAAGTGTCATGTCCAGCTCCCCTTCACAATTGTACATTCCCAATGAAATCGTTACAACCAGCCAGCTAATTCGAGACATGATGCATGGCTATCGGGATCTTCGTTTTAATTCCAATTCTGCACACCAGATGGGTGCTTTGCAACCCAAAATGAGAAAGGAGCGCGCATACGATTAGAGGGTGTGTGAGGAGATGTTAGCGTGGCTGCCTTCGGTATCCAGATGTCCCTCTAATGTCCATCAGGACTGAACCATAGGTTACAAGTCTTCTTCTTTCATAACGCTGGTACTTACTTCACATCTCTCCTACAGCGTAACCAGCTACACTGCAGCTGTCAAAAGGATCGAAAATGATACCAGACGCTCTACCAAGCAATTTTCTATCGTTAAACCTCAAATCCAAGCTTTCGTTTCAATTCATGAAATAGTCCATATCTAGTCAGTAATAATACAATTCATCAAATCAAAAAGCGGGGTCGTCTAGCCAAGCATCAGTTAAGTATAAAAGCATCCGGAATCAATTTACGTCCTTTCAAGTCAACGTTATTCCCAACCTTGAGGAAAAAAAACAATTCGCTGATTTTTCATCAGCCTCTGTTTAATGAACCATATCAGCTTGCATCGCCACGATTGACTTAACATGATTATTACCAAACGCAAAACGAAACCTCAGAGCAAAGAGACGATAATCATAGAAAGACTGTTGTATTTTTATAGCAAAAGAGAGAGTTTTATTTGTGGTCATTCGGAAGGCCATTTTGCTTTTTTACATATTTATTTTTATTATGCTCTCTGCTGTATTCCTTTACTCGTCACTGCTGCCTCCATGCTACTGACAGAATTAAATTGCCTTACGTCCCAACGTCACCCTCCGCACTGACGTCACAACAGGTTTTCGGAACTGATGTCATTATCATCCAATAAATGATGTAACATAGACATTATTCATAACTTATATAATTGTGACTAGGTAATTATACTTCTATCCATCTATTTTAATAAACAATAATTATAAGTATTATGATACTTGTGCCCGCGACCCTGCATAGGACAAGCGGCTATAGGAAATGGACGGATGGATGATTGGATGGATAACTATGATACCATATTTACTAGTCATGGGGGTTTGAATCTGTTACGTATGTCTAGTCGAATCAAGTTATATATTTTTTTTTAATATTTTTTATACTTTTGACAGTTATTTCCACCTATAGGTTTTCTTCTTATGCAAAGTGCATACATAGTATTACCCTAGATATATGAAAGTTTATTTTAAAGTCTAATCTTGGTAATGCAAACACAATATGAAACATAAAAGGCAATATAATAATAATAATAACAATAATAATAATAGCTATTATTATTATCATTGTTGTTGTTGTTATATTACAGGTGAAGGGTACAACCGTAGCCTTACACCTCCAGGGTTCCATTCCTACATATGGCTCCGTGGGTGTGTTGTTCTCACCATGCATTATTTATCAGGTGGTTTTATTGAAAGCGTATAAGGTATCACTTATTCAAACTATTAGATACTGAGTGAAGCCAAAATTGAATTAGTAATATTTTTATACATGTATCGATGTTCTTATTCGAGCAATTTATGTGAAGTAGTCTTCTCAAGAATCCAATGGCAAGATTTTTTATTTATCCTGGACCTGTAGTTCCATGGTTAGAAGTCCAGTTAACTCCCTCACCACACGGTTTGCAATACAAGACTCTGAATCTCCATCAGTTTGTCTGGATTTATTTCAAAACAATCAAGAGTGAAAATGGGCTACAAGGTTTCATTGTCTTAATATTTCTATCATGTTATAATAAAATCTCTCGCACGAGTTAAGTGCTATGATAATGTATCGATTTAAACATTAACAGTCACAGTGTTATTTCCGTAAGAAAATGTCATTGTGTTTCAGGAGAAACACAAAAACAGAAAATAAAGTTAACTGTCATCCACGGGTAGGCTTGAACTTTGGTATTATTCGTTTACATCCTGTAGAGGGCAGTCATGTCAAACTAACACGTGTCTCGGGTCAGACGCTTCAAGTTCTTTGAGTCAAATTGTAATCAGTTTTAATCCTATAGTTTGAATAAATCTCACAAACCGCACTCTGAGAACCTAGTCAAGGTTACTGTTAACCAACAGACAGAAGGTTTTAAGGTCAAGACTAGTTGTCCCGATGAGAAAATAATATCATTCTAAAAATAGTTGTGAACTATTATGAAACGTGTTTTAAAATGATACACCCCCGATTCTCCATGAATCCCCCACTTCGGGTTATAGAAAATAAAAGTAGTTTGTTAGTACTGAATTTTACTTGGGCATCGTAATCAATTTATTATAATAATGATGAAAATAAGGCTGATGTTTTGTAGTTTAAACCTAAACGTATGCGTGGGGCTGTAAGCTATATATCACGAAATCGCAGTTTATATTCAATTCTGTATGCGTTTGTTCTGTAATTAACCCAAGGCGTGATTGATATACACCTGGGAATGGGAGCTGGTCATGGATCAGTTCCCAACCCAACCCTGCTTTTCCTGTGTCACATTACTCCGGTGATGGAGAGTAGCAGGTGAAGCTCTGATATTCGACCTTTGACGCATGGCTTGTTTACTGCAGAATGGCCTAATTGTAAACGAATACGATTTTATCTGTTTTTTCTTTTTGCGTCGTCTGGGTGAGCCGTCAGTTCCCAGCAGGGTTAATGCGAGCTCGTATTAGTTTATTTATTTTAATCGGCTAACTATTACAATCATATTACATCATATGTCACGACAATATTTCATCATCGAGCCTGGGAATTCCTTTGTGAGTTAGACGCATCTTCGATAAACCAATTCGAAGATTTTAATTCTGCAAATAGAAGAGTTTGGGTTTGTGTTATAAGTTTTTGTTGTTTATACAAATAATGAAGCATGTTACTGAAAACAAACAGCCTATTGTTTTCCTTATAGTGTACTTCAGTTCGAGATTGATGCCATTACTGACGCCAAAAGAGTACTTGTTGTGGCGAGTAATGGATTAAATTAAGCCTCCAGAGTGCTCTTCAGGCTCTCATACTAGGTATGCAATGAACCAAGAATCCGCATGTGTATTGCATTATTTTCCACAAAAACGTATTACCCTCATTAAGTGCTGGCAATTTCATAACTAGTCACAGCTTTGACTGATAGGTCTTAACAAAATAGGTGGCTTTATTTTAATAGCACTGCTGACAAGGTTGCTGTCAGTCAGTCTGGGAGAAAGACCAATTTTCGTGTTCTTTTGGACAGGTTTCGGAATAATTACGTCTAACTAACACCTTCATGTCCACCTTGGTTCAATAACAATAAGCAATAAGCAAGTAGTTCCGTGACTGTTATGGTCGCTTGATGGTCTAATAATTGTAGCAGATCAATGACTAAAATGACTGTATTGAAGTTTTTGTTTGGGTAATTAACATAGATGGGCATGGAGACCCAGCGATAGTTCTCAAGTTCTGAATGCCCCATTGGGGTTGGGGAATACCGGGGTCTATTTTGGGAGTGAGCTGACTCAGGAGACCAGCCACCAGCTTGGAATGACCCTAAACTGCAGTAGCACTCCGGAAGACTAAAAAAGATAAAGAGAAATAAAAATAATAAAGAAAACCTCCGAAAAATGGATACTAGTAAACGGGAGCAAAGTGACCCTGAGTATTCCTTTGGAGTCTTAGAGGATGAGCCCACGGAGGCAGGCACTGTCGATGATGACGACGAAGACATTGAAGAGCTCCGAAACAGGTACGTGTCTGACCACACATAATGATAGTCTGCCGCCTGGAGAATATGCCCTGAAAATATGTCACTTGACTAAAAGACACTGGGTCTGTCAGGTATGCATGAAAACCAAAATTAAAATTAAAAAAACTTTTTAGCAACGACTACTGTTTCAAAAGCAACAATCGTCAAAAAAAAGAGAAAGATACAAACTTTGATGGTGAGGTTATTTTATAAGAAGCACGTGATGCCAGTTGCCTTCAAATTTAAATAATGAAATTATTTTTAATTTTTTAAATGATTGCGTTATTCAGTCTTTTAAGAATCGAATAATTGTGTAAACACTAATCCACAGTGACCGGGAGGGTGCCCCCGGGTCGATCTCCAATTAGTATTTGTGTTATGCAACTCTAATAGTAACATTTGGGGACCGTTACTGAAAGGGTTAAGTTTTAATTCTCAGCGCTAATGTTCTATTCCTTTCGCCGACTATTAATGTTAGCAGAATAAGAAAGCACTGGGGTCACAGCAATGGTACGCAGCAAGACTTGGTTCTGAGTAATTTAATTCAATGATTCATCAAGCCACAGGCAATTTGGAAAGACGACTTTACTGTGAAATAAATGTGATACTTCTGACTCTAGTTCTACATCTGATGTGATGTTCCACTCATCACCCCCGATCATACTTTTGCTCATGAAGGAGCATTGAGCTTTATGTTCTGTTTGTATTGAGCATAAAATATCTTATTTGAAGTATGTAATTGCATCAAATAAATAATGACTACTGATATATTATGTGTAATAATATATAGTGTTATATATAATAACGTATGGTATTATGTTAATGTTATTATATAATAAGTTAAACAATTAAACTTAATTAGTTAATTTGGGCAGAAGCAATGTTGCTTCACCCGTTCAGAGTTAGGGGTTGGAATTCCATCCCTACTTTGTGTCTGTAGAGTTTGCATTTTCCATAGTTTCCCTTCAGGTGGTCAGTTTCCTTGTGCTTCAAAGACATGCATGCAGGCTGACTGGCATCTCAGCATTGCCCGTTGTTTGTGGGTGTATGTGTGTTTATGCCCTGTGCCCATCCAGGGTGTACCCCTGCCTTGTGGCCTGTGCTGTCTGGGATGCCACCTAAAATCTGCTGTGAAATTGTAATGCATAAGCAAGTGGATGAACGTTGGTTGCTTGACAAATGAAAAAAGGTGCGATTTGTAATGTTATTGCAGTTGAGGCTGGCTCACTGTCACTTTGTTCCTACTTTGTTCAGTTTAAAGAACATTGTGCAGGACCAAACAGTGAAACCCAAGCTTCAGTGTCTGATGGTGGACCCCTCCTTCTCGATGGTGACGGTGCAGAGTGAGGACAGCGGAATCGTGTGGGAAACTGTGTCCAGCCGCTGCTCGACTCCGTGGGCTTCGGAGGGCAGCGCCACCTCAGAGACATACAGTCTGGAGGGATCCGCTGCCCCGGGCAAAATAGTGATTATCATGGATGACGATAAAATTGTGAGGAAGAGGAAGAAAAGAAGCGGAGGGAAGCTGGGAGACAGACTGAAAAGACCATCATCTAGAAATTTCCCAGGGGGGAATGAAAGACCATTCATGACTGAGGTCTCCGTCCCTAATATAAGACCTGAAGGTGCAGGTGAAAATGGAGAATCCAAAGAAGATAAAGAACAGCAGTTATTTAACTTAGTTTCTGAGGGTTATGAGATACTAAACATTATAGTTCCCTCGAAACTTGCTACAGTGGATGAAGAAGAAAGCTCCGAGATGTCAGATAACTTGTCTTATTTGGAGAACACAGCAATGATAAAATCAAAACTGATACGTGATGAAAAAGAGTTAACAGAAACCACTACAGCAATTGTTGAAGTACAAGAAGAGGAGGAGAAGATAAAGCAGGCGGAAACAGAAAGTGCTCCAGCTGTTGAGCCTGAGGCATCTCAGAATTTGGTCGATAAAGTCAAGAAGGATGGGACAAGTGATGTGGATTATTTTGAGAAGTTTACATTGTTGGATGTGCAGCTGTCAGATGAGCTTTCTACTGGGACAGAGGAACACGTGTTGGTAAAGAATAGTGAAGGAACTGACCAACTGGAAGATCATGAAAAATTTACAAGTGATGGTTCAACATCTGAAGATGCATTCATTATTATTGGTGATGGTGAAATAGCGAGCGATCATCTTGATGAGATTTTCAATAAAAGTGAAGGCTATGATCAGACAAGTGATTCAGCTTTCAGTAAATATGAGGGAAGAGATGAAGGGGAGCAATTGGACAGTCAGGGAGGACCATTGAACGCAGCTATGAAAGAAAGTGGTTCAGCCTTGTTTGGTAGCCAGGAGACTATACTCACACCTATATTTCTGTCTGAGGGACCACCAAAAATTATTGATCCTATACTTCTGGAGGAGCCTGCAGCCATGTCATTCCTCTACACTGACCTTTATGAGGAAGCAGTAGGAAACAGGAGGAAAGATGATGAGTCTTCTGATGTAGAAAGCGTTGTCTCTGAGAAGGCATTTCAGAGGAGGCTCTCTGACTCTGATGACGCAAGTGGGTATTTGGAAAAGTTCATTTTGAAAGATGAGACACCTGTCGTGGAAAGTGAAGCTACAGAACAAGATCAGAATGAAGATGGATTACGAATGTGGTCTCAGAGTTCATTTGAGCTCATGGGGTGTCTGACACGGGTGGAAGAAGAAGACACAAAGAAAGAAGATATCAGTAGAGAAGCAACGCAGAGTATGCCAAATGAAAAAAGAGAAGAAATAGTCACAATATCACTAAGTAAAAATGATGACTTTGCGTTCCAGGATACAGGCCCTGAAAATGGGGCATCTTCAGAGGCCAGAATGTATTCAGATTTGCCGAAATCCCATTTAGAAGCTGAAGGAAAGGCATTTGGAAATAAGGGAAGGAGCACAGTTGTTGCAGGTAAGGAAAAAATGTATTTAGCTGGGGAAGTAGTCATTGGTGGACGAAATATGAAAGACAAGGTGGAAGAACCAATCACTGCTTCAAAGCCTAAAACTCTGGACCAGGGAACAGTCAGCGTCACTGAAGATATCACAGGAAAAACCAAAGAAACCACTGCTGATCATAAAAATAAAAACATTATCACAGAGAGTAAAGTTGTGCAAAGTAAAACGGAAAGCATTAGTCCAGAACCAAAATGCTCATCTTCAGAATGTGTGAAAAGCCATAAAGAATCTCATGATAAAACTGAAAAAACAATTATAGTCCAGACACCTGAAGTTGAAACAAAGGAAAACTTCAATTTGAATGAAAAATGTAAAAGTAAGCTTGAAGACAAAGTTGTACATCAGAAACCTAAAAGCAAAGATCAGGAATTAGTCCCTGATAGCGAAGTATCTCAAAACACATCCTCTGCACATAAACTTTCTGAGACTAAAAATGGATCAGCTGCTGGTCTTAAGAAACCTGAATGCAAAAATAAGGTCATTGAAAGTGAGATACTGAAAGATGACTATGAAAAAAGCACAGAGAGTGTGAAGAGCCAGACTGAGCAAGTGAACCATGATTTTTCAGATAGCATAAAGGGACTGCCCACTCAAAAATCAGCAGAAAGAAAACTGCCCTTGGAGGAAGTCTCAGAGAAAAGAACAGACTCTATTTATGAAATGAAATCACAGGTTTCACCAGTCTCTGAGTTAACTGAAGAACCCAAGGTGATGAATTTGCAGGAAATTGACAGTGGGAGAGAGACTGAAGATACTGTGGAGAAAGAGACAATACCTAAGATCCAAGATGATGCTATAAAAGTAAACGAGACTCTTAAAGAGTGGGACAGTGGTGCTGTTCTGTTGACTAGGGAATTCCAAAAGGTCCCAAAGCGAGAGGGCCAGTTACTCAGACTGTCACCATTGCTACCAGCAGAAATAGAAGAAGCGAATAAAGAAGAAGTGGGGGAACCAGGTGTGTCAGTAAGAGGAGAAGGTTTATATTCTCCACTCAAGAGTTTTCCACCAGAGGTAAACCTCTCACAGTATGGGAAAGAGGCAGATCAAGGTGAGGGAATTGCTGAGGAGTTGGGCTATGAGATGATTACTCAGCAAGAGGCAAGAGATTCAGAGTTCAATGAATCTTGGGAGGAGAAGAAACACCATAAGAGTGGTCTTGGCTTCACAGGACCGCAACTCCCCAATGATGACCTGCTGGAGGATGAGTATGAGATGATTGAATCTTTGGATGAATTAGAACAAGCAGAACGTGATTCCAAAGCACAACCCATGGATGCCTTCTGCTTAATCTGCCAGTGCCCAGTTTCAGCTACGGACAAGCCCTTTGGTGAACATCAAGATCATGAGATATCAACATTGGATGAGGCCTATGATCATATTAGGGTAAGGGTTATCAGTTTTCTTTTCTAAATACAGAACTTCAGGAAGAGTAGTATTGTGACGTAGTATTGTGGCTGTTATTTTAAAATTTATCTTCTTGTTTTAATTCATAACAACATAATATTTAATATTCCCATTTGGATTATTTTCCTTAAGTAAGCGTTTCACAGTAAGCAAGTAAGTAAAGTTTATTTTTATAGCACTTTTCACAGGTACACTAAGTGCTTTACACGTTAAAAGCAAAACATATATAATAAAAATTAAAACCTGTAAAATAATAAAACACAGAGACAAAGGTATGCATAAAAACATTCTAGTCAAAGGTCTGTCTAAACAAATGACTTTTTAGCATTTAAAATTGTCGAGCGAATCCGCAGATTGCAGGCCCAGTGGAGGAGCATTCCAGAGTCTGGGTGCATTAGCCTCAAAGGCTCAGTTACCCCGGGTCTTTAAGCAAGTGCATGGGATGGAAAAGAGTCCTGGGCCAAAGGGCCTGAAGGACCGACTCACAGTGAATGGGTGAAGAAGGTCCACAATATATTCAGGAGCCTGGCCATGCAGGGCTCCATATGTACAAAGTACAGTACATACAGTAATGTGCTTATTGATTATAGCTGGGAATAACAATGCTAAATGTAAATTTAAAAACGTCCTTCGGGGATGAGTCACAATGCTATCCCAGTCCCAGTTCTGCTCACTTTGTCTGGATGCAGTATAAAAAGTTCTTTTGTAATAATACAATTCCTGAATTTAGGGTCTCACTGGGTCCGACAGACCATTACCTTCTGATCCAGGGATAAATGCTCTATTCTCTACTGTAATATTGCTAGCAGGATAAAGAATGGTGTCAAACCCAGCAGTGATACAGTGTACATGGCAGAGTAAAATATCAGTCAACTCGTTTTCACCTAAAACAGCCTTAGCACGAGATGATGGTGTTTCTGGGAAGCACAATTCCACGTGGGTGGGTTTGGCATCTGTGTGTCACATACCTCAACTCCCACTCAACACTTGGGTCTATAATGAGATGCTGTAAGAACCGTCTGTCAACACTGGATCATTTCTTCAGGAGCATTACAATCTTATGCGAAACCAAACCAAAATGCAGGCTTGTTTCTGGGGCGCCTTTTTTCATTTGTGATGTTCATTGTTTGTCTCATTAGGTGATATGGAAACAGGAAGGAGCATGCATTTACAGTATATAAACAAGCAATTCATGAAAGAAAATGATTTTTTTTTCAAATTTATAAATATTCTATAACGATATCATAGAGGACTAACCACTTTATGTATAGCGTGGGACATAAAAAATTATTTAAAATGTATGTTTTTAGAATGTGGTGTTCCTTGAGCAAGCCATGTTTTAAACAGAGTGGTTAGAAGGTGTCTGTTAATGTTATACTTTTAAATCCTGCACCATTTACATAAGCCTTGCTTTTTTAATGTGGCAGATGGCGCAGGGCTGTTGAATGGTACGTCAGCTATGCCTGTCCACAAAGTTATCCCTCTGTCTCACTCATTGGTATGGCCCAGCTTGAAATTATGGTAGCTGAGTGACCAAGACAGCATGTGCCCTCTGATCTCAAGAGTTTAAAAATATCCAGGGCGGCCTCACACCAAGTGGGCTGAAAATGGTGCCGTGCACTAGGTTGACTGTTTAGATTCTGATATTGACTCCTCATCTTTGGCCTCTGATGGTTTTGACCCTGGCTCAGTGCTAACACCCTGGAACTGAAGACATTTCATGCAGCACTCTCAGGGTACATTTGAAGGATTCAGGGGTGTTACACTGGCATGCAGTAATAATTTGACACATCTTCCTGCACTTACTTACTCTTAGGAGCAGAGTGCAACTATTTTAGTGGATTCTGTTTGACAATTCAGAGCTCATTACAGTAAGCCCAGATGACAAATGCTGATTTTTGCTTCCAGAGCAAACTTGGTGAGTGGATTTCTGTGTTACAAGAACGATCGGAAAAGATTGAGGATATGGTCTCCGAGCTAGAGCTGGCATACAATACAGTAGAAGTAAGTGTTTTAATTAGTTGGTAATGCTTTACAGTAATTGCATCTTTATGATACATTCATTATGCATTTATAAAACATTCAGTGCAGCTTCATAATGCATTCATAGAACATTCACAAGCAGCATGTAAGTATACCTTAACAGCTTTAATATACATTAATAACAGACATTATATGATAATAAACATTCTAATTATGTAATCGTGTAATGTTATTAATGTACATTAAAGCTGTTAAGGTATACTTACATGCTGCTTGCGAATGTTCTGTGGATACATTATAAAGGTGCACTGAAGGTTTTACAGTACAACTGCATTATAAAGGCATTAGGAAGGTGCAATTAATGTAAAATGTTACCAGATAGTCTTGTTTCCTATCCAGGATCTCTTATAAGAAACTAGATACATTTTTCTCATGTGATTGTTGCTAAATAATTGGACTTTAACCCCTGTGGTTCGCAGGAACACTTTAAAACATGTGAGCAGTCCCTGGATGAACAAAATAAAGGAATGATGAAGCTGGTGATGGACCAGTACAATGAAATGTCCCAGAGTATAGAGGAGGAAAAGAAGGTCAAGCTGGAGCAGCTTTATGACCAGATTGTCGGGTTCCAGGAGAAGATCGATTCAGCAAAGGAAGCCCTGAAAAAGAACACTAATGAAGTCGAGGTGCCTGATGAACTTGCCTTCATCTCCGTAAGTAAGAAATGGTATCTTAGGAGACTGGAACACGCTTTAAAATAGTTTTTAGCCGAATCAGGAAGTTTCAAGTATAGGTGGGTTAGCTTAATCTAAAAAAAAAAAATGCAGTATTAAGGCCTTTCTACACCGAGTCCGATTTTTTTTGCACACAAAAACCAAACAACATTATTCTATGAAAGTTTTCATACCAAGTTCAACACATTCACATTCTCGTGATCCATCATTTTTTGTTCGGAGAGAGCTGAATTTCTGCAATTTTTGGATGCGCTATAAAAAATGAACGACAAATAGGATGTCAGTTTTTACACATGTGATCAGTTTTTTTTCTTTTGCTTATCATTACAACACAAGCTTGTAGTGAAAGGCAGTACGATATCCGACTTCGATTCGACCCAAGGTTGGTGTTGCAGATACCGATATTCAGTGCAGGCTAAACCTTTACGATAAATAATAATTAACGAACCGGGGTCAGGGGTTATGCCGGTAGATGGATCATACCGTGTCTGGGCAACTTCCCCTTCCGCCCCAACTATGGGCAGCCTCGCCCAATAGGAGTTCATATCCTGTACCTCATAATAATAAAAATATTACAAGGTTAAAAATGTTAACATTTTAATTTTAACAGTAGAAACAGAATTGGTTCTCAAAATGAAAACATTCAAATCAAAGGCAGAATATACACTAGCCTGATGACAGGGGGCATATTAAGGGGCATGTTTTTCTAGCCATTCAACAAGGATATCAGTAACTTTTTGGAGAACAGAAGAAATTCTTGCTTTATATTGTGTTTATTAATTTGCATATATTCCAATGATGCATTGAGTGCTTTTTCTGCAGAAATATACACTTGATACCCAGAAAAGTAGCTTTAAACATACCAACTATATACAATGTGTGTGTGTGTGTGTGTGTGTGTGTGTGTGTGTGTGTGTGTGTGTGTGTGTGGATGGATAAATAGGTATATTGGTAGACTCTTTCAAAAGATGCCCAGGGATCTTTTATGACCTCAGAGAGTCAGGACCTCAGTTGCATGTCTCATCTGAAGGACGGCATCATTTTTACAGCACAGTGTCCACATCACTGCACTGGGGCATTGGGATCCACACAGACCACAGGATGGGCTAACCTGTTGGCCACACCAAGACCTCATTCACCAGCAACCTAGCTTTCTTAGCTGGTCTCTCATCTAAGTACTGGTCAGACCCAAACCTGCTTCACTTCAGATGGATTGCCTTGTCTGAACTGTAGTTGTCAGTGAAAAAGAAGTAGGATTTAATGTACTGGTCACTGATCAGCAGGATAGGCAGGTGGTAATGTGATGTTGGTCATTGTGTTTTGGGAGCACTCATTGGCTCTTTGAAGTGAAGGGCTGTTTGATTGACACAGGATATCTGAACATTGTTACTGACCGGGAATCTTCTGTTATGGCACAAGTTCATCTGTCTGAAAAATTTCCAGAAGAATAATATTCCAAGGCAAGAATTGTTCTGGAAGATTAATGGTTAACGTTAATTAAATACTGTTTACTGCAGTGACCTTACTTTTCTATGAATACAATATAATTAAACATCTATGGAACTGGAGTTGAGATGAACCTTCAGGAAATTTGCAACCACCCCAGGACTCACCATAGTGCTCTTTCAGCACCTTGTGGAATCCATGTTCTAATGAATGCAGGCTGTTATGAGGGCCAAATATAGCTATTATATATGCTGACCTAATAAAGTGGTCACTCAACATGCATACACTACAGGCAATCCCCAGGCAATGAACGAGATCTGTAGCCTAAATCTGTCTTTTTTCTTGCAAATGTATAATCGGGGTTGTCCTGTCCTGTACAGCTTCATTAATGCCAACAAATCCAAAATCATCAGTTTATTTGAATTATTTTTTTTCTTTTCTGTTCTCCCTACAGTCATCTGCAGACATCAATCAGAGGTAACTAAATGATATTTGCTTTGATTTCCTTTTCAGCATTTTAGATGTTGATGGATCCATATCCACTTAACTCTGGCACAGATATTTATACAGAGATTATAAATATGCGTATCTTACTTCCCCTGGTTGCTGCTGCTACAGTATTGTTTTTGGGGAGCTCTGACTTAATTTTCGATCTGAAATTTTAACAGCGCATGCCATTTGTATTTATTCAACTAATCAAAAATAAACCCTGAGTAAAATTAATGACCTGTACTTTGTGATTAAAATAGACATTTTGTACTTGCTTGAATATGCTGATTTTTTTTTAACGATTAAAAAAATAATTGCAAAAATGTAGTTTAAAATTCTTGATAATTTTGCAAATTCATGTATTTATTTGATGGCGTGAAGATGTCCCTTTAAAGCTGTATCTGTCAATGAGAGGCTGGTGTATTGCAGTTCTCTAAGAATTCAAAAGTTACTTAAACACTGTGCGAAAGGATCATGTTGTCTGTGTTGGCAGGCTGACCTCAGCCTTGGAGTCCTGCTTGTCTCTTGAACTTACCCCCAGTGCTTTCCCTATGTTTGAGGACTATTCTAAGAATGCTTCCGGGTGTAGGCGCAAGGAGCTTGATGGCATCGCAAGTAAGTTAGCAGTCACATTTCACAATATGCATCTCCACAAAATGCAGTTAAGCATTTGCATGCTTCTGTGATTTATTGCATGCAGATTTATCCTCAACACCAGCGTAATAGCCTGGCATTTGGATAAAGTTGTTGACCAGACTTATCTCATCAGACTCATCAGATCATTAATGCTTTTACCCTTGGTCTTGTCTTACATATTATTTTACCTGCAAATATCTGAGAATTCTCCTCCTCACTGTCTAAAAACTATTTCATTTTTGTGAGAATAGGACAAAAATATTTTTCTTTGTCTGTGATGGAGCATTTGCCATATTTTACCGTGTCCCTTCTTTGTTCTGTTTTTTATAAAAATCGGGGGAAAATGGGTTATATAAATGTCAGTAGTGCTGCTGAAAACGTTGTGCAGTTGGATAAGTCTATTTGCCCGCCCCCCCCCAGTCCCTCAGAAGCCCCACCTGCAACCACAAGAAGCAAACTCTGCCACGAGTACCTCTGTCACAGTCTACTGGAAAGTCAATGAAGGGGATGTCATCGACTGCTTCCAGGTCTACTGCATGGAGGAGCCCCAAGGAGGTACTAACATCCACATTTTACACAACTTACTCTCTGGTCAGTTCCCTGTCAGGAAATAAATGTTCAGCAGTCACTTCTAGTAAAGTTCCTTCTGCCTACACAACCCCCAGGGATACTCAATAAATCTGAATTGTGACAAATGTAATAAAGACACAAGTAAAACATTTGTATTGTTCTGTGGTCTATGACTGCAGTATAATTCATACATTTATGTGGTATGTCTCTTAATCACCCAAATGTCCTTATAGCCCCGTGGCATAAACAAAGGCAGTCACATAAATTAAAAGTTGAATTACAAGATTTTAGTGTGATAACTATGATATGTTTTTTATATGTGTAATATGTGTTTAAAACCATTTTTGTTGATTAAGTGAGGGAGGTGTGGTGGTGCAGTGGTTAGCACTGTTGCCTCTAACCTCTGGGACCTGCCTTCAAGTCCCCACCATGGCTCCATGTGTGTGCAGTTTGCCTGTCCTCCCTGTGTCGTCGTGGGGTTTCCACTGGGTACTCCGGTTTTGCTCCGCAGTCTAAAAACATGCCGAGGTTAATTGGAGTTGCCAAAATTCCTATAGATGTGTGAGTGTGCCCTATGATGGGTTGACATCCCATCCTGGGTTGGTTCCTGCTCTGAGCCCATAGGCTCCAGACCCCCCTGTGACCCTGAATATGGCAAGTGGGTACAGAAAATGGATGGGTGTTGTCTGAGCTAAACTTAGGATGCAGAATCCGAAAAGTCAGCTTGAAATAGGATAGAACAAAGTATTAATAATTCATATTGCTTACACAGTTTTGGAGTCTTTTGTCACTATGTAGGTAATAAAAGGACTGTGGACCTTGATGGCTTCTTCTTGGTGTGTGACTTTGATCTCAGCTCTAACAGAAGAGTACCGAGTAACGGTGAAAGAGAGCTACTGTTCCCTGGAGGACCTGGACCCTGATAAGAGTTACAAGGTTTGGGTCATGGTTGTCAATTACACAGGCTGCAGCCTGCCCAGCGAGAAGCTCACCTTCAGAACTGGTCAGTGCACACAGTCTTTATAACTTATTCATTTCTTAAATCGGATTCTGATTTATTAACTTGCTCAAACTACTTTGAACATAGTTCTGAGAAAAACCACGCTTTATTTGCTTGAATTATACGTTGTAATCAATTCCCCACCTAATGTAATTACACTGCTCTGTTTGCTCATTGAAACTCTTCAGCTAAACTTGGTGAAACAAAAGAATAATTAATCTGGAACTATTTTTGTACTTATAAATGTTAAATCCAGTAAAGCGTGACCCAAGCAACTCAGAAATCAGATTAGTGCTTCCCAGTGTAGCGTGATACTGCGATAATAAGCTCATTTTTCAATGTGGCACATTGTTCAGAAATTCATGCTGAAGAAATAATCAAAAATGCATCACAATAGAAAATGATGATCGTTAGACATATAGAAGTACAGAGGTCAAGGATGATTGCGCGTCATTCTATAGAAAGCAAAAGATATTGATGTTTTTGTTATTTGTTGAATCAGGAAAAAAAGCAGTACTTTTATCAATTAAGTAGAGTATGTATGAATATGGAAGGTTATCAATCAGTTCTGGTGACTCTGAGATACTTTGGGTAGTTGATTCATTTATTTTGGTAGCTACCAGAACTTTGCATAGCAATACAGCCTGGTGTTTGTTTATAAGTGTAACTGTACACTGAGCGAGTGGCCGTCCCATGCCACAGCCCCCTCTGTGCCGGTCATCGAGACGGAGCACTGCACGGTGTGCTGGGACTCAGCCATCATCCGCTGGAGCCCCGGGCACCCAGAGAGTGCAGAGAGCTTCACGCTGGAATACTGCCGCCAGTATGCCTGCGAGGGCGAGGGCCTCAGGTGGGCGGAGCTCTCTACATGTACACGCCCACCTGGCATGGCCACACAGTGAGCGAGATGTGCAACAATCAAACCTGAGCAAAACAAACGTGTACAAAGGTTACTCTGAGAACAACAGCTTGCAGATCCATGACTACAGCCCACATTTTTTTTTGCTAAATGTAACTGTATGGCTTTCATCCATATTATACAAATGTTATTTTTTGGAATTAGAACATTTACTTTTCCTCTTCTCTCCAAGTCCCAGTCTCTTAGGCAAAAATACCAACATATGAAAAACACACAGAAAAAGTATTACATCCATACTAAGAATGTAGATTTTTTTCCCATCATTGGTCAGTTTCTTTAGAGACTTTAATGAACACCATGTTCTCCTGTGAAGGTCCATCTCTGGCATAAGAAGCTGTGAGCAGAAGGTACTCCTGCAGCCAAATGAAAGCTACCTCTTCTACATAAAAGCAGTGAACACAGCTGGAGCCAGTGACCAGAGTGAAGCCACTCTCATCTCCACTAGAGGTACACCTCTATAGCCAGCCCCACTGGCTCACTAAACCAACCAGTGAGGTCTGACATTTAGTGTTCAGACCTTCATTGACTAGGTATTTATTTATTTCTGCGCTCCTCACATCAATGCCCATTTTTTCTGTTTTATAATACTCAGTAAGATTTTTCTTGATGTCATTCCATCATAGCTACTGCACGCTGCACCCTAGAGCCAAAGTCAATGCCTTGATTTAGAGCACTTCTTCGTGTTTCATGCTTTTTTCCACATACATAACAAGGATCTACCAGTAACGTAACAAATACACGCATGTTAAGATTAGCGATAGCGTTACCATTGTAGCAGTTAGCTACATCAGAATGTGATACATCAGAAACAAGTATATTAAAAGTGAATACATAGAAGACACAGAAGGAATTGAAGCAAATCAAAACAATTAAGTTGAATCATTTTGAAGAAAAACATGTGAGGTCCGCTGGCTGAAAATATTTAACCTCATCACATTTTGTAGTCAAAATCTGTGCTGCAGAATTTCAAACACTGGAAAGGTACAAATAGACCAGTTTTAAGGGAATGCAAATAGTTGCATGTGTTGATTTCTTTGAAATTGCTTTAGTTCTCCAATATTGAAGTTTAAACTGGGAATGTATATTTTGTCATCAATATTTGTCATCAATATTGTTTCCTTGAAGGATTTGATATTAGAGACTGATATATAATGTTGCAAACTGATTGCTTTCACTGTACTTTTCACTCTGATTTTGTTTGGGATTGTTATCTTTGGGAAAGTGTCTTTAGATTTTATCTTTTCACGGTCAGATCAGAGGCTGAGATTTACCACTGACCCTGTCACTGGATCCCCCACCACCAGGCACTAGGTTCCACCTGCTGAAAGACACTGGCCACCCGGCGCTGGAGCTGTCCGAAGACATGAACACCGTGCACTGGCGTGACGAGGCCTTTGTCCAGACGGGTGCAGACAGGTAAGAGTTCCCTACACCCACACCTCACAGCTTGCTGTATTGGGCACTGCATCTCTTCTCAGTGATAATGCTGTCAGGGACGTGCTCAGGTATCCGGGAATCTTGGGAGAGGTCCTGCCCCCACGAGGGTACCATTACTGGGAGACGTCAGTGTCGGACTGCAAAGCCTACAAGATTGGCGTGACCTACGACTCCATGCTCCACGACAGCCCACTGGGGGAGAACAGTACTTCCTGGTGCCTTCACTGCATTCCCACATCAGACAGGTGTTTTCTTTGTTGTTATTGGTCACTGTATTTATGCAGTTATGCTTGTAAAATTCCTTCAAATGTTCATCTTAGCCATGCTGTTAAAAGAACATTTGGCTTTGTAGTGTAATATGTAATTAAACCCAGTCAGTTTTAGTTATGTGATCTTCGTAATTAACTTCTTGATTAATCATTTAAAAATTAATCATGAATGACTCATTCTTTTAAACACCATAAAGACATTTATACATGGATGTTCATCTTGGAGTATATAGGAATCCGCGTAGTATTGCATCTGTTTTGGACCATGCTGCTTTAACAATCACCCAGTATTATTCTTTAGTTTAGCCGTGGCCATCTTCATGATGTCACATGGGATGGTGTGACCGTTGCTTCTACCAGAGTTGGTGAGCAGATCCATGCAAGATGTGGATGGGAGGATGGAACAGGGGACTTTGTTGGGGTTTTGGGACTCTTACAACAGATGACCGTTGCAGCTTTGAGACAGGGAAGAATTTAGGGTCATAAAAACAGATGTAACTTTTGGGGAAGAATGAAGAGATTTAACAGTTGGAGCAAAAGAAAAAAACAGAAGAATTTTGATATTGTTAGTCAGATGACAGCAGGTGATGGTCACCTGACATCACGGGGCAGCCACACCCCCTTCCCCAGCCTAAATATAATTAGCAGGTGACGTGTGCATTCCTCTCACGTTCCCCCTGTGCGTCCCCAGCTGCCACTTTGAGCTCCTCCAGACCAACATCATTGCTGCGGTGGCCCCCGCCAGGATCGGCACGATGCTGGACTTCACCCGCGGGAGGCTGTCCTTCTTCAACTGCGAGAGCGGCCAGCTCCTGGGCTCGTCCCTGCACCCGTACTCCCGGGCCTGCCACCCGGCGCTGGTGCTGGAGCAGCCTGGCAGCCTGGCACTGCACGCGGTCCTGGAGGTGCCTGAGTTCGCCAAGCACTGCTAGCCCTTCCAGGCGCCCACGCCACTAGCTTGGATGGACTGTTTGGGTGTCTATTACCCAAGAAAATAAAGAAGGGGGAAAAAATAGTTTTCCCGGTTCAAAATTTCTGTTTCCATTCGTTTGTGTCATTACTCACAATCTGTAATATGTTAGAGCACTTTTGCTATAAAGCTTAGTAAATAACTAGTATTAAGGAAAGTTTCATTTTTTAAGCTGAACACGGTGTAGTTTTTGCTACCCATAGTGCACCGATGCACTACTTTTCTTCAGAAGACATAAGGCTATGTGCTATTAGTTAGACATTTAGAAAAGCTTTGTATATAAGGGGTTACAGACCGTGAATCTGGTGAATTTTTATTCTATTTTCAAAAAGCATATTTGCATATCCTGAAAGAAAATACTGTATTTTCTCAGTTTTTTATGCTAGTTGTGAAAAAAATGGAAAAAGTACACATTGTGCAGTACGAGGCGAGAAGCAACATCTAGGGAATTTTTTCAGGACATTTTAAAGGAAGACATTTTCTTGAAGAATCGCAGCGAGGTTGGTGCTGGCCTGGTGCTGCGGGGGTCAGGGCACCATGTGGAACATTCAGCGGGTCTGTTTTGTGATGTGCGATGGCCACTGGCTGTGACGTGACTATATAGGGCGTCCATCTGCATTTGTTTTGTTTCTCTTAAGAGTCTGTCAGGTTTCCTTCTTATTTAGGCAATCTGTATTGGAATGTAATGTATTGGAAACCATTTGGATTGTTAAACATATTTATTCCCGGACTGTATGCACATGTTCCTTTTACATTTTCAAGCCAGCTGATTGTTAATAGGGGTAATTCATTCAATATTCAATAGGGATGTTATATAATTATAATAATTCAATAGGGGTAATTCATTATCCCATTCAGCTTTGATCTGTGTTTTCATTATTTAAACACTTTGAATTTGGATGACTTGGAAGGGCATTTTTTAAGCCACTCTTGTCACACCTATGCTGAATTTTTAATCAGATAATAGAGCCTGTTCTGTGTGATCTTGCTGATCTAGTGGTACTGGCTCGGAATCTTATTTAAGAAAAGCATTGTTAGTGCTGTTGTTTAAACATTGACATTGTCATTGCCTTTAGAGTGTAGGGTGCAGAGCTCTGTTTGGTTCAGAGTCTAGTTGTATGGGGCTGTTTAGCTTGTGCTTTACTCTTGGGTTTTCAGTTGCCGTCATTTTCACTGGCTTTGCGATTCTGATTCCTGACGGTTCCTGATGGACAGTATCCTTTTTCTGGTTTCTCCTCCTGGTTAGCTGGCATCTTGTTCCTTTGTTCCTGGTCCTGATTAGCTGGAGTTCTTCAGCTGGTGCGGTAGGCAGTGGTGCTTTGTTTTCAGGTTTGTGGTGGATATTCTGTTTTGGTGTGTCAGCACCACTTCCTGTTTCCCGGGTCCTGCTTGCTGTTTCTGGTTTTCCAGCCCTGTCTTCTTTTGTGCACCACTTCCTGGAACTGCTTCCTGGAACCAAGCCCTGCTGGTTACCTGATTCCTGGGTCTCAGGGGCATGGGGCCAGAAAACCTAGCACTGTGGAAAGGTTTTGGGCCCCATGACAGCATATCATATTGGGCCCCTCCCCAGACCAATCCAATTATGTTCCAAATATTTTAGTTCCCAGGTCAGGCGTAGGACCTTTCTGTGTGGAGTTTGCATGCTCTCCATGTGTCTGTGTGGGTTTCCGCCGGGGGCTTCGGATTCCTCCCACAGTCCAAAAGTGTGCAGGATAGGTTGATTGGCGACTCTGAGTTGGCCTCGTAATCGTGTGTTTGTGCCCTGTGGTATGTTGGCGACTGCCCAGGGTTGGTTCCCGTGATAGGCTTCGGTCCCCCCCGCGACCCCCAGTTGGGATTAAGCGGTTATGATGATTGGATGGAAATTTCAGGTCCCCTGTCTCTCAGGGCCCCCTGGAATCATGCTAACTTTTACCCCTTTTATGGCACCCCAAACGGCCCATTTTTGGGTGCTCTGTTTCAAAAAATGTATTATTTGCTTATTTATTTATTTATTTATTTATTTATCTTTCTTTCTTTCTTGCCTGGCACTCAGAGTCACTGTTGTGACAGCCCTCTCTTACATGACGACGAGCTGGTATAACTTGCCAGCTTCAGATAATTGTTTAATAAACTATTGCCAATTTTATATTTGATTAAGCTCTTTTTCCATTTTCATTTGTGTTGAAAAATTATAAATACAGGAAAATGTTTGGTTCAGCAATAGTTTTTTTTATTGAAAAAATAATTTCTTTTTTCACTTTACATAGCATGATCATCAGCTTAAACATTTGCTCCATGTCACATTCATGAGGGGCCCGCCTTGATGGCTGTGTGATGCATGAGCAAACTCCCTATATAAATGCAGGTGGCCAACAGTTTATCGAGTTCACTTATTCAGGCGAATGCATTTAAGGCACATTTGTTAATACCAGGAATATCTTCAATATATTATTCAAAATAAAGTGTTGTTTTGGTAGCTTGTTGACTTTAAAGAAATATATCTCTTTCAAGTGATGTTGTCCTAAGACACAACTGCAAGCCTGTTTTTCTTGTATCAATGTTAGAGTTTTTATTGAGTCATTTTAGTTGGTGAACGCTAGCACTTCCCACACTAATGCACAAACTGTGTTATTTATTTTTGATGATGTGCATGATGAACTCTTGTACAATAGGCTATGCATACATATTTCCTGCATCCCGTGATATTAATTTGATATGATTGTTTCAGGCCTATCAGTAGAACATACTTTTTTGAAATAACTATCACAAGCAGTTTTTGTTTTTTGCTAAGATATTTAACATGATGTATAATTAACACAAATGTGCAATATTTAAATGTATTAACATCCAAATGATTAGGTGGAATAAAATGCCGTACAGTGATGTAGTGCTTTCCTGGATCTGAGTCCCCACCTGCTCCTGAAATTCTCAGTTTTCTCAACATGTTACCTTGTTCTGTGCTCTTTTTTATCTTTTTTTTTTTTTTTTATCTACATCATATTTATCTGCTTAAGTGACCAGACAGATGTGTGTGATTTACACTTTTACATTTTTCTACAATAGCAAGGTAGCCTGCTATTGTAGAAATCTTCAAATACTTTGACTTTGAACAACGTATGTCCCCCAAAGCCTGGTTTACTCATTTACGTTATAGATACTTAGCAGAATTTTACCGCAAACATAATCACAATTGGTATTAACTTGCATATTTTGCCTTCCAAGTTTATTTGCTGTTTAAGAGACATTCAGACGTTTGCATAATGCCTTTCACACTGAATATACACTATATGGCATTCCTGCTTTGTTGCTGAGGCCTGTGAGTAAATGTGATTTACAATGCAAGAAAATGTTTCCTGCACAAATTCAGGGATTTTTTTCTGCCACTAGGTGTCCTTATATGACCATCTATGCAGCCTCTAAGTTCAGTTTAGAACTTAAATAAAATACCTACTGTACAATAAAACAGTCAAAAAAGCTACACTTCATGTTATTTCTTAGCAGACTTGTTTATTTTGCCATATGAGCCATATGAAACTGAAACTGTTTGAATTTAACAATTATATTGCACAAACTATGTAAAGAGGGGTGTTTTACATTTGGATACAGAAACACTATTCCACAGGAAGCCACTACACTCCAGTCAAAAGTCCAGGGTGTACACAATTGGGGCAGTAACCACGGTAACCATAATGGGTAGATGAATTCACTACCCCACAAAGAGACAGTACTGTGATTTATACGCAGTGGTGTCACACATGGGTGTGGATGAAGGATGCAGAAGTACAACATGGACATCCAGGAAGTCAGGCAGCAATTCTGGGCTAATGTTGGTGAGCAGCACCAAAGCTGAAGTTTCCATCTCTGGGGAAAAATTGTGCCATTAAACATTTTCCTGTTTGACTTTGAAATTAGAACATCTTAGCTCTATGGTCAGGGCCAAAACAAATTACAATGTTTGCTGAAAACCTTGAAATGAATCAAATAAAGTCTGGAATGGTGAGCTAAAGTCCTGCTTACACTGCATTTCATTGAAGGGAACTACTGGATGACTTATGGAGACATACTTTTCCATCCACAGACACCCGCCTCTCCAAATGGTACAGCTTAGCTAACATCTCATCAAATGCAAGGACTATAGGGGAAAGCAATAATTCAGCCACGTCGAGATTCACTAGACACTTTACAATGTACAATACCTTCCCAGTTTACAGCATTGAGAGTTCTTACAATAGGTCCTATGTACACAAATGGCATATTTAACTAATAAAGCACAAAATCAGTTCAAACTTGTCACCTGGTGTTAATTATGGTGACATAGTGGCACAGAACAGTACTTTATCAGTATTTTTAGAGCGTTTCATATAACAAAACATGAGGATAAACTCAAGTGCTATTTGATCTTGAATGCTTAGAAAATTGTTTGTTTGATAGGAATTCCTGTGGTCTGCCCTATGATGCACAGGAATCCCATCCAGGGTGCTTCACTGCCTTGTCTGTTCAGAGGTGGATTATAGGCTCACTGTGACCCTTTACTGGCTTCTTGCCCCTTTCCTTCTGTATGTAGAATTAAATTATTACTACAAGGTTTATTGTGAGATACCCCCCCCCCACATCAAAATGATTTGCTTAAGAACAGGATATGATTTATTTCTATCTTAAACATAGATTGCAATGTGAAGAACAACAGCACTGTGATACAAACTTTATTGGCCAAGTACATCACACATATGAAGAATGACAGCTCCTGTTGCAACACTCCTACTTGTCCCTTTATATTGTCGCTGCCCAAAACAGAGACCAAGGTCTAGAGACCAAGCCAGAGGTGACAGTGGCAAGGAAAACCTCCCTAGAAGGAAGAAGCCTTGGGAGGAACCAGACTCAAAGGGGGAGCCCATCCTCCAGGGGGCAGCAAAGGAAGTCCAAAATAGCTAAGTCCCAGTTTATAAAGTAAAATTGTGAATAAGTCAGACATTAATGCGGAAGGGCTGGTTGAGGTCAGCAAGCAGGTGAGGAAGCTGCTTCCTTCAGCAGTATGGAAGGATGATGCAGTCCAACAGCCAGCAGGTGAGGCTGGGTGGGCAGACAGGGAACTGCCTACCATCAGGAGCTCCAAGACCGAGAACTGAACAATGACATTAACAAACATTAACAAAACAGTGCCAAAAAAATTTTAATTATATGAGGTATTTTGTAGTGCGTTATGGATATAAGGAGGCTCCAGCAGGTTTAATTAACTATGGCAGCTTAACTAAGCAGAAGAGGTGGGAGGGAACTCAGGTATGAGGAATCCCTGAGCAGCAGAACTCCCACAACATAGGGGATATGTGAAGCCAGAGTAACAGTAAACTGATCCCAAATCAGCTCTCTGCCACAGACTAGCTGGGGGTGTGATCAGCTTTGTCCCCATATGCTAAAAAAAGTGAGATTTTAGCCTTGACTTAAACATTGTGAGTGACATTGAATCTCGGATATTTGCTATTTCATAACATTGGAGCCCAGTAACAGAATGCTATGCCACCAAATGATGATCGTTCCACTCTAGGCACCAAGTAGTCCGCCCCTTGAGAGTGAAGCAATCGATGAGGGGTTATATGGAACCAGTAAACTGCTAATATACTCTGGTGCTAGACCTTTCAGTTTCCTTATAGCTAAGAAGTAGTACCTTAAAGTTGATGTGAGACCTAACTGGGAGCCAGTGACGTGAGGCCAGTACCATACTGATATGCACATGTTTCTTAGTCCTTGTTAGGACTCTTGCTGCAGCATTTTGCACCAATTGGAGTTTATTAAATGATGCAGAGGCACACCGAACCAACAGGCCATTGCAGCAGTCCAGTCTAGAAGTTATAAAGGTGCATACTAGCTTTTTTGCATCCTGAAGTGAGAGCATCGTCCTAAGTTTTGCAATAATCCTCAGATGGAAAAGAGCTGTTTTAAACATGTTATTAACCACATTATTTATCAGAGCATTCAGAGACAAAGCTGAGTCAATAGTGACACTACGGGTTTTAAGCACTGAGCTCATATTGACTAGGCAGCCATCAAGATTTATGATATCAGCAGCACCCATGGCTGTCCTGGAGCCCAGTAATAATGTCTCTGATTTGTCAGGATTTAACAGAAGGACGTTACTGGCCACCTAGCTCCTAACTTCAGCCAAGAATTCCTCAATCTTTGACAACTGAGGAAGCTCGTCTGTCTTAACAGGTATGAACAGCTGAGTGTCATCTATATAACAATGAAAACTCATTCTGTGTTTTCCAATAATATCACCAATGGGCAACATATATAAGATAAACAGTAATGGGCCCAGGACAGAACCTTGCAGGATACCATACCTCTACTCTGGTTTTTACATGAACAAACTGGTGATGGTTAGCTGGGTATGAGCAGAACCAGGCCAGTGCCTGCCCTTTAGCACTAGACAAGGACTCTAACCTTGCCAATGAAATGTTATGGTCAACAGTATAAAATGCTGCACTTAGATCCAGCAGAACCAACAGGGATATGCAACCATCATCAGCCATAAGCAAGTCATTAATGATTCTCACTAGTGCAGTTCCAGTGCTGTGATTTGGCCTGAACCCTGGCTGGAACATTTCATTAATGGTTATTTTTGCAAGAACAGAGATAGAAAAAGTAGTTGCTAGTCAGCTGAGATTTAGGAAGTAAATGGAAGATTAGAAATAGGTCTGTAATTAGCCAGATCAGTGGAATCCCGGTCTGGTTTCTTAAGGAGATGTTTGACAACAGCAACCTTGAGTGAATTTGGGAGATACCCCAATCTTAAGGATGAGCTTATTAGTGGTGCAATCTTTTTAAACAGCATTGCAGGTAAATACGTTTACATTTATTCATATAGCAGATGCTTCAGTACCGAAATAAATAATACATGTACAGTAGCTCAAAAAGAAACTTCCACAGTCTAGAAACATACAAAATATGCAAAAAAAAAATGCATGAAAGCAGATCATTATGTCAAATGTACTGGATGGTTTGTCTGTGAGCGTAATGGTATGTGGGAAACCATGGCGTGAAATCTGGATGCTGTCGTCTTCAGTGGCCTTAAGCACCTACCAGAGGGATAAAGTGACAGTCAAGGTGTGAGTGGTCGTCAGTGACGAGCAGATCATGGGCAGACTGAGCCCCATAATCCCTTCTGCAGATGTGATGATGCGCTAGTGCTGGCATGTATCCTGTTTAGTGGCACCAGACGGTTATGTAAGTGCTTAGTACAGACTGAACCATTGCATCCTGGGCTAAGTTAAACTGGTATTTAGCATGACCAGTTTTAATTGTACTTGGATGGCAGGTATTCACTGGGAAAGAGATTATTTTGTTTTAAGATTGCATTAAGAAGGTGCCCTTCTTGGAAGTCTCCATGTATGGAAAAATACTCTAACCACATCACACACTCTGGTGGCATGTGGATCTGCCCCACACCATTCACAAATAGTCCAAGGAGATGTTTTTGGTTTTTCCAGAGGAAATGGTTCATACAGACGATTTGTGATCCAGTTTTTTTTTTTTTTTTTAACTGAGCTTCATTGCGGGAAAGGAGAAAAAGGTCTCTTCTTTCACCCTCACTGTTTCCATTAGGCATCTGTGCAAACATCTGCCAATGTGCATTTGATTAGCAAGAAGTTAATAGGTAGCATGTGACCATGTAGCTGGACATGTTATGTAACTGCTTTGGGCCAGACAGACACTACTACGTAAACACCTTGTGTATATTTAAGAGGTAAAAAGTCAAGACAGAAAACCAAGCAGACTGCATTAATACGGTATCAATTTATCATCTTTTTAAAAAGCAATTTATATGTACTGTAGGTATATATGAACTGCAAATTCTATGCGCATTACTGCAATAAGCTATAATTCAAATCACAGAAGTGAAAATACAGCAGGCTTTGATTTTATTAATATAGTCAAAATGCATTTAAAAGAAACATACTGTACCACCTGGTTTCAAATGTTTAATATATTATTTATATATATATTCTCTTTTAATGTACAATCAATTTTATCATCCAGCATTCATAATAATTCAAATACCAATTAACATTTATTTCAAGAAAAAGTTACTATAAAAGAATGAATCCTTAACATTTCTAACTTAATCACAATGGAAAATGCATGTTTACAGCAACTTGTTATGCGGTCAAACACGGTGCACTGAGAAAGACTGCATAATATTGCCATACAGAATAACTGTCTGTTATCACTCTAAGCTGGTAACAATATGGACACAACTTAGTGTTTCTTTAATATAAATTCTGTAATTCCTCTAGTGCATAATAGGTGCATATCTAGGGTATGCTGCATGAAAAGAGGGCGACCTGCATTATAAGCACCATATGACCTCTCTTACATACTCTCAGTCAGCAGTGTATTAGGTACACCGGGTCATTAATACAGACTGTGAACAATCTAGATGCAGCTGAATACATACAGCAAAAGGGACAATATCAAAGGGATCATTTAATGTGTGGCTCAGCATCAGAGCAGCCAATGTGCGTGGTCCAAGTGATTTTGAAAGTGGTGTGATTGTTGGAACCAGAGGTGGTGCTTCCGGAGTCTCAGAAACAGCCCCTTTCTTGGGATTTTAACACACTACAGGGCCTAGGGTTTGCAGAAAAAAGGTGTGATAAACAAAAAAAAGAATCTAGTCAGTGGCTGTTCTGTGCAAGACAAAAAGCTGTTTTGCCTTCAGTGGACTTGTTAAAGTTAATGGGAAAGACACAAATGCAAAAAGAACAACTCAGTACGACAGTGTCGTGCAGAAAGGCCTTACTGAATGCTGGTCTATGCTTGGAGTGGTTCTGGAGACTAAAGGGTACTATTTTGGGGTACCTAATAAAATGACCACAGAGTGTACATACATGCATCGAAGCCCCATGATTTGGAAATAATAATAGTTAAAATAATTCTGTACTGAACTTTTACCATTTAAAAAGGAGTCACAGAGCACCAACAAAACCTAATTTAAGTAGCCATTAGTAAGCACAAAAAATATTAGTGAATTAGCAAGCGCTTTTGCTGCAGAGTCCACTGAAGTAAACACATACTATCCACCGTTTCTCATATCTCATTACTGAGCATCAGTAAATAATGCATGTTTTTAAAAAAAATATTTAAAAAAAACAGTAAATAACAGATGATTTAAAAATTTAAAAAGTCATGTGAGAAATTTTCATATGAGGGTTTCTGAACATTGCAACTTCTCAAGAGGCACTTTAACAATGAATAAATAAGCAAGGGAAATACAACAAGTAAAATAATTTGATATGAATGCTGCAGTGGCCAAGCGCAAACCTCAATAGGGCTTTAAAGGGTGGGGTTTTTGAGGTAGCTGGTTCATGAGCAAATGATTCTTTATATTTCACTGCTTTGACTGAAGTTGAAACATTATTCAGGGCAAGTCATGAGCTCTTTAAGGAAACATATCATCATATATAATACGTTTACATGGTTTTCAGCTGTAATGTGCCAGTATGCTAAGGATGCCACACCTTCAACATTTCCAGACTCCTGTTTTCAGGACTTTTCTAAGCTAAAGTTTAACTGCAAATTGTCTAAATCTGTCTCAAGTACTGAATTATACAATTCTGATTTTCAATTTACAGGGAAAGACCAGGGGTGAGTTTCTTGAAAACTTCTTAACGCTACGTCGTTCGTTAGTTCTATCTTTTAACACAGAACTTACGAACGACGTAACGTTAAGAAGGCTTTGGGAAACTCATCCCAGTTTTATAGGCTTATGAAGAATATTTCAAGGACTGTATGCCAAACCCAAAGAAAGACAACATCAAAGGATGTAGTGGTTACCAAATACAGAATCACCCATCCATCGTATTAGGGACAGTCAATGTAAGCACACGACAGAGAACATTCTGGAAAGTGGTAATCACCCTATAAGCAGACAAATGACATGTTGCCTTGTTAACACCCTTATAGTACAATAAAATATGAGACACTAACCTGGGAATAGCAACACTATTCAGTCAGAATGAAGTAGAATTAACATATCAAATGTCAACATAGCATTTGTCTCTTTAGATTTGTCCTTTTCTGCATTAAATAAAATGTGGGCAATTCAGCAAAGATTACAACTGCTGAAAAACTAGAGAAACCAGTAACCTCTTTGTTCACATAGCATTTACCTGTTATTTAAAACTTCCTATTTTTAACTTCAACAGTCAGTATTACAGTAAATCCTTTTTGAATAGACAGGTCTTATAACTACAGCAGATATGCATGTCATAATATTAATGTTGCCCCTGATTATACATAACTTCTGGGAGCAAAAACTGGAACAATCCAAAAACTGCCTCTTTTGCTGATCTGAAACTCAACACTGAATAAGCAATACATCAGGCACACTCAATAAGCTTAACGTTAAAAAACAACCCTTTCCTACCAACAAATCAGGAAACATTTGGAAATAAAAGATTTGATATCTGCTCTTTCAACCTATAGAATTTGCCAAAACATACTGTCAAAGGATTCGTTGTAGTGTTCCTGGTGCACGTACACAAACATAAGAAAGAAAATTAATAGAAAATAAATGGAAGCAGAAGCAAACTGCACAATGACGGATTTTCTTTCTCAAACTGCAAAGTATCAGTTGTGGAATGTAAGTCAGAAGCTCTGACAGGTAAATGTAGAAGCTTCCCTTCATTCATATTTAGTAAGTCAGGGAGGAAAGATGTAAGTCAGGGAGGAAAGATGATGCCAACTGCCAGTACATGTCAGAGATAAAAATTTCATCTGAATGATCACAGTACAAGCAGTTAAAGTGTTTTTTTACACAAAGAACATCATTAACTCAATGATATGACAGAGAGACATGCAGCTGGAACGTTAATGTACACTAATATGAAACTAAAAAAGTGACCCAAGTAATGTCTGGTTTAAACTGCCCATTGCAGACTCCAGTTATGTAATCATGTGTTTCCAAATAAAACAAACATTTTATAGTTTTGCAAGCGCAGGTTTGCTTCTGTGAACTGAAAGACTTCTAATGTACTTACAAAAAATGTACAGACAAAAAAAGTTAATTTTCCCCCTGAATGTAGACAAGCAAATAAACTAGCCGTGAAAAATATAACACTTATAAAAGAAACCTATATGGAAACTGCAGTGTTCACTTCTTGTGCCAATAATGAGAGATGACAGAGTATCTCACCACAAAAATCACGGGAAATAAACTGCAAATGCAGTACAATCGATGTCAGGGACTACATTAAAAAGTGGAAATAAAACACGATTATAAGAAAGCAGGCCTCGACAACACACACAGCTTCTTATGCAGAAGACATCTCAAATTAGAAATAAACTGGGATTTCGGAAACATCTGAAATTCCCATCAACAGGGAAAGACATTTCCCACAAAAACATCAGAGGAATTAGCATCAGTAAGCACATTGAGGTTTTCATTCAATGTGCCAATGTTAATATGAACTAAAAGTACCCATGCGGGACCTACCCTTCAGTTCCCTGGTCCACATATCTCAAATCTGTTAGTCTAGTAACTTATCAGATGAGGTAATGAATCATTTAAAACAGTTTTCCTTAGCTACAAATTCTTATGCTGGCTTGTTGTTTTTGTTCAACAAACAATTATATTCTATAAACAATTTAAACGCAAGAATGCTTCTGAGTGCCTTAAAATAAATAACAGAATGAATAAAGGTCACATGTTACCTACAGTGCTGTATGTGTATGAATGCTACATTAAACATTTAATTCTTGGTAAAATGTACATAATGAAGCCCATTCTAGGATAACCAATAAAGTACAATATACGTTTATGTTAAAATTTTGTGCAAATTCAGCACTACTCCACACACTCATACAAATGCTGTTTTTCCATGACTGACCTCAATTCAATTATGAAATAGGAGCAAAAGCAGAATTCAGTTAGCAATCACCATCATTGCGCTGGTATGTGGACAAACCAAAATTAATTTCCCATACCATAAGTATTGCAGTATTCCTGGTAAAAATACTTTGAAGAAACAGACAAATTATGGTTTTATGAGTTTAGACCAAAAAGGACCTTTACGATTTAAAACATTCTTTCTCGAAACCCATACTTTAAAATCAAAACTTCTGTTAACTTCCAATATTCCTCCAATAGGAAACATGAATTTCTGCTTATCCTAAAACACCTTCTTTTAGACATCATCATCATACTCCTCCTCTTCCTCCTCCACTCACCAACAAGACATCATTCCGTGTGAAGTGTTAAAACATTCAATTCTCGTTTTAGACCACAGTGAAATTTCCAAAGATTCCGCAGTTCAGCGTATGTTTGGGTAGCTATAGGACAGTGCTAACCCTACCAACCTAGCAGTTATACAGAGATATTGTTATTATGAGAATTCGACCCTCTCAGGCGTCAGGATAACATTCAAACCCATACACTGCTAGCTACCAAAGTGTGCGACTGAAAGTGCTTCTCTGAAATCAGCGGTGGCATGGATGTGAAGGGTCCAGATTCGGTCTGCGGCTGGGCTAGGAGCTAGCGAATTGGAGTTGGGCTGGGGAACCACCAAAGACCTGACGTGAAGGACTTGGAGGGGGAGGGGGCGGGGGGGGGGTCATGCCGGTGTGGAGTTATTTTTGCTTGACAAGGTGGTGGGTATTGCAGGGGG
>JAODLD010000046.1:25996308-26010651 GCA_026781065.1 Mormyrops boulengeri
ACACAAATATATATATATATATATATATATATATATATAGGCAGACATGTGACTTGTGACTACTACTCCATGAAACGGAGAGGTATAGAGATATTCAGGCATAAAGGCAGTCAGAATGTGTTTAGAGTCCACACAGATCGCCTTATGATTAACAACACACATACCAGTGCTGGTCGCAGCTTCTCCTCCAGCAGTGCGATGTACGCCAAGGTATCTGCTCCTTGTTTGGCTGAGAGCTCATAGTCAGCATTGTACCTCTGTTCCAAACAGAGTGTTCCTTTTTAGTCACCGCGCCATTAAAACAGATCAAGCAGAACATGAACTATCTGTACAGTTTACAGAACAGAAAATTCAACATCCTAAAATTTGACAGACATAATTCATTTTCTAATTTACACTGCATTCTAGTTTAAGTGTAAATAAATGACTTCATATTATGATACATATTTACCATGCCTGTAAACAGATACCTCTCCCACTAATCTGGCCTAGTGAGGAATAAGACTGTGTTTAAAAATGCTATAATCAGTTCTAAACAAGGATGCCATCATCCTTCTATTTACAGTACAGGACTAGAAACGACTGTACACAAGTCCTCTCAGTCCTTGTCATGTTGACTTCATGCTGGACGGCAACAGGAAACATCTTTTCATGAATGCAAGCCACCTGCTTTCTGAAGAAGTTAAGGATCTGGGCTGGCTCTGTCACTGTGTGTCCCTCACAATGCAATGCTGGCACGGTCCCTGTGGAAATTTGGAGAAAATTCTCAAACTATAACACTGAGCCATACGCCCATCCATACTCCAACCAATTATGCTGCTTAATTAGGACAGCAGGGCCAACCAATAGCAGTTCTTCAAATTAGCAGGTGGGCTACCTGTCAGTGTTTTCCAGGTCCAGTCAACAGGCTGAATGGTGAGTTTAGCCCCAGAAAACTTTGCATATGCCTGTAAAAAAAAAAAAAAAAAAAAAGAGTCAGGGAACTAATATCTCCCATGAAGAGCAGAGAAAATGAACAAATTCTTACTGGAAATACCAGGACTACTTTCCAGCAGAATTTCAATGGAAATTTCACATGATTCTGTTTTATAATGCAAACTACAGACCAGTACATCTTTCTGAAGCCCAACTGGATGTTTAACATTTAATGCTTTAGGCAAATCTCCACGATTCATTAACTTGGATTTAAGCAGGTTTTTACCTGTTCATCCAAAGGACTATTAAAAAAGACGATAAACAGCAGCCAGCCATTTGTCAATTTCAAAATAATCACAACCAAATCACAGGTGAATACTGCCGGCAACAATGTAACATGAAGGTAAAACAATGACACTCATCCTGAATGAGATGGAAAAAAGCTAAATCCCCAGGGTAAGAACTAATAAAATAAAGAAAGAAATCGGATTTTCCCACAGTAAGCGCAGCACTCCGAACTGCATATAACTGAATAGCATCATGTCAGACACGCAGCTACATTTATATCGAGTCATCCCTCCGAAAATGTCCCGTATTCAGCTTCCAGAACCCCGCAGGCAGCCGAGTCATGCCGGACTGGAAGCTACGCCAGATCCACACCTGCCATTAACACTTTCACCTTTCTGATTGTTAGGTGATCTGACCTTGAAAGACACCGCAACAGTGACGACTGTCCCGCAAGCAGCCACCATACGCTTCCTGCCAAGATGGACACGGTCTGTCTTGGAGAATTTAGCGTGAAATAGACGCTGCGCGGCGGGAGCCTGCTGTATGGACAGCTAGCCGCGTTAGCAGCTTAGCTCGCTGCCCCCCATTCATATTCATTTCACTCCCGTTTCTCGTACACAGAGACGCAGCTGTACATTAATACACGTCTCCCGAAGGTCTGCGTTATTTAGCAGAAATACCAGTTACCAGCACGACGAGCGACTCCGTGTGCACAGACGGCAGTCCCCAGTCTCCTCCCCAGCAGCTCAGCTCCATGGCGGCCGCCATGTTCCGCACCCTGAACGGGAAGCGGAGCTGCGAGTCTGTGCGGCTACCGGCGTCCTGTCATTAACACCCATAGCGGGATTATTGGGGCCCTGTCCCGGGGCGCCCACCAGCGTGAACTCTAACCATCCCAGTATTATCAAGCATGTGTTAGCGGCCCTCACAATACTGAATCCGTTTTTTTGTGTTTTAGCCTGCTCTCACGGGAACTAAGTGTGGCAAACTCCCAAATTGCTATCTGCGTTTTTAAATATCAGTCACATTAAACACCTTTTACAGCATTATTTTAATGTGGTTTTTATAAAATAATACAAATATAAACCAAAACCACTCGTTTATGCATATGGTATAGTAAAACCAGGGTTGCCAACTCTAACGTATCTAGTGTTACACTCACGCTTTCAGACTCACCTAAGAAATCTTACTGCAAATCTATATTATTCTGCTATAAATCTAATATTAGCCACATTAAGAGCGTTGGGGAAATTTGCAAACCGTACAGAATATTTATAAGGTAATAAAACTCGTACATACATGTAAATGCATGGTCATGTCCTTGCAGACTTATCTCAAGTTGAAAATCTCAAGGTAACCAGCTGAAAGTTGGCAACCCTGGTAAAATGAACTGTTTTCTCAGACACGTATAACCTGCAAAGCTCATTAAATGAACTACACATGTTTTTCCCACATTGTTTTGCTGTTATTTCCTGAAAGGGGGACCCATGATATGCATTAACATAGGCCATGCACTGACGTATAATTTATACACGTCCATTTGTATTCATTAAAAATTAAACTGTCAAGTCCTCCAAATGTCTTCCCATATCCCAAAGACAAGACATTTCCCAGATTCCTGGTTGAGGATTTGGGTACCATACGCCAGCCAGACATTCCATATTTCCATCCGCATCCAGTAAAAAGGTTGGAAGATGTGGAAACAGTCATTTTACAACCAGAAATCAGTTCCCTGCATGGATAGTAGAGACCTGATGTTGCAATCTGTTCCAGCTCTAAAATGTACCTGGCAGTGAATTGATAATTTTGGCACACACTAATAAGGCATTTGGGAAGGATTTGTTCTGGAATCTCCTGACTACAGAGATAAATTTAGCGATATGCGTCAAACCATGAAAAGCTCCTTTGAATAATCTGCGGAATTGTGCTGATATTTTGAAGTCATTGGTGCTGGAGGCATTCATTCTTAATGTGTGATCCTTAGATTGGAGTTAAGTATGTGTCTCACTTTTTTTTGTCGCACAGTTCAGTGCATACCAAAGCACAAACTACTTCCAATGCTGGTGGAGTCTAACAGTTAAGTAGTGTTACTTGTTAAGTATAGGTCTTTAGGTTTGTCTGTTTTATCTTACTTTGCATGAGACTTATACGGGTGAGAACAAGTTTGGGGGTGACCGTCTTGGGTCAGCCAGCGTTAAGCCCCCCCTGGAGCAATTGGGATTAACGGCCTTGCTCAAGGGCCCAACAGTGCCATCAGTTTTGCGATTTAAACCAGTAGCCTTCCAATCACTGGCAAATGGCTGAGCCACACACTGCCTCCAAAATTTGATCATATCAGTGCTACCCACTGAACCACCTTGTCACTCATGCTGCGTGCATTTAGAAAAGTGTATATGCTAGATATGTGTTTATGTATATGTGTTTATGTATATGTGTATATGTATATGTTCTAGATACAGTATACATAAGCGTAATGCTCTGAGAAGCCAAAAACAGTATGACTATACAAATGTATAGGCCACCTAGTGGAACTAGCAGAATACATTCTTTTGTTTTTATTTTCACTTTATTCTGTCAGCCACAACCAATAAACATCAGTCAATAATTTGGCTAAAGAATGCACATGGAGACACTAAACAAATGAGTATCTAACTATGCCTGTAAAATATATTAAGAGAGAATCAATGTTGTAAATATGTTACTGTTGTACAATATCGGACATATTGTACTAGAATAAGTTTTCTCATGGGAGGCTTGTAAAAATATTTCCACTGGGCAACCGACTACTGCACTTTAAATGAATGTCATAGGTTTCAAACTATTTGGTATTCTCATAAAGATTTAAAATGTAGTCTGCCTGGATAAGATTTGGCACGCAGTTTAGTTATGAACCCCTTTTCCTTTATGTCATAGGTAAATTATCCAACCAGGAAGTTTTCCAGAAGCTGGTGGAAAGAGGTTAAAGAAAGCCAGATTTCAAATGTCAATAAATGCTGAACTTCAACAGATGGATGTATATGAAGACTGTTTCCTCTGGAGAACTTTTTTTCTGGAGAAAACATCTCTAAAAGAGAATTGTTTCTTGGGCACTGCATTCTAACAGTAGCTCATAAGATAGCAACACGCCATTTAATTAAATCAGTTGTTTGAAGAGCAGCACTCTAATATGGGCTGAATATGCTGACTGAGAAGAACTGTTTTTAATTTATTTTGCATGTTATTACCGGAATCCTTGCAGTCTTGTCATGGAAAGGACAAGATGCCCAGACAAATTGCATCACATCTTGTAATTTGTTTTAGTCACAGGTTATAAAACAGAAACATTCATCAGATGACACTTAATATATCCAGTCCCTGTCACTGATGTCAGTCCCTAAAGCTTATTCAACGGTAATTACATACTAATGCCTTTTAAAAGAAAGTTATGAATAGTCTGTCAAACAAATATATATATACACATAGTAATATCTAGTATCTAGTAATTGCATAGTAATTGCATAGTAAGACTGTATCACACATAATTTTCCATAAGCAGAATAAATATTTGAACATAGAAATGATAATTTATAATAATAATAATAATATAAACAAAAAAACATTTTTGATGGTGATCTTTGCTTTATTTATTGAATAACAATAACCGCACAAAATATTTGTAATAGCTGCAAAATATAAAATGAGAAATGACCAGCTGAAGTGTCGAATGGGTACTGGCCACACACATTTTTATAAATCCCCGAGGGACAGTGAACCCAAAGACACGCCTTTGCACTCTGGGGTCCTGAAAAGAGGACAAAAGCCGTCACCCTTCTGGCTCTCCGTGTAAAAGAGCTGCACAGATCCTCAGCAAGCTGCCCCAGAAGGCAATTCACTTTGTGGAGGCATCTGGACTGTCTCCTTCTCTCTCTCCTTCCCTCTCTCCTTCCCTCTCTCCTTCCCTCTCCTAAGAAGCTGGAAAAAGCAGCAGCAACCTTCTTTATTTGACATATATGGTGAAAAAGTGCAACAGTTAACCAGTTATCCAGAAATACAGGATGGCTCTGTTCTGCAGAGCAGTACTTGTCTTCCAGGTGATGCTACAGCTGTATATAGTGACAGGCGTGCAAGGCCAAGGAAAAGGTAAGCAGTCGTCTCTTTGGTTTTCTTCTGATTCATACACTAAACCATTAAGCTGTATCATGCTGAGTTTTAATTATCTGTTATCTGCCTGATTTTAATTCAGCTGCATAATGGTATACTTATCAATTCCAAAGTATACATACTTTTAAAAAGAGAAGCCATATTTATTTACTTAAAACCTTACTAATGTGGCACAGCAAATTGAAATTAAAAAAAGTGTTTTTTCCCATAGCTTTATAATTTTGATAATGCAAAAAATTGAACTTCAACATCAAAAACCTTGAATGAAAGGTGTCCAGTGCTCTCATCGTCACTGGATTGTAAAATTCTGTAGAAAATTATGTCATGTCCAGTATAACCAGGAGTGCAGTAACAGGAACCAAAAAGCACCAAACATATATCTCAGTGCCTGGAAAAAAAATATTATTACATTATTACTTAAGGACTTTGCATGACACACTTCATATTACATTTATTGGGTTCTAACAATGAGAAACCTTTTTCTTTTAATAAGTAAAGAGAATTCTGGAGACAATAATCTAATGCAAATAGCCCACACTGATAAAGATGCTTTATTGAACAACAAATGACATCATTGATATGTTTGCACTAAAAATATATAGAATCACATCCATATGTTGAAGCAATTTCCTGTGATAGCTTAACATTTCTGACAATGGATAGTGCCATAAATAAGTGAACCTTTTTCTTCATGGAGAAATAACTATGTTTGCGTTAAATAGTATAAAGTCTTCCATCTTTACTCTCTACTTAGACAGTAAAAAGAAACGAGAACAGATTCAAGTAATTCTACAGACATTCAAAGTTGCTAGAAATACTAGTCATAGAAAAACTGAAAAATTAGGAAAGGTTTTTAAGAAGATTAAATAAACATATACCCACTCAATCTGTTTGTATTCTTATCAGCACACATTTATATTGGGATTTGTTTCCATAATGCCCTCCATGTGATTTTTCAGACAGGACTGACACATGTTGCCTTTTCAGTTCAGAAAGGTAAGACACAATGTTCTAGTGCTGAAATGTTTCCAAGGCAGACTGCTTGCGAAATGCAGAAGGTCCACTGCTCCTCTACCAGAGAACAGGGCTTTGAAGGCTGGTGTTTGTTGACAGGAAATTCCCAAAGCATTGCTAACAACTGGGCCATGATGACATGGGCGTTCCCTTCCCGGTGTAGACCACGGGTCTCAATGAGTTCCTTTCCAGTGCATTCGTTTCTGCACTCTTTTTCTGATTTGATTATGATGGTCATTTATTGTATAGTGTTGAGACACATGCTTTGGCCAGGCATTAGACAACTGAGCTATGTTCAAAAAAGTGACCCAGATTTCTACAATGTGGAAGTGACTTGACTGCATGGTCATTTGATTTATAGAAAAACACCAGTGACTGAATCAATACACAAAAAAGGTCTTCATCCAGATCTTTCTCCTTTCAGTGTATGACCTCCTGACGTCTTCGGACTGTCTGCCAGATCTTCTGCAACGAGGGCTGGAGTCTCAGGCTGTGGACGAGCTTTTCATCCTCACGACATTCCGACTCCAGACGAAATCTGCCACCCCGATATTTGGCCTTTATAATCCCAGAGATAAAAGCAAATATTTTGAGTTCACCATATTTGGGAAGCTCAACAGAGGTTAGTATATATTTTGTAACCTTGCATTGCACTTGAACTATGAGCTTATAATATTAATTTAATCATAATGGGTAAAGGCATGTAAAGGCTATTATGTAATTTGTAGTCTGGCCACAAGATTCATATTTCATTTCAAAGTAAAATTACAAATGTATGACATGGCTTTTCCCAGTTTCTTGTTCATAAGCATATCTAATGGTAATAAACAGATCTACCAAGTTGTGTTTAATTTTTAATTTCTCACATAGCCAAAACTCTCACAATCAAGGCATTTAAGGCTGCAATTACAGTAGGCTAACTGATTTTTATTATTGTGAGTGATGATGATGACAAACATGTTTAAAGTAAGACTTTGGCGTGAGAAGGTTCCTTGTATTCTGTGCACAGCCTTTCTCAGACACCTGAAGGGTGAAGGCAAACTGAGCGTCTCCACCTTCAACAACATGGCGCTAGCAGATGGGGAGCTCCACGCTGTCATGTTCCACCTGAAAGGTCTGCGGCGAGGTCCAAGCAGCATAGACGTCTATGTGGACTGTAGACTCACTGAGACCGTGAGGGACACACCCATAGCCTTTAAGGGCCTCCCCTCTATCATGGTGGAGCTCAAGACTCTGCCCAAGAAGTCCCAAGTGAGCAGACCTCAAAGCCTTTGCCTTTATTTTTAATTACATTGTTACGTACTGTATGCTGTCACATGTAAATTTTAATCATTGGCGTACACACCTACTCTGATGCATAATAAGAAATGCATGAATATTTCCTATTTATACTGTAATACTTCTTTGGCTTAAATGTTAGCACTGAACAAAACCTATCTGCTCTAGCATTCCTTCATTCAATAGCTGCTTTGGTTTTATTTATTTGTAAGTGTTCTGACAATTTTGAGTAATAAGTTCATCAGGAGTATAAAATGCTAGAGTACGAAACGGCCAGAGAAAAGGTTAACTGTAGTTATGTATAATGCTAACATGTTTTTAGCTGCCTGGCATATAGAAATCAATTCCTTAACTCGGGCATGATCCTTACAGTAACTGTTCATGTTAGCTGCATATTGCCAGGGGTGATTAATTACTGCAGTAGTACCATTCTTCCTCTGTAAGGATGAGGTGGCGGAACTAAAACTGGTAACTGGAGATGTTGTGGACAATGTCCTCTCCCTGCAAGACTGTGACCTACAGCAGAGTGACTCCATGCAAATGCTGGGTAAGTTTTTTCCACTCCATCACTTTTTTTCCAAACCCTAGCTAGGACGCTTCTTATTATTGTAATTATATAAAAAATGTTAACACTTGGACTAACCTTAAAAACTACCTAAAAGTATTTAATGTTAATCATCTATTTCCTGCTGTCTTTTTGCAATCTGCTATTCTTTATTATGTATAAATGATTGTTTCCAGCAAAATTTATCGTTAATTGTCTTTGGTGAGATTTAGGACCCAGAAGAAGTTATGTTTAACATATTTTGAATTACGTTGCTGTATTTCTTGTAAATCTATATTAGTTTCTGGTTTATAATGTTCTTTTGGCCAAAATGATCATGTTTGTTTTTTGGTTAACCCCAGATCTTAGTTTATGTTTCTGTCCCTTTAAGTACATGCAAAGAGATGGCTTCTTTGTGAGATAATATTAAATTGCAGAATACAGGTTTTCATTTGTCATTTGTAAATGTGATTTAACTGAGCTACTTAATAAAAACTAACTTCAGATGCTTCAAGACGACACTGAAATTCTATGATGATTTTATTGTATCTCAGTACAGAACATAAATTTGTTTCTATTTAGAGTTCGGCTATCATAAAGTTGACTTTAGGTATCTTCATGGTTAATGTACACGAAGGAACCATAGTGTAAAACTGAAAGAGGAGATATTTTATTGGGAATAGCTATTATTTGATTTGATTCAACTCTCACAACAATGATTGTATAACTTAAATGTAATCTTTCTTTCTTAGCTCTTCAGATTCAATTACTTTCTGTGCTCATGCAGATTACGATCATATATACACAATCAGGGGCGTCAGAAGCATTTTGAATGTGGGGGACACACACTGGCGGTGAACTAATATTTTATGTTAAATGTGGGGGGGTCCAAAGGAATAATTATGAAATGTGAGGGGGACACGACCTCCTCAGATAAAATGGCCCATGTATACAATGGTCACTTAAACTGTCTTGTTGCAGGAGTCAATGCGAAACAGATGTCAAATCAAATGCTTGAACTTACGAGGGTCATCTCAGAACTGAAGGAGGTCCTCCTGCGGCAGGTACACCCTAGTCCTTCAGCACTGAGCCATCCAGCTGCTCTACTTCAGCTCTACAATGTTATTACTTGTATACCGCAGGTCAAGGAAACTACCTCCCTGAGAAATGCCATTGTAGACTGCAAGGCATGTGGTAAGACATATCTGTGTTACCTTCTAACAAAAGGTCTACAGCAGGTATACAGCATCTTGCATTCATCATGTCTAATGCTAAATTTGTTTTCCTAATCGTATTATACATTGTATTTTATTGTGGATGATTACACTCTATGGACAAAGGTATTGGGACACACCTCTTAATCACTGAATTCATGTGTTTCATTCAGACCCATTGCCACAGGTATATAAAATCAAGCACCTAACCATGCAGTCAGGTTTACAAACATTTCTGTGAAAGAATGGGTTGTTCTGAAGAGCTCAGTGAATTCAAGCGTGGTGCTGTTATAGAATGCCGCCCTTGCAATAAGTCAGTTTGTGAAATTTTCTTCCCTGCTAATTATTCACCAGTGAGCTGTAACTGATATTATTGCAAAGCGGAAGTTTTTAGGAACAACGGCTAGAAACTCAGGCATGAAGTGGCAAACCACATAAAGCAGGGGTGGGCAATCTTATGCAAAAAGGGCTATTGGGTATGCGGGTTTTTGCTGCAACTCCCTGATTAGGTTACTAATTAGAGTACTGATTAGGGTGACTAGATAATTCATGTCAGGGAGGACACTTTGAGCTACTTCGGGTTTTACAAACTACTTTCAAACTGAAAGGCTCCTGTGCTCGGCTAAATAGTTCAGCTCTTCTTGCGCTTTGACTGGTTCATTTCCTTGATTGAAATACTCATCCAGCTGTTTCACATTAACATTAGTGACACATTCATGATTATAGGAGTCTGACCAATAAGCACACAGCAAGAACTCAGTGTTAAAGTGAAATCCGGGTCCTTTTAATTTTAATTTACAATTCCTGTCCTAGATCAGAGTGTCCAGGATGACATGGGTTATCTGGTCACCCTAGTACTGATTGGCTGAAGAGTCCTTACTCCTGAGTTTGAACAGCTGACCTAAAGGTTATCCCAAAAACCTGCATACACACCGGCCCTTTGTGAATAAGATTGCCCAACCCTCACGTAAAAGTCAAGTGTGGAGTGAAAAATCATGCTTCTCTGTCTGGCAGTCTGAATCTGAATTTGGCGGGTGCCAGGAGAACATTATTTGCCTTACTGCATGGTGCCAACCGTAAAGTTTGGCGGAGGAGGGATAATGGTATGGGGTTGCTTTTCAGGGGTTGGGTTAGGCCCCGTAGTTCCAGTGAAGGGAACCCTTAATGCTTCAGCATACCAGGACATTTTGGACAATCCTATGCTTCCAACTTTGTGGGAACAGTTTGGTGAAGGCCATTTTCTGTTCCAGCATGACTGTGCCCCAGTGCACAAAGCAAGGTCAATAAAGACATGGTTGGGTGAGTTTAGTGTGGAAGAACTTGACTGGCCCGCACAAAATCTTGACCTCAACCCCATCGAACACCTCTGGGGTGAACGGAGATTGCAAGCTAGGTCTTCACATCCAACATCAATGCCTGACCTCACAAATGCTCTTCTGGATGAATGGGGAAAAATTCCCAGAGACAAACTTTGAAATCTTGTGGAAAGCCTGCCCACAACTCCATATTGATGCCTATGGATTTAGAATGTCATAGGATGTCATAAAAGTTCCTATAGGTGTAACGGCCATGTGTCCCAATGCTTTTGTTCATATACTGTAGTGTATTTGCTCTGCAGGAAACATTTATGTTGTAATGTGGCACATTGTGGGGTGGATATCTGCAACAAGGGAACAAACATGCCACAGAGCAGTGTTTAATCAAACAAATGGCTTTTAAATGGAAAGACAAAACAAAGTGAAAGATCCTTTACAAAAGACACTTTTTCCAATAACAAACAAAAAGATGATTAAAACTCCAGGAAACAACAGACCAATCATTGGGCACAGAAGTTGAAATGATGACCCTGTGTTTTGGCTGTGCCACCCCCAGGGCAATCTGCACAGCCTAACACACTAACATGCCAGAATATGTTAATGTCATGTTGTCATTAAAGGACTTGATGACATGAAATTCACTCCGGCGAACCAGCGAGCCTGTCAGCCCGGGACATGCTTTCGGACAGACATGTGCATAGAGACGGAGGATGGGATCACGTGCGGACCCTGCCCTGAGGGCTACACGGGCGATGGTGTCAGCTGCGATGATGTGGATGAGGTAATGTCTTCAACGGATGACTTTGAGGCACTTCCATGTGGCTGTGTTCTGAAACCACAGCAGCAGAATGAATCTGAATCTGAACCAGTCTTAGTGTATAAGGAATCTCTGTCTTGCAAGTAGCAAGAAATGTCCTTTTTTTCAGCTGTTGCTCACAATCTTACAAAGGGCGTTGATTCAGTGTTTGAAATGGCTTGGAGGGACTGAGACTCACTGCTCTGCAGTTTCAGGAGAAGGAGATGTTCTGATGAGACACTGCATTGTGTAACTGAAACTTGTGATAGAATTTCTCGATTTGAATCAAACCTCAGTTTGTCAAAAATGTAACAAAATCAGGATAATGATAAAATATTCTCACGACCGAGTTGTTTTTGAGGAAGTAACATTGTTTTTCTCCATCCAGACAAACATTCCTGCATTCTGCTTTTTTATAACAACAACCTACAGCAGCGGTAAAAGCAGGTGGAATAAAGGTGTGAAACCATTTCCACTAAATGCTCCAGTTCCGTGGCCCAGTATAGATAATCTTTCCATGAAGTAGGCCTGAGCTGGCAGCAGGAGATGGAAAAATCTGTTGTTTACTCAAATGCTGATAAACTTGCAGCTTAATTAAATGAATAGCTCAGTTCATTGACCTGTAGTTTCCATTACTCACCGTATCTGCTCTTGTGCAGCCAGGAATCAGCCGCCATGCTTGGGTCAGATAATGATACTTGATTGATCCACTGAGGTAACAATAGCCATCTGCGGTGAAATGTTTTCTCTCTTTTGCCACAGGCCCAGAAGCTCTTGGACTTACATCATGTGAACAACCTCTCATTTAAAATTGCTTTAGTTATTGGGTCACCCCTCAGTGCACTGTGTACTACAGTAATAGATGCATTGACAATAAAGAACTCTTGAGTCTGACACGTCCTTCCTGATTTTTCTCTTTTCGTCAGTGTCTGTCGTCTTCCATGTCACCTCACTTGCTGGTGCCGATTGGCAGAGAGGTGACCGTGTTTGTCTTGTGCCCTACGCAGTGCCAGTTTAACCCTTGCTTCCCCGGGGTCCGCTGCGTGAACACAGCCCCGGGCTTCAGGTGTGAAAACTGCCCGCGGGGCTACACCGGCGAGGCCGTACAGGGCGTGGGCAGCGAGTACGCCAGGAGGAACAAGCAGGTCAGTCACATGGCCTGCAGGAACACCATCTACCAAAACTGAAGTACCTTTACTAATACAGTTATAATTCACTTACCTATTTTAGTACAAGTTTTAAAAAAACCAAGCTGAATAAAGTCACTGGTCTTTTACAGAATTATAGTAAGCCTTATCAGGCATTCAGACATTAACCTGTTGTTAAAAATATCTGAGATGCAGCCATGGTAACTGAAATATAGACGGAATGTGGGGGTGGGGGCAAGTTAGGTGCTGAACACATTAATTATACCCCAAAACCCCAATGCACCATTCCTTCCTCACTTTACCATGTAATCATGGTTCCGTTTGCCGTGAGATAGTCCTACACTTCCATGTTCCTTGGATCTCCATTTTGCTTTCCATCGCTCTGAGATGTCTCCCCGATGTTTATCACAGGTATGTAATGACATTGACGAGTGCAAAGGCCCTAATAATGGAGGTTGTCCCGCTCACTCTCAGTGCCTGAACGCTATGGTAAGAACCTTTGTTTCTGACCACATTAAGGTCCTTTCTGTTTGTGTGTTTTACTGAAGGTACAGTCTCTGAGTTTCTGTATGTGTGTTTTCACATGCAGTGCAAAAGCATGCATGTGTGTGTTCTGTGCAGGTGGGTGCATAGATATGTACTTGTGTATATGTGGACGCAATTTGCGTGTGTATTTGTGCATGCAGGACTGTTGCAGAGGGAGGCTCTCTGGAGAACCTGGTTTAATCGAAACCAAAACAAAATCGAGTCAAGGTCCCTTTAAAAAAGAACCGAAAACCGTACTACAGGAAAACTACATCAAAACAAAGCAAAACAACTTTATCTAAAGAACACCTCTTATACCATTTTCGGGGATGAGTCTCCCACTCCCAAGAAAGTGATCCTAATCTGAATTTTGTTACCCGAGTTGTCAGATCAGTAGTAGATACAGTATATTAGCAAGGAATCAGCTAAACCCAGTCATCTCATGATTCATATGTTATGGGACTGTATGTATGTTCTTATGTATTTGATAGTGGTTGTGTGTTGATGACATTAACTTGGTGCTTTTATCCAAAGCACCTGATGGTAGTCGGAAGGGTTACATTTGTATGTGTGTTCCTTGGGATTTGAACCCACAACCTTTGCATCATTCGGCTGATTTGCTATTTGTTGAGCTATAGAAACTGATTGTATAGGTGTACATGCGTGCGTACATACGTATGTACATACGTACGTACTACATGCTACAGTTTAGACTTCAGCACTCAAGCCTAACGACCAAATGGGCCCTTCTCTGTATTCGGTTAACCCCAGGGATCGTTCCGCTGTGGGCCCTGCAAGGAAGGATTCAGGAGCGACCACTCAGGTGGCTGCCAGCCTCAGCAAACCTGCCAGGAAAACACATGTGACAGTAACGCCCAGTGTGTGGTGGAAAGAGACGGCAGCATTTCCTGCATGGTAAGGCCCTGTCGCCCCTTCTCCATCGCCAGACACTGAAACATTTTAAGTATATCATTATATCATAACCATTATATTAGAAATATTTGTGAATCCATCATCTCCTGGCAGTACGGTGGCTAAGTGGTTAGCACTGCTGCCTCACGCCTACAAGTCTGGGGAGTCAGATGCTGTCAGACAATTATGACATTATAGGAATAACTGAAACATGGATGAGTGACAGTGATGGAGATGAATATAATATGGATGG
>JAODLD010000046.1:26010751-26025927 GCA_026781065.1 Mormyrops boulengeri
AGTTAGGTTCTCCCCAAACGAGCTTGATGGGCCGAATGGCCTCCTCTCGTTTGTAAATTTCTTATGTTCTTATGTGTGTGCAATGTACATGTGAGTTTCCTCCAAATACTCTGCTTTTCTCCTGCAATCTAAAAGCATGTGGTTTGGCTAAGTGTCATCTTTATACTGTTAGTAGTGTGTGAAGGTGCCTATATTTGCCATGCAGTCGACTGGCATCCCATTCAGGATGCTGCCTACCGTGTGCCCTTTGATGCCTGGGATAGGTCCCAATTCTGTTTGCAACCCTGTACTGGATAAGCAATTGAAGTTTGAAAGAGTGCAGTTCCTGCAATAATACATGACCAGTTATACTTTTTATCAAAACTTAACTAACTTAATTTTTGTTTTTTTGTGCCTGAGTCTTTGTACTTATTAAAATTTAAGCCATAAAAATGTCTCCGTTCCTGTCAGTGTGGGATCGGCTGGGCCGGTAACGGCTATGTTTGTGGGAAGGACACAGACATTGATGGGTATCCTGACAGGAAACTGAACTGCAAGGACCCTAACTGCAAAAAGGTAATGTCACCATCTTTCGACACAAAACCGACAGGCAATTTTTCAGATGCTCAGCAAGAACTGGCGGGCAGATGGGCCGAGGATTGAAGTTTCTTTGTTGATTTTAGGACAATTGTATTTATGTTCCGAACTCTGGGCAAGAGGACGCTGACGGAGATGGAATAGGCAATGCGTGCGACGAAGATGCGGATGGAGATGGGATTTTAAATGAGCAGGTGCGCCCTCTGGTGTTTACTTCAGAAATAGCCTAACGGCAAACAGTGAACTGACCTGATTTTCTGTCTCTAACCCTGCAGGATAACTGCTGGCTGAAGCCCAACATAGACCAGAAGAACAGCGACAAGGATCGCCATGGTGACGCGTGTGATAACTGCCGACATGTGGACAACCCTGACCAGAGGGACACGGACAGTGATGGCAAAGGGGATGCGTGTGACGATGACATGGATGGTGATGGTGAGACCAAGAGCAACCAGCTCTCTGCTTCTACGAGCTGATCTCAGATGTGCTCTGTCATGTTCATAATTTTGACTTGTAAGTTCAGAACTGCTCTGTTCAGTTGTAATTTACCTTTCAAAAAAGCAATCCTACCCATGTAGCAAGAGAGGAGAAATGTAATTTGTTAGAGATGATAAAATGGAACAAGGGGGTTAAGACAAGCCAGACTGCTATAAAGATGGGCCTGAAGACACCTTTAATGCAAAGACAAAATGTAATGTACACAAATGTGCACATTACATAAAAGAGAAAATGATTTTGGCATTTAGGCTTAATGTTCACTTGCACATTGTGCACATATTTGATACTTTTGAACTGTGAGTGAAAATTGTAAAGCATTAAACTGACATTACACAACTAAACAAACTTCAGGAATGCCATTGCACAATATGGTACCATTTTGCCAAGTTTTCAATTAATAGTGCATTGCAGCTCTGATAAGTCTCTTTCACAGACTTTTAAAACAATACACGCATTGCCTGAAACATAGCAGGCTGTAAGTGGTTGTATATAATGAGAGCAAGTGTCACTGTTGTCAGTTAATGGATCAAGCCCTAAGACACCATGTAATTCTGAATGATATTTGAAAACCTTAACAAAACACGAGTAATGCATTTGGCCTGAGCAAGGGTAAGAATTAGTTAACTTATCAAAACCAGCTTAATCTGCAACAGATGGAGGCCCTGCAGTGGCTGGCCACCATTGCAAAATGCCATAACGACCCCCTCCGGCATTAATCGGTTTGAATGTGCAAGACCACTTTATGACAATGGCGTAGCAAGCGGAATGCAAGGATGTGCACCACCACATTAGGACCAGTAGATGGCGAAAAAATGCCAGAAACCCATTTTATATTCCCAGCATTCAGACATGCCAGGTTTATTATAAAAATGTGGAGCAAATAAAAACATAAATAATCTAAATAGTACTTCAGACATTGCCACTTTTGTGGTGTGGATTATGTGATGAACAAAGTAATAAAGCACAGTCATGTTGTTTTTAGGTATATTACCTCTTATCCTGCCAGTGGTCAGTGGTGTGATGTCACCACTGGGCACTTAGACAAGGGCCTTAACCTCAATTGCTCCAGGAGCTGGGTGACCCTACATTGGTTAAAAGCATCTGTGAAATAATAGTAAATGTACATTGGAATTGTGCCCCCAGCCTTATGTCTTCTGCTACCTGGGATAGACTCCCAGTGACCCTCATTGGGATAAGTGGTTGGAAGATGGATGGAGGGATATATTAACTTTTAAGACTATTACACCCATTTGTCCTACATTCAGCTGTGAGGGGTTTCTAGAAATACCCATGAATAAAAAGTATTATTTACTGACTTTTCAGGACGTAGTGGCTTGGCATATCAAATTTCCACATTCATGTATACATTTGCACACTTCCTGTTAGCTTTAATGGGCCTGGCTGTTCTCATTAACCAGGTGTTTCTGCCCACAGTACTGCCGTGGCTGCATTTTGTTTTTATTGCACCGTTCTCTGTTAACACCGTGGCTGTTCTTGTGCTGCTAGAACCACCCTGTCTGGCACCAGCAATCACGCCACATTCAGTATCGCTTAGATCACACCTCTCAGCCATTCTGAAACTGAGCCAAACAGTAACTAGACCACTTCACTCAGTCTGTGTACTGCATAAATTAATTTGCAGCCATTTGATTTGCTGTTTGGGGGAGCAAGCTATTTGTGTTAACAAGCAGACGTACCTAATACAGTTGCCACTGAGGGTATAATTATTAGCTATAAGTTATTTCTATTATGTGTAAGAGGCACAGACAGAACTGTTTTGTGGTGACTGATGTCATCCTGTAAAGTACTTCAAGAACGATCAGAAGCTCACAATCCATGAACAGTGAAAGCTTTCTGGAGGATTCCCCTGTGGCTATGTCTCCGGGTTTAATGACAGAGAAACCCGTGTGACAGAGCTCATGTGTAATGCTATGCCTCATTTGTATTCTGTTACTCATCTAACCAATGGAATACACTTGACTGGTCACTTTTATGATTTGTCCAGCATCTGAATGACATGCGATGCCTGTTAAGACCTGAAAGACTTCAATTAAACTGAGTGTGAAAGCTGTACCAGAGATCTCATTGGAAGAGAGCAGTTTTTCTTTTAAATACATCAAACAGATCCTTAAGGATTCTGTACTGTAGTATCTAAAGAATTACTCCTGGACACAAAGAACACAAAGAACATATGAATGAATGACAGAACATCTGGAACATTCTAATTAAATATCTCCACTAAAGACTCTCTTCAAAACATCTTTTAGTGGCAGTTAAAAATGACAAGTCTGTAATTTGTAAGACCTATCTATAGGCCCATCCACAGCCCATTCATTTAGTGTATGTTCTTCATTCTGAACAGTTCTTAGTTCAGGTTTAACACTGCAACGTCTTGGGCCATTGGGTACAGTGCACCTTTCACCACTTTAATTTCTGCTGGTTTCTAGGTCTGAAAAATTTCCTGGACAACTGCCAGAGAGTGCCAAATCCTGACCAAAGGGACCGGGACAGTGATGGGGTTGGGGATGCCTGCGATAGCTGTCCCGAAATTCCCAACCCCAACCAGGTCAGCCACCAACGGCAACAACATCAATCAATGATTAAAGGCAGAGAGTAACTCATCAGGATAGAAAATCTGCTGGATACCAGCACTCCAGGATCAGGGTTGACTCCCCCTGATCCATGAGGTAGAATATAATGATATTGTAGGAAGTTCATGTTAAGAAGCTTTATGTGACGTCTTGTGTGTAATGTCTTTTAGTCAGACAGTGACCACGATCTTGTTGGTGACTCCTGTGACACAAACCAAGACAGGTACTGCAATTGATGCTGAAGAGACTTTGGTTTCCTGTTGCATGGATCTGTCTCCTTACAGGAAAATCTATCTTTTCTCTTACAATGGCAGCGATGGTGACGGCCACCAGGACTCCAAAGACAATTGTCCCAACGTCATCAACAGCTCACAGCTGGACACGGACAAGGATGGCCTCGGGGATGAATGTGACGACGACGATGACAACGACGGCATCCCTGATGTCCTGCCACCTGGGCCAGATAACTGCCGACTGGTTCCAAACCCAGACCAGATCGACAAAAACAGTATGTGACTGGAAGAAAATTTATTTATGCTCAAATCAAAATCATTGACTTTTACTGTCTAATCACTAGAACGCATAAACTAGTGAGTGAAAGTCTTAGGTCTGGAGTTCTCCAACAGCAGTGTAATACAGCAAATAAACTAAAACTGTACGTAGAACAGTTACTGAACCGCAATATATGCTGTACATATGCACAAATACAATATAAACACTTTATATAGACTGGGGTGCAAATAACAACATCAGATAGCGCACCACAATAGTGCAATGGAGAGGGAAGGTATTTCAAAATAATAGGAATAATTACATTATTTTATGTAGGCTACAAACCCTGTGTGTACCATTCCATCCATTTTTTCACAACTGCTTATCTACTGTGCATTACATAAAGTTAATTTGTTTCAGTTGATTAAATAATTGGTAGTTAAATACCTGGGTACTCAGTAACATTTTTGCACCTCCAGGACTGGGGTTCGAATCGCCCCCTTCTCCGTATGTGCTGAGTTTGCTTGTTCTTTTCTTTGCTTTTCTCTGGGTACTCTGCTTTGCTGCTGCAAGCTAAAGATAATCACCTAAGTAAACTGGCATCTTTACATTAGTGCATACATGTTTGCGTCTCCCTGCAAAGTATCAGCATCCCATCCAGGGTGGTGTTCTGCCTCATACTTTATGCTGTCTGCACTAGATAAGCAGTCGGAAGGATGGATAACTGGCTTTTTGTGCTTTATGCTCCCTACTGAAATGACACTTTGAAGCTCCTCTTAATGCGTCTGCTTTCTTGGGCAGATGATGGCGTGGGGGATATATGTGAGTCTGATTTTGACAAGGACAGGGTGATTGACACGATCGACAACTGCCCTGAGAACGCAGAGATTACCCTCACTGACTTCAGGGCGTACCAGACTGTGGTGCTGGACCCTGAGGGAGATGCACAGATCGACCCGAATTGGGTGGTGCTCAATCAGGTGACCAATCGTCTTTCCTGATGCCAGTGAGCATTGCGATACTGGACAGTTCATACCAGCAGGCCACAGCTTTCACAGTATGAGGAGACTGACGCCATAGACTGATCGTTTTACAGTGTTAATGGATGTATCACTTTCATACTTCAGGGGTTGAGCCTTTTGTTCATAAAATACTAATTAAATGCACTTTGCAATATGGACTATCTTCTGAAAATATGGAGACTATAGATCCATTACTTTTTGTTACACTGGAGAGTACATGGAGAATCATACAAGTATCATACAAGGCCCTGTAAACAACAGGAACTGTTATATTAAGAATACTTTGTGAAACCTAGTTATTACTATAAATAAGCAAATCATAAACTCACAATATAATCTCATGGCCCAGTAATTGTCATACACCAAGGTGATACAACAAACTGATTGGAGGCTTTTATTAGATATATATCTGGTACTATGAGGTTTTTAAATTGGGAGTCAGTTTACAGTATATATATAATAATCCACTGTGTCAAATCTGGGCACCCATTTAAATTGATGTCTGAATAATCATCTTTCCTATCTAGGCATATGTAGCATAATCATTTGTATTGAAATGATTGGGTGATAATAGTCCAACCTTCTCCCAGGGTATGGAGATTGTACAGACCATGAACAGCGACCCTGGACTTGCTGTTGGTGAGTGCGACTGTAGTATCATGATCTGTGCTTGGTGCTACAGGTTTCGGAATACATTGAACCTTATAGTCTCTCTGCAATGGTATCAAGTTAACAAGGATGTGACAATAGGTGCTTATAATTACATAAGAATTAGTGCCTTCAACTTTTGGATATCGGAATGCGGGCAGGCAGTGCTGCTTTATGATGTCAGTGGGACTCCACATGCACCATTTTTATTTGCTCTAATGTGTCTACAAATTTGTTAAAAAGAAGTTGCATTTCTGACACATCCTCCAGGCTACACGGCCTTCAGCGGAGTGGATTTTGAGGGCACGTTCCATGTAAATACGGTGACCGACGACGACTATGCCGGATTCATCTTCGGCTACCAGGATTCTTCCAGTTTCTACGTGGTGATGTGGAAGCAGACGGAGCAGACGTACTGGCAGGCTACACCCTTCCGGGCTGTGGCTGAGCCCGGCATTCAGCTCAAGGTTAAGCCCGACTCCCACTGGGAACATGCAAGTCAGACCATTTACTGTGTCTTACCTAAGAACCAGACCTCATGGACATTCCGTTAACACTTTACTTAAGTCATGATAATGCATTGTAGATTCCTTCATAATGCATTATAATGCGTTCATAAAGTATTATAAACACGGCTATAGCTATTTATAAAAAGTTATAACACATTATAGCCATGTTTATTATGCATTATGAATGCTCTATGAAGCTCTCATCTATAATGAATGCATCATAATGTATTATGAAGGTATCTGTAATGCATTGTACATGACTGCTTTTAGTAAAGTGTTACGAATATTTCCCTGCTTTACAGTTCCCAAAGGCTTGGTGCATTCTGTAATACGATGGTCTAGCAATTCAAAAGCCTTTCCCAAAAACCTTCCATGTAATACAGATCTTCAGCTGTACAAGAGCCATATTTTGAAATCATTGAGACAGCATTGTTTTAGTGTTCTGCGCAGGGTTGAACACATATGAAATATTGCCTTGTTCAAATATTAAAAGTCGTCGACTCAGATAAGCTTGGAATGTCATATATAGGAGAAAAAGGCCATTCAGAAGCCTTGTTATATAGACTTGCTTAAGTACATAGTGAAATTTTCTTCTTTGAGTTAATCTTGTAGGCCTTGCCTCAGCATACATATATTCCTGTTATTTATATTTATTGATCTGATTTACTTGTTTAAATAGTATGTACATGCTTGTGCTTCTTAGCATGTTGAAGGGTATGATGGTATTGCCACGCCTACTGTAAGGACTACATGGGGGGTCCTTCAACCAATTCAGCCCCTGAATAAATGCAGTGTGCTTCTGGATGACTTTGTGCACATTGAGCTCCCAGAACAACACAACCCCACTGCATCTACTTTGTTTGTAACGAGTTATTTCCCAAGAACAAGAAGTAGTTCTGGGTGTCTTCTTACAATGTGAAATTTGGGATAGACACGTGTCCCACATGTTGGTGTCATTGTCTAGGCGGTTAAGTCTAAGACGGGGCCTGGTGAGCACCTGAGGAATTCCCTGTGGCACACCGGGGACACGGACGACCAGGTAAGACTGCTGTGGAAGGACCCTCGCAACAAGGGCTGGAAGGACAAGATGTCATACCGCTGGTTCCTGCAGCATCGGCCCCAGGTGGGATACATCCGGTGAGACAATCAGGACGACTCAGAGAGCTTCTGTTAATTTAATTCTTTCACAGACAATGTAATCCAAGCGGCTTTCCCCAGCTGGATACATACTTCAGTCAGTTTAACACCTTTTTCTGTGAGCATTGAGCCAGTTCTGTGAGCAGTTTCTTTTTCATTTCCCAGTAAAAAGGTGACCGAATTTTAGATCATTTTTACCAGATCTTCAAATTGTACATTTTGTTCAGTGAAACTTCTAAGTCGTATTAGAAGTTAACATATAAAATGGGATTGTACAATACGCCAGTAGTTTTAATATTCACCTGACGTAAAATCTGTGACGTCCATTGGCTTCTCATCGTGATGAATGTGGTCCCACATGTGGTTTTTCAATATGTGGTTATTGTTGTGGTTTGACTGGGCAGAGCCCGGTTCTATGAAGGTCCTGAGCTGGTGGCTGATTCGGGGGTGATCATTGATACCACCATGAGAGGCGGGCGGCTAGGAGTCTTCTGTTTCTCTCAGGAAAACATTATCTGGTCCAACCTCAAGTACCGCTGCAATGGTGAGTAATTTTAAACTATATTTATATGGTTTCATCCTTGGATTGACCGCACAATCTGGAATCTTCCGTGATTAATTCAGGTGGAAGATCAGCTTTAGCTTTAAAGACAATATTTCCTCACATTTTTTCCATGCGAATTAGACGTATTCCTATCTGAGACTTGGAATTAAGTTTGATTCTGAATAATGTGCTTTGCAGGTATTACTGATAGTAAGACGACTTGAACTGTGGCTGACCAGTAATAAAAAGTAAAATAGGAAAACAATTTTTCTTGTTGCTAGAAGCTTCAAGGTTCACTGAAACCCTGCAGATGTTTCGGAACACAGATGATGTTTCACCAACATCGTATAGTTCTGCAGCTTTTTTAGCTGTGACAGGAAATATAAAACAATTTGTGTACTTTCCACTGGTATTTTTACATGAATTTCAAAAATAAAAAAAATTTATGTTTGACAATTGTGTTAAACAGACAAGAAACCTCTGGCTTTACGTCCCTCTCCGGTAAAAGGTTACTAAAAGAAATCGACTTTCTAATAATAAACTAAAATGGATCAGCCAAATCAAAAGATAAACATCAACTCACTTTCACTTCTTAAATCTGCCCTCAAAACCCATCTTTTCAAATTAGCATTTTCTCTCTAATTATTTATTTCATTAATTTTATTATTGATACAATTATTTTTGTGAAACTTGTTTTATTCTGTTTTCTTATGGTTCTATACTTTATTGTACGGTGTCCTTGGGTGCTAGAAAGGCGCTTTTTAAATAAAATGTATTATTTTTATTTATTATTATAAAGCTTTTCCGTGCATTGCGTTTTGAATGGTGATTTCCTTTGATGCCTCTTCTCTCCATAGACACCATCCCTGAGGACTTTCATGAATTAACTGCACAGGTTACAGGTGACACTAAGTGAACCAACCTGGATGACAGAGCATTGTAACAGATACTTCAGAGACAGCCTTTTCAATATATATATATATATATATATATATGTGTTTTTTTTTTTTATTCGCCTGGAGCACTTACGCTTGTCTTCAGAAGAGATTCTGTGATATGGGGATTTTTTTGTATGTGTAAACAAAATATGTTATAAAATGATTTACTGAACTCTGAGATGGCATGCACTTTTCGTGACTTACAATAGCTGGCTTTGGTTTTATGTTTAGGAATCAACTCGCACATTTTTTTCGTTGTAGGAAAAATGTCTGTTTGGTGGTTTTGTAAGAATGTTTGTATGTGTAGTGCAATATTCAAGAACTTCACGAGAATGCCGACGTAAATTTTACAGTCTATACATTTTTTTTCTTAGGAGTCTATGGACAATAGAAAATCAAGCTACATAAGTCATGTAGGGACATTTTTATGTTAACAGTATTGTGTACAATTTCATATTGTTTACATACGATTATGTTTTTGTTTTAAAAAAACTGAGAGAAAATAAATTTACAGACAATCTTAACAATTACACAGTTCATTTATAAGCACAGAACTGCTCATTTTTTATTGTCTATTAGAGAAAACACTTATCCAAGGACACCCATACAAGGAATTTATAGTTCACCTTCACGAAATTATATTGGTTTGAATAATTAAAAAATATATATTGAATGCTCAAATTTCATGCTGAAATTTTCTGCAGCATCAGTAAAAGAAGGTACAGCACATCATGTTTAAAAAACATTTTATTGAAAGACTACAACATTTTTTTAAAAAGTGTGAAATGTTTATATTTAAAAAAAAAAAACAAAAAAATAAATCACCTATTAAATGTTAGTTTCTTGAGAAGCCAGTGCCGTCTGGCCCCTGCTAAGAAACACTCCTACATGCCTCCAGCTCCCTTCTCATGCCTCCACGCCGTCTACATCTGAGAACGTCCAGCAGAATTTAGTCAAAACATAAACTGCAGTAGCAATAATAGACTGAGATTAATAAATCATCATGAATCCTTTTCACAGTTATGCGTTATAAAGGCATTCATACGTTAGTGATTGCTAGCCTTTACAATAGTGGTGAAAGAAATACTGAACAGAGTAAAAGAAAGCAAAACAGGCACATCTCCTGACAAAGAGTGGGTAGCTTTAGTTTAGGGACCCAGTAAGTACACCTGTTAGTATACTGTACTAGTTTACACCAGTTACAAATAAAGTAACAACAAACAGAGCAATGTGTGAACAACACAATGGTTGTAGGTGCAAGTCCCAGAGAGAAAACACAAATTTGTTACCATTCCTTCTACATTAAATCGATTTGCATAAAAGCCACAGGCAAAGAAATGAAATGAAGAATGGCATGTTAAATGTTGAAAATGACTTAATAACATAATTGTAATACTTTAATAATACATAGCCCAGGATCATAATTGTATAATGATAATATATAATAGCAATATTTGGTTTTCTTGTAGCTTCTAAAGGTTAAATCATTATTTTCCGGTTTGCTGGTCAAACCGACAAGCCGTTCTTTAAAGTCCGCAACAATAAATTAAATAAATATGGATTTTATTCTTCAGATTTCACCAAATACAAAAAAAAAAAAAAAACACATACGGGAAAAATGAAAAAATGTCTTCACCTAAAGTTATACTGTTAAAATATTTCCAAATAAACCGCTATGTCTGATATATGTGGGGGAAAACAAATCATTATGCACTAAAACCAAGACGAAAAACTAAAAGCAAGGATAATAATTTAATTTTAATTTTCTAATATTCTGCTTTAGATTACAACACTTTGTACAGTGTAAAAATTAGACTGTACTGGAATGTTTAATGCAATTTAAAATATGAAGACAATTACATTTAAAAAAAAAGATATATATTAACATTGTCGTTTGGTATCTGGTATTAGAAGAGAAAGAAAAGTACAAATCTCAAGTGTACGTGAAGTTAAAAATGACAGCTGGCGTATTTTATTAGATCACTTTTTTAAAAAACAAATGGCAGTTTGCTTTAATGAACATGTATGCTGAAGCTATAAAGTCTACAGTACATAACAGATTAAAGTGCATGATACCCACACTTTACTGAACCTCGACGTGTAAAATATATTTTCAGTTAATTATGAATTACTTTGCAATGACCAGGTTTCAGCTACAGAGGACTGTATTAACAAAATGGTTATATTTTTCTATTAACTAAGGTATAGTGAAACTGAAATGTCTGCAGAACAAAACAGGTTAAACCAAGCTAATGTAAGATTCTTCTTAAAAAGCAAGAGAAAAATTATCAATGTAACTAAAAGATTTTTTAAAAGGGTAAAAGACTCCCTAAAACTGAAAATAAACTGCAATACTACGCAAAGTTATCAATGTTAAGCTTTTTCAATGTTTTTCAACGTATTACTGCACAGACCACTGAGGCTACAATCACATCCTGAAAACCTGAGCAATGATCACCAATAAGCAAAATCCTGTGCACTAAAGTAAGATATGTGATCATGAACAGTGAGAAGCCCTCAATCCTTTCATTCCACAAGCTGTTACTGTAACCTGCACTGCAGGAGATGCTGAAATTGATTAATAAGGAGCACTGAACCAGTCATCAATTAGGAAGGAATTCAATAGCTGAATTAGGAATTCAATATTTACAACATAGTTAATGTCGCACACGCTCTCCAGGCCCACCATTTTATAAATATTAAAAATCCAAAGTGAATAAAGATGGGAAAAATACAAGACATAAAAGCCTAAATCATTGTTTGAAATTAATTATCAGCATCAACTCAGTGGATGAAAATAATCCTCCCATTCATTAAGGAAAATTAGGTTTCAGCTAAGGATGGGTACAATTATGGGTAATTCCAGTCCTTAATAGAGTAAACATGGTAATATAAATTGTAACAGACCTCAGTTGCTTCACAACCCCTTTTCTAAATGACGTGCTACCTAAAACTACAACTATAAAAAGCTACATAGCCCACCCTTGTTCTAGGACATAAATAATCATACAGTTTGTTCATTTGCTGTTGTTGCAACTTGTAGTTCTTCTTTACTTTTCACAGAAATGCCTGAAATTGTTCTTTTAACACAAGCAACAGATTGAAATAGGCTTAATAATCCTCAGTTTTTTATATGTGATGATTTCCTTGGAAGAACAATTGTAGTCAGGTTATCATTAAACAAGTCCTGAGACAACAGAGGTTCATTTATACTACAGTGAGTCGAGTGAAACAGCAACTGAATGGTATGAAATGATGGCTGTTCACCTGCAGTGATAAAATGTACAAGCTGGCCCCATTTTCATATACAATGTATAAAATGTACCTGTACAGTCACTACAAAAACATTTTTAGCATGTAATAATGAAAAATCAGACCACCCATGTCCCATAAAGCCCATATACCAGACTTCTGAACGTCTAAAACTATTACGAAAATACACTATGCGGTTGCATAGAATATGAAGTGGCAAAAATGCTATTTGACAGTCAACAGACATACAAAAGAATAAGATGCCTGAGCAACCTCTTCATTTTCCTACCTTAAATACACAAACAACAGCTGACAGACAAGCACACTTGTAAAGTCTACAGGTTACCACGGTAACTAACATTGTAAGGCATGTATGTAACACATTCCAGTAAAAAAATGAACAAGGTGACAAATGCTCATCCAAGTTTACTCGTAAAAATAAAACCATAAAAAATAATAAAATATGATAGAAAAACGTAAAAAATAAGCAATTGTTTTATAGAAAGACCAGGGTGTCTGCAGCTAGTTATCAGGCTTCAAACCTCCTTGGACAGACCAAGGGAGCCACCAAGGTCCAGAAGTAGAGCACCAGACACACCCAGCAGGAGACCATCTTAATCCAGAACACAGACCAGCTGCCATCGAGGAACTTCTCGATCTTCGCGTTGTCATAACTGGGGGAAGAAGAATGAAAGAGGCAGTACAGTGTGGGCTCTTGTTCTCTTAAAGCTCGGGGGTAGGAACTTACACCAAATGGCCAACAGGGTCCAGAGAGCAATAACCCTGATGCAGAAGTACCGTTTAATCGGAAGCGTAAACAGGCAGAAGCAGAAATGTGTAGAATATAGGAAGTTTTGAGTATGCTGCTTAAATATGATTGTTGAAAAGACTTGTGATATTTTGATCTTTGTGGATGTTTGCTATAGAGAGAAGGTAGTGTGGAACTTGAACATGAACTTGGTGCTTAACAAGAAGACTGACAATTATGAGAACTCCTATGTGCTGTACCAATCAGGACCAGCAAAGCTCACTTCCATCTGTAAACATGCATATCATACATGGACACGATGCCATTCTTCCTTTTAGGTGGTCACAGCACTATACAGTACATGTCAATATAATTGGTTGAGAATACAATATCATGCAGTGGACATGATGTACCAAGAGTGTATAGGTGCTGTGAGGTTCACAGTGGACCTTTCATTCACCAGGTGGAACTTGGTGTCTCACCTCTTAGCATTTTACTTTGATACTTTATTTCTTGTTCAGACTATTTTTTTGGCCATGTACTTGCTATGGTGAATACAATAAATACAGATAAATGAAATAAAGGGATTGAAGGCAGAGAAATGTACTGCTTACTGGAACCAGTTGGTGACCGTCATCATGACGTAGAGAGACCCAAGGAAGAAGACAAAGTGGAAGTATGAGTAGCTGTAAATTGTTCCGTCCTGTTCGTCATATACCACATACTGCCCTCCACCAGTCCGCTCTTCTTCTTCATAGTCATCTACAAAAAAACAAAAATGAAACAAACTCCAAATAACTGATCACATTACAATAAGTTCAAACACTGAAAGGTATCACTGTAAGGTTTCTTAGACCAGATTTCAAAAAGACAAGAGAAAGAGAAATATTACCTCCATCATCTCCAAAGCAGAAACAACAACGAGCCCTCTGTAAAGAAAGGAGAGCATTATTTTTAGTATTATTATTAGTATTATTCTTATTATTGTTGTTGCTGAAATTTTCAGGCAGTATGAGTACTAGGACTATCAGGAATGTCACAATCCAAGGACAACCTGTACCATGACATTATACAGACGCTCCTCTACTTACAAACGAGTTACGTTCCGAACGGCGAGAGTAGCGGTCAGAACTGGTAGGCTAGGCGGAATTGGCGCACAGAAAAAAAAAAAAATGTTGCGGGCGGGAAATGGGAGCCCAGTGAACACAATCTGGACTTACAGTCCACTTCGTGCGTATGTCTGAAAGTTTGTAAATTGAAAGTTTGTAAGTAGAGGAGCGCCTGAATTTATTTTTTATTTTTTGCAAATGATTTGGAGAAATAATCTGTAGTAATTTTATAGACTAAGTAATTTTGCTTTTTATAGACTGTCTAAAGATAAAAATCTGGAAATGTGAGGATTAATTATACAGCCGATTCCAGAATTTCTGAAAGACTAAACAGCGGCTGCCATTCTCTCTCTGTGGAAATGCCAAACAGCCCTATTAGTCCTACAGACATAAAAACAGAGATCAAGATTTAGAGATAAACCGTGTTTGCCGCCCCCTCCCCCACAAAAGCTTTTCCTTTGCCTCATGCACCGGCATCCAGCAGTTCTGGTTCATAAAGAGGCCATTCATTTCCAGTAAAATATCCTGAAGCTGCCTTTACATTCCAAATAAAGCACAGAAATCATATTAAAAGATGCCGTGACATTTTAGACATGGTTCATTGAAGTCAGCTCTCAGTACAGCAAAAAGACACGGTAACATAAACGAGCTTTCACTGGCAACAGCATTAGTGTTTGTCTCTACCCACAGTGCTACAAATGTACTTTATATTATGACAGCTGAATGTAGCTGCATTTTATTACAAGCTAATTATATTTGTGTCATAACGGCAAATAAAGCAATCAGGAGAAGACAACTGGTACGACAAACAAGCAAGCTAATGTTACTGCTGTACCATGACATGTTAAACAAACAATAGTTGCTAAGTTCATAAGTTTCTGGGTATACATAGCGAAGAATAATGTATTCTCTGGTTCGCTTAACCACTAGTACTCATATGATTTAGATGGTGTTATGGACACAAAACATATTTACATAGATTGACAACTTGTATTGCAACAGCTAGCTGGTGCCAATTCCACGTTAAAAATGAATCAGATTCCAGGGTCAGCTCGTCGTTTTTCACATCAAAGCGCAGAATGCAATGTTGTGCTTGTTTCTGGACTGTTAGA
>JAODLD010000046.1:26068630-26081493 GCA_026781065.1 Mormyrops boulengeri
TATATACAGTTTTCATAGTTATTCTAAAAAGTAGACAAGAGTACAAATAAATCTTTCTGTGGTTCGGTGGTTCAGACTTTTGACTGGTGCTGTACTGCAAGAGTGGGATGGACAGATACAGGCTCAATTTCATGTATTTCAACTGACTGACAGTGAATGCATCACATGTTTTCAGTACACTAAGTCAGGGGTCCTCAACGGGACTACATGATCAGGAGAGTCACCTAACTGGTAACCATTCTATGCGTAATGGGGTGGATTTGTGGGTTTTTAGGGGGAGTGACTAGCCTACCCTGTAGCACATAAGCTTGTTTGGACTACGCAGTTGACTGCGTTATTTTGTCAGCATGGCATTCTAAACTTTCAATCCATCCTACTTATAACACTAACATTTACATCATATCTATTGGTTAGGCGTATTTGCTTATTTACAGAAATGTTCTGAATGAAGAGGGGAAAAAGCTGAAGTATGCATTCCTTCTTAAACACAATATGGGTCATTCTCATGAACTTATTACTGTGACATATCAATTGTTTCTCATTTTTGAAATTAGTTTGATTATAGATTTACATTATATTATTGTCTAAAATGTTGATTATTTACTTGAGAAATTAGCTGGTGTTCCGACATAATCTGGAAATAAACTGGAAAACAAAATAACAATAATCACTTACCATCCTTAGCCTCTGCTCTGTGACCAACTTTAATCTGGAATTTTAAAAAAAGTTAATGAAATGTGGTCTACACTACCATTTCCCTCTTCCTTAAATGAAAAACGACCCAGTTGGAAAATCTAGGGAACATGTGCAAATTTTCTTTTAGTAAATAGTGAAGTATGCAGTATTAAGTATGGCAAAAAACAAATCTGAAAAATACTGCTGCATATATTAGACAAAATTAGGCAATAAGCTTATTTGACTGATTCCATTTAAGGTACCAGTCACAATGGCTTCTGAAAATGAATATTCCTTAAATACTCCCTATTAACTTCATTAATAGATACAATCATACACATTGGTACAAAGAGGATAAAGTATTACCTTCTTTATAGCAACTATGGTGTTTGTATTCTTATCCCGGGCCTTGTATACAGTGGCAAACTGTGAATGAAGCACACATGCAACATGAATACTGTTATGACGATACCATACAGAAGCATTCTGATAAAAACAAATAGCCACACCATTAAAATATCTCTATCAAAAAACAGGTAACACTAAAAGCACGGTGACTTTGTCTAAGCAACTGGACAAAAATACAATAACTCTAACTGAAGCTACTACTGAGCAGACCAGAACAAACCAAAACTCAGAAAACCAATCCAATTATATTTTCCCAAGAATATTCTGTCTAGAATTTTTCATATTTAATGCACATTTCAGAATCGACTAATCTTAGTTACATAAGTGAAGTACACGTAGCTGACAGTGTCTGCAGCTGTGTCTGTAGTACCCGTGCAGTGCCCAATTATGAGACGAGCCATCAAGCCTGTTATATAAATGATGCAGAGGAGCTAATACAATCCACTAGGACAACGCTCCTATCTAAAAGTAAACACGGCTGTATGCTGCTTGATATCCAGACAAACTAAAGTCAATAAAGCACACATTACCTGACCCTCACCAAGAAAATCGAGCTTCTCATATCGTTTTGTTCTGGACTTAGAATCGACCGCCATGACCACCGCTTCTAAATGACAGGAAACATAACTTCCTATGAGCGTGTTAAAGCCCCATCTCTACTTCCGGGTTAAAGGACAACCATTCTCTATTTTAAATACCAATTGTGCGCTTTTCCTTTAAGAGCAGCATGTTTTCATTTCGGCCTGTTGTTAAAGATGGGGCATAACTGTACACGTGCTGTTATGGGTTAACTAATATAGTAATGGTAGTCAGGAATTACGTTTCTAACTTTATATGCGCGAGAAAGCAGGGCAGTTGTGGTCGACATTAGTGAATTCCTCAACATCGTTAAACTATTATACGACGTACCGGGCTTGGAAATATGTGGAGCACCCGCACACATACATTAGTTTTAAAGCTCGCTGTTTTGTAAGATCATTATAAACATAATATATGTAACGTCCTAAATTCGAATTTCAGACGGGTTTTACTTCAAATATTTAATCTTTGATTTATAAGGAATATATTTAGGAATATATAGCAAATGAACTCTGGTATATATAGAATGAAACTGAATAAATATGTGTATGAAATAGGGGTGGGACAATAAAGAAATGTGGAAAAACCAAAGACTGTTCAAGTTGCCATGAACTGAAAATGCTAAATCAATATCTCGTTGCAGATGAAATCGTCTTTTCTCCTAGGTATATCAAGATTTTGCACAAATAGTTTAATTGCGCAAACTTTAAAAAACAAACAAAAAATCGGTTCACTGTACATAGTTGTCTGTGTACCGGGCATCAAAAGTCTTTATGAAACTTACTAGCTTTTTTTCATTAAAAGGGATTTGTCACGCAATATACAATTCCACAATATACAAATTGCACTGGTATACAAATGGCAGTGATAAAATATAAAAATGTATGAATTTAAAGGCATGATTGCTTTGGGATAAAAACAGTTTTTGTCCTGGTTTTCATTGCTCTGTATCTCTTGTCTGATGGCAAAAGCTGAAAGAGACAACAACTGAGATGTGATGAATCATGTAAAATGTCCATAGCTTTTCTTCGGCATCGGGAGGTGTAGATTTGTTCCAGGGTGGAGAGAGGGCAGCCAATTGTTTTCTCCGCTGCCCTGATGACCATGTGGAGAGCTTTTACATCTGAGGAAGTGCAGCCGCCATACCACACGCTAAGTCTGTATGTAAGTACGCTCTCGATGGAACAGTGGTAAAAGGCAAGGAGCAGATTTTTGGGAAAACGGTTCTTTCTGGGGATTCTAAAAAAGGCACCTTCTTCAGCAGCTCCTTAGTCTTAGCACTCCAAGTCAGGGCCTCCTCCAATTCAATTCCCAGGAACCGGAACACCGGGACTCTCTCCACATATGCCCTTGTGATGGTGAGTGGCTTGATGTAAGTTTTATTTTTCCTGAAATCAATAACCAGCTCTTTTTTTGGTGGTGTTGAGGAGCAGGTTGTTGACTCTGCACCACTCTGACAGCCGCTCCACCTCGTCCCTGTATGCCAGCTCACCCTCTTTGCCCAAGATGAGTCCGATCACCATCGTATCATCTGCAAACTTAATGATCTTGTTGTTGGTGTGCATGGGGACACAGTCATGTGTGTAGAAGGTGTAAAGAAGCAGACTGAGCACACAGCCCTGTGGTGACTCGGTGTTGAGACTGAGAGCAGTATAGGTGTGGGAACCCAGTCTGACCCTCTGGTGACGTCCGTTTTTTTCTTCATAAAGAAGAAGGATGGAGGGTTGTGACCTTTTGTGGATTGCCTTTCATCCCTTTGGCTCGGGATAAACTACAGGATGCTGTTCTATTTACCAAACTGGATTTGCAGAACTCTTATAACTTGGTCTGAATTCAGGAAGGGGAAGAATGGAAGACATCTTTTATTACCCACTGTGGTCAATACAAGTACCTAGTCATGCCCTATTGGTTAGCTAGTAGTCTATATCGATCATATTCTAATCTATTCTTCCAACCCCAAGCAACATGTCTCCCATGTCCGCAAAGTCATCCAATGGTTGTGAAATAATCACTGGTTTGTGAAATGGGAGAAATGTGAATTTCACCAAGATTCTCTCAAGTTTCTAGGTTACTTCATCCAACTGGAGTGGTAGTGATGGATGAGGACAAGATAGAGGTGGTCCTGGAATGGTCTTTTACTTAAACCAAAAATGAGCTCGATGGTCACTCGATGAGTCAATCCAAGCTACAAATCTTCAACAAGCTCCGCCTCCTGATTGCCCCACCAGGAAGACTACATGCCCCCTCAGTTTCCCTCTGCTTCTATCCATTGGGTCCACATGTCACACAGTTCAAGCCATCTGGGAGTCTTCACCACTCTGTGGCTGGTCACACAGTGATATTGGCTGGCATAAGAAGACAGAGGAATACGTACCCTCTTGCCCTGATTGCTTCCAGTTGAAATTGTCCGATCTGCCACCCTCCGGGCTGCTCTAACCTCTCCTGATCCCATCCAGACCACATATAGCATGGACTTCATTACATCTCTCAACCTCCCAAAGTAACATGATAATCCTTCTGTTGTTGACCGCTTTTCCAAGATGAGTTGTCTTGTTCCTTTCCCGAAGCTCCCTACAGCCAGCCAACCAGCAGATTTGTTGGTAATCCCGGTTTTTAGGTATTGTGCATTGGACCTTTCAAAGTGGTTCATCAAGTTGGCCCAGACTTGTATCCCCTACAGATGTCCAGTATGTACCACCCTTCCCCTAAGTTCCATTCTTCTCTGTTGAAGCCTGTCCATTACAGTTCTATGCACCCTAGGCATGATGCTGTCATTCCGCCCCCTCAGACCCTGCAGGATAGCAATAAGGTTTACATCGTCTGTGCCCTTCTGGACTCACGCAGATGTCGGGGACAAATCCAGTACCTGGTGGATTGGGAGGAGTATGGCCCCGAACAACACTCTAGGGTTCCTGCCAAAACTGATCTGGACCCTGACCTTACCACCGCCTTCCACCCTGACCAACCCCAACGTCTGGGTCCTCGTCCTCGGGGTTGGCCCTGCTGTCTCTTTTGGCCTCCAGGAGGAGGCTGTCAGAGGGGGGTCTTGTCATGACCTGAGGGGTGGGATCCGCAGACTGAGCAGAAATTTTCTGTCCACCTCCCTGACGCTCTATAAAAGCCATTTGACCCATACATCTGGTGCGAAGTATTGTTGCCTCTATGCACTCTACCGAGCATTTGAATAACCCAGTCTTTCCTGCCCTGCTTGCTTCTGCTCCACATGCCCCTGCCTGCCTGTTCTTCCCAGTGTGCCTACTCCGCGTCCTGTGGTATCTTCATAGGACTGACTTTCTTGGCTTTCAACCCTCCAGGACTCCCAACCACAATTCCTGTTTGGTGACTTGGTTTCTGTTTGCTCAGGCTTTATAATAAAGTATTCGGTCTTCTGCATCTGGATCCCCTGTCCTTCCTATTTCCCAGTTGTGACAGTATTAATGCGAAAAAAGTGAATATCGAATATGAAGCTAATGTTACAGTACCACCGTACATACACCATCACCTAGTCTCTTAAATGGGTACGGAATGTGAATTTATTTCTTACCTGAACCCAGGCAGGCTCCATGATATTCAGTTTTCCAGCTTTAATATCTTTTAATGAAAGCAAGCTAGGCAGTTTCATAATGACTTTTGATGCCAAGTACACAGACAACGATGAAGAATACACAAGAATAGGTGACTTCAACTGTAACAAGATACTGATTTCGCATTTTAATTTCATGGTGGCACACTCCTTGGTTTTCCAGTCACTATGAAACTGCTTAGCTGAATATGAGGCTAACTTTACCACGGTGCGTACACCATCAGTTACTCTCTCAAACAATGGCTGTGCGTTAGGGCCAGCAGCAATGCTGTTACTGCACGTACAACAAAACCTTCGTCTCCTAGGAGAGAACGCACAAGCCTTTTCTGCCTTATTTATCTTATTTTTTTCTGTCTTATTTAAACCTTTGGCATCCCAGTGATGCTCCCCCTTCATCACGGTCTTTGTATTGGAAGACCAAATATATGAAGACAAAGTTGACCAAAGCAGTGCCTATCTGAAATTTCCCGTTCATTGTATATGTCATATTTTTCATTCAGTATCATCTTAGCCTTTAGTGTACAAACAACAGTTCTTCAAAATACAAACTACAGATATTCAGTGTAAAAATACAAATTGTTCATCATATAGATGCGAAAGATAATTTTAAAAATGTTTAATATTCTATTAAATTGGATTCCATTAACTTAGGTTGTACATAAGCCTGCATCAGGTTTCATTGTGTGTGTGTGTGTATGTGTGTGTGTGTATATATATATATACTGTATATATATATATATATATACACACACACATACTGTACATGGAATTAATGCAGATATACTCGTATAAGCAATGAAACATGGTATACACAAAATGAAACCTGATATATATTGAATAAATACTAATATATATGCAATGAAATCTGATATTAGGAATGAATACCGATATACACTATATTGCCAAAAGTACCAGGATTGCCAATTCTCACGCATCTAGCATGACACGCTTTCAAACTCTCACACTGCACTGACTGGACAGGGTAATTAGTCGCCCATCGCCATTCTAAAGACGGAAGATATACGTACGTCTTACGTTCATTGTCCCTGCAGCAATCATAGGCTATGCAGCCACCCACGCAAAAAGGTAAAAATAGCCGGTCGGGATGCACTCGGAGTCGGAAGTCTCCAAAACTTGTTAATGTAGTGGTCTGTGACTAAGCAATTTCCCTTGAACTTAACGTGATGCTGATGAGGGGGGAGCTAGGGTTAGCAAGCGGGTTCCATCTAGCCTGAGACTTGCCTCCAGGCTCCAGCCATCTTGAGTAATCACTCGATAAATCCGTTTCCACTATCCAACTGAAAATACCGAGTAACGATATGGTCATCAACTGAATGACTATTGACTGCAGTACTGATATCCATTTCATTTACCGACTAACAAACAGAATTAGGCCCCTATTGCATCAGTCTTATGTACTCGCTTTGATCGTTCAGACAGTCAGCTGGATTATTCTAGGCCCCTATATACTCCTATCTCTCTCTGAGTCTGAAAGCAGTGCGTGGATGTTAATTTTATTCACTGTGAGACTTCTGTTAGTGTGCAGCGTAAAATATTTTTGCTACTGGCAGCCTATAGTATTAGTTTAGTCGTTTGTTGTTAATAATCATCATGTCTCAATCTCAACTGGAGAAAAAACGCAGTAATTTGTGGCTGCACTTCTCAGTCATCCCGCAAAATGCGATATATGTGGGCAGCAGATCTCATACCAAGGTGGATCCACATCAAATTTAGGGAAACATTTGCGTGCAAAGCATCCGTCAAACGTTGAAGATGTTGCACCCTGTCGTAAAGCTGCAAAAAAGGCAGGAAGCAACTCGGCCATCAGTTCAAATGTACCGGATGGAGAAACCAGCAACACGAACAGAGCTGTCATGGTTGACAATGAATCCACCAATGCCAATCAGCCCGAGCCTTCGGACAGTCAAACTGCACCAATAGCTTCAACCTCTGATGCAGCAAGTCCTGTAGCCAGCATCATGTCGAAATCATCATGTCAACCCACCAATCAACGTCAGCAGCAAAAATGAACAGGCTTCGTTGTACGTCCTACATCAGTCGTCTGTCAAAAACGTCTCAACTTTTTGTTGTTAAAAATGACAGCACGTGATTTCCAGCCATTCTCTGTCGTGGAGGATAAAGGATTTTGCGACTTAGTGGCTGCGTTAGATCCGACCTTCATCATACCCTCCCGGTGGATGCTGACAAAAGACTTGCTTCCAGTCACATATAGAAACGCCGTTGTAGAAGTTCAGCGTTTGTTGGATAATGCTGAATGGGTGTATTTGACGACTGACAGCTGGACATCCCAATGCACTGAAAACTATTTAGCATTCACTGCATATCACATTACCAGCAATTTTGAAATTGGGTCATGTTTGCTGGAATTACTAAGATACACTGATCGTCATACTGCCGACAGTCTGAGTGATGAGTTGAAACGTATTATCAGTGCATGGAACCTAACTGGCAAAGTTGTTGCTGTGGTGACGGATAATGCGCCAAACCAAGTTGCAGCTGTCACTAAAGCTGAATTATCACACGTTCTATGCTATGCGCAGACCCTAAATCTTATAGTCCAGAACAAAAAGACCAAGGTCAAAGCCATCGTTTAACATTTCCGTCGAAGTACATTGGCTGCAGACAAGCTTAGAGTGCTGTAGGAGCAAATGCAACCAAACAGCACCATACTGAAATTAAAGAATGACGTTGTAACTAGGTGGAACTCAACTTATTACATGTGTAAGCGTGTTTGTGAGGTCCAGGAACCACTGAACGCTGCTATTGCAGTACTACATACTCCAATCATTCCTCTGACTGTTGATGAATGGGCAGCACTGAAGGAAGTATGCATCGTATTACGACCATTTTAAGTCGTAACATCAGAAATGAGCGCAGAACAGAACGTGACAATATCAAAAGTCATTGTTCTGACTTTTTTCATTCATTTAGAAAATATCTGTGCATTGTTGCGACGTCTGTGCCCAGTGAACGGATATTTTCTAAGAGTGGCCAGCTAATTAACAAGAGACATAGCCGGCTGTCAGCTGAAAAAGTGCCAATGATCATGTTCCATAACAAGAACCACGATCTTTGTTCAAAGCTGTATGATAAATAGCTAATAGCAGCTTGACAGCACAAAGACTTTTGAGTTGACTGACTGCATGATAAGTCTATATAGTTACGTAACTGTTTTGAGAAAGCAATCGTGATTGCTGTTCTTACAACCAGCAATAGCATCATGCGTCAAATTACCCACACTAACGCGACGCTGCTAAGCGCTGTAGGCTTACGGACTATGGTACAGTATAGGTAGCAGCATTTATTATTTTATGCATAGCCAACCCAAGTAGTAACGAGTATTAGGTAACAAGTATTAAGTAATGAATACTGGAAGATTACTCAAAAGTAACGGATAACCACTTCACTAATTTACAAGCTACTAATACATAAATGTGTGTAGACTTCTCTTTATTTGAAAATATCACTCCAATCAGCTGACCAAAGTTGGCAACCCTGAAGTACATAAAGTGCCCAGGTGAGCTACCTGCGAAGACAGTACACAGTGTAAACAATTAATGACTTGAATGCATGAATGTCTTTCATCTAAGATTTTTTTCAGTTGTTAATGGCTACCATAGAACAATTATGATGACAGGTAGCTAAAATATTTGCCTGCACTGGAAAATATTCAGTAGTTAGACTTCTACAATAAGAATGAAATCTTATCAATCCCCATGATTTAGATCTAGATTAGATTTAGAACTTTAAGCAGTTCAAATGTCCTGTGAAATGTCACCTGTTGTATTTAATTGAACATTAAATCTTTTCTCTCTGGCTTATATAACGACAACCCTTAGCCTTTCAATATTGCATAAGGATGACTGGAGCAAAACTGGGTTAATAATTGTCTGCATAGCCACATCGTTGGACTAATGGGCAGATGACGGAAACATGCATAGTCTGCCAGGATGGACTTAGGTGCAGATAGTATCAGGAAAGGCAGCTTAATGGATGCAGAGTCAGGTCTTTTGGTCTGACATGAAGTGAAAAGAGCTTGTCTTTTTGTAAGTAATTACCAGGGGTGCACATAACATATTTGGTTTTGTTCTCAGGGGAGAACCTGGGCTTGTTGCTTGGTCCTCACTTTTTTCAAATATTTTTCTTCCATGACCCACCTCACAGGATGAACACAACAGAGGGATACATGGATAACCTGACATCACATGTACTTTCATTTCAACTGAGAATGAATAAAACCAGTGCAACAAAATATCTGTTCTTTAAAGGCCCGTAGTATGTAGCTTTCTAATGAAATGACTCAGCGTGCGAAATACCCGTCAATATTCGGGGGGGTCCCCATCTCCCTATTGTTGCGCAATACCGATCTTGAGGGGGTCTCATGGGTTAATCGGGGGTGTCGACCCCCCGTATTTCGCACACTGAAATGACTGCTTTTCAAACACTGAAAACCAAATGAAATGACAGCTTTTTAAGCACTGACAACAGTTACTGCTATTTAAAAGCAGTAACTCGACAGTTACTGCTATTTTTTTGCATGCTTATCAAAAGCTGGATGATTGAAGTTTTTAGTACCTGTATAAAAGGCGCTGTTTTTATCCGCCACCGTGGGATTTTCACGGCATAGTTTGCGCCACATCTCAGTGTGGGTGTCATTCGTTTGAAGCCAGCTGACCTCCTGCAGCCATTTTTCCGAGAACGCACGCTTCTTTTGTGGTTCAGGTTCAGTCTGGCGTTTCTTTGGTGGTGGAGGAACACCAAAGTAATTGCTTAATGGAGCTTGCTTCTTGGACATTTTGATGAATGAAGGAAGTTATAAAAGCAGTGGCTCATACTGCAGTCCAATGTTTAGCACATATCTTTCCTAAAATCTTAGGTACGCAAACGCGCATTACAACATTAGACCTGGTGAGCATTGTTTATTTTGATAGCGCATGCGCACCTGCGCACCACTTATGTGCACCCCTGGTAATTACTCTTAGTACATTTAGAAGTACCTATCACTAGGGAAGAAGAAAGCCTTCAAGCAGGAGAACAGGGAGACAACAAGGTGACATTGCATGAAATGTCACCTTGTAAAAACAGAAAACTGTAATAAAAAGTTCTCACATAGGAGTGGTGAACCAGTTAGTCACACAGGGATAACAGTGAGATGAGATTAGAAGAAAGTAATAAGAACTAAATAGGTGACAAATCACAACAAACAGCATCTTTGTCTGTAATTGTATAAAGAACTAACTGGAATTTAGAAAGCCACTTTCACATTCATTTGTATTCCAAATACCTAGTGAGGGAAGCAAAGTGATTGTACTCCATTTTCAGTTGATTCATACCCTGAGGCAGTACATGGAAACATCTTTGTTGGAACAGGTGGAAATGCCTGGCAATGGCTGACTCACTCTTTGTGTTACATTGTAACACAAGCGTTTATCTCATCTCAGAAAGGTAGCTCCTTTTAAATCGCTGAGAAAGGCTAGCTTCAGGACTCTGTGGTGTGATCATCCACTGGTAGTCCACTGTTCAGTAGCAGGGGGCGATCAGCACCAGAGGTTGACGGTATCCTTGGTTTCCCCAAAGTTGCCCATAAGGAGTGCCAACAGGACGTGGCTGGGGACCACTAATTGCCCAAGCCAATGGGTGGCACTGTCTTCTCCAGTGCAGCTTAATGCCTGAAGTGTGAATGCCCCGAAGGAACTGCTGCCTCCAGACATAACCCATCTGTGTGGAGCAGTGGTGCTTGCCCCCTGAACTGGTGAATACTGTCCCTTTGTTGCCACTGGCCCTTGTTCCCCTATTCCGTGGATAAACCTCACCCCTCAGCTCCAGTGGCCCTCCTATGCCTCCTTGCCTACCATGACCTGTAAAATCAAGAAAGACAGGTGAAACATATGGGGCATATAACTGGATGTTAAAATGTAATGTTCACAGAAGTTGCACAAAAGTCCATAGCAAGTCCTGTTTGTGTATCGTATGAAACATATCCATCCATTTTCTGTAACTGCTTGTCCTATTCAGGGTTGTGGGGGGTCCAGAGCCTATCCCGGAGGCTATGAGCACAAGGCAGATGTCATGTATCAGTAGGGAGCAGGAGGGAAATAAGGTGATGATCCACTGCTGGCTCCACAACAAAAAGATGGGTTTATTGTACAGCTACAACTCAGGGAATGATACAAAATAGGCGACCACGAGGGGTCAGGAAAACAAGCTACAAAAAAATACCAACTAGGGAACACAACCAGGGAGCAGGGCAACACAAGTGTAACTTGTAATCAACTCTACTGATCAAAATTGACTAGGAATAGGTGGGGTGGGTTACAATTAACTAATCACAGAACAAGGGATCTCCAACAAACCCTGAACACTATGAAACACTGAAAGATAATAACACTAGGAATAACTAAGAACCAAAGAATTCGCAAACATAATAAAACAAGACACAGGCAGGATAAACCAAAAAAGGGACATAAGGATAAACCCTAAAAGATACAAGGAAAAACCAAAAGCTAATGATAAAATAAACAAATGGTGAGGCAGGCCAGCCTCAAACCCACAACCGGATGGGTGTCAGCTTCTAAACTACTCACTCAGCCCATGAGTTATGCAGCAATCTAGGGGAGCAAGGAAAAACACTAGGACTAAAGGGCTAAGAGACGGGGGGAGCAGGATGACCAGCAATACCTACAGGCCATATGGGGAAGAGACATGTAGAGCAGGGTCAGACACCAACCCTGACAGCAAGGAACAATCCAGGATGTTGTGCCAATCCATTGCAGGGCACACTAACACATCATTCACTCACACAAATACATGATCTTATATAATACTATAATTCAAACTTGACCCTTCATTGTTGTAGCAATTAAGATATATGCTATATCTTAATGCTATAATGCGTGGATATTTTAAAGTATGTATAGAAGTTTAATGATGGGGGGTGCTTAAAATGATGGCAATAAATAACCCACAATAAACAATGAATGTGTATGATAAGATTTATATTTCAGGTCATTTTTGGTAGTTTTTTTCCCGATCTCTGTAACTCTTGCCCTGGATTTGATGAATTGTCTTTGTTTATTACATAAATAATTGGAATTACAACTACTGTACTGTACAGTAAGGAGAGAAGCTTGGACATTCGGTAGGGGCTGAGAGCCGCTGTTCCTCCACATCAAAAGGAGATAGCTGAGGTGATTCAGGTGTCTATCTAGGATGCCTCCCTGGGGAGGTGTTTTTGGCACTTCCAACCAGGAGGAGACCTCGGGGTAGACCTAGGGCACGTTGGAGAGATTATGTCTATTGGTCAGCCTATGAGCACCTTGGTATCCTCCTGAGGAGAGAGAGATATAGGTATCCCTGCTCAGACTGCTGCCCCTGCAAACTGGACCTGGATGAGTGGCAGAAAATGGATGGATGGATGGATGGATGGATGCTTTGCTGGGTTTAGTTCTAACTCTAGGTACTAGAGCTGACTAGTTCCTGATGATGTAAAGGATGGAAGCCAGAGCAAGGATTAAAGAACTGTGGCCTGTACTACGAAGCGGGGTTACTGGCTTATTGGGGTAACTTGTCGGATTTAAGGTAGTCTGGGCAAAATGTA
>JAODLD010000046.1:26081593-26105390 GCA_026781065.1 Mormyrops boulengeri
ATGTAAGTGAACGAATATGAAGTCCATTTAAACTGTGGTACCTTAAATCCGACAAGTTACCCCGATAAGCCAGTAACTCCACTTCGTAGTACAGGCCACTGGAGTAATGTCTAACTGTCATTTTGGAAATGCAATACAAACACAAGTCCACCTTCTTCAAGGTAGAGGCATGGTTGAGTTCCACTGTTTTGCTTGGACAAGAAACCTCTCATTCTGGTTTTTAAGGGGATGCAAGGCTAATTCAGCAATTTAATAAGACTGCTGTAACATCTCTATAGTGCATCAAAATTTTTGACTTGATTTTTAATCTTCAGAGCCGTAGAATCAAGGTGAGCAATAACTTTATTTTGTTCCTCTTTATAGCTAAATGCAATTATGTATGCCTTGTATTTATGTAGTTAGTTTTGTTGCATCCAGTTGGTTATTTGCTCTATTCATTGGCAGTAATTCTTCAGAACCATAGTAATTTGTTGAAAGACAAGTAAATAAGATTGTCATCTGCAGAACTACGGAAAAAAGTCTTGTTGTCCTGCAAGATTAAGGACTAGTGGAATCATACAGATGTTAAAGTTAGAGAGGCCCAAGAACTGAACCATGGGGGATTCCACATATCATGCTCTGTTCGTGGTCATTTTAAATTTATAATTGATGATAGTCTCAGTAAGGTCTGAACCAGCTGAGCACAATTCCAGATAGATCTACTCAATCTTCCAGAAGTATGTTTTTTTGTTTGCTTGTTTAGTGTACTAGTAGCTGTATACCACAGTGCTCAGGGCACATTCAGCTGCTTACCTCCCTGTTACAATAAACAATGTTTCATTTTCAATGAAAACGTTTCACTGATGTAAATCAAAACTTACCAATTCAAAATTGACAATAAATAATAAAAAAAATCCACAAACTTCTGCATCCCACTGAGAACATGGGCATATCCTGCTTTACCTGCGGTTTTATCGGCTCCATCACATCAGTATAATTTTTCTGCCAGCAGGTGTCTCTCTTTCCATTTGCAGGAAATCGTTTAAGCTTTATCGAGCTCTTTACACTGGAAACCCCCAGAATGTTAATTAAGGATTAGTAACAGAGTCTTTGTCAGGACCCTTACCTCAATATGTTCTGAAATGAACAGGGACATATGATTAATGATTTCATAGTGAAATTGCTCTGCAAACGTTACAGCTGCATTCCTAGCACAATTGTTCAATTGGTCTTTAAAGAATGCAGCACATGATGAGCAATACTGAAGTGTATCAGTGGTAGACCTCAGAGGGGCTTAATCAACTAAGAAAATGAAATGTGTTAAAGCACAGAGGACACAGTCCATTCTGTAGCTGCTACTACATTGTCTACTTAAAGTCCAGATCTACCCATTCACCCATTTCTTTCATATTCCTGGTCATTCATCATTACATATTTGTAGTAAGAAGGATTTTAGCACAGTGTTTTGAAATGATCAGGTTTAATTATAATATGTCTTTTAAGAAGTATGGTCCTTTGATGATTATATTTAACTTTATGCTTAACATTTGAAAACTATGTATTAAAATGCATCTTCTAAGCTGCACAAAAACATAATGGAGACATAGTAGTTATCCAGTTATTACATATTGGAAGTAAGCAGGCTTGTGGCTTTTATGGTAGTGATTCATGAGATACATAAAAACAGCTGTCACCCAGTATGGCATGGACCCTCTTATGATGTATTAAGTTGACAGGCCCTACAAAAGTGTTATATATTAACCAGTCAGGATTTGTGCTTTTTCTGTCATCGGGGGCACAGAGAGTCACGTCTTTTTGCTAGGTGATTCAGCGATCCTCAATTTAACAACATGCTGGGCTTTTACATTTTGTAATTTAGTTTCACAGCCAGCCCTTTTAGTCCAAAGCAATTTGACTGGTTATACTTTAAGTGACATAGAAGCTTCTAAGAAAACAAGTACAAACTGTATGGTCCTTTAGCCCAACCTGCTCGTAGCTAGGATTTCTCACCGAATCACAGTCCCACAATGCATTTCATCTTGTTAGTCATACACTCCAAATCGTCATTTCAAAAACTCTTTAGACACTGCTGACATGTGTAACATATCAAACAGTGCTGGGTGATTTTTATGGTGTTGTGAAGGATTTTGCAACATACAGCTAAACAAACAGGAAGGAACTGGCAATTTTAATTACATTGGAACATTTCACAAAGAAAAATATAGAAATAAAAAAAACAGGGAAAAAAAAGGAATACGGTGTCCTGGGCAACAGGAGGTGAAGGAGCTGGATTTGCTGCCAAAAGATTAGAGGTTTTGAAGTACTGCGGTTGTACTGATAAGCTAGGTAGTCAACCAATGAAAGATGTTTGTGTGTGTCTGTGTGTGTATGTGTGTGCGCGCGCGCACGTGCAAACACGTGTATGTATGTGTGTGTACATATATATTCTATACATGCAACCTTGCTTCAATGTTTGTTGTTTTTGGAAAACTCGTTGACTTTTGTCTTCTGTAGCGTGTGGTGAATCAATTAACATGAAGCACAGACAGCTTAAACAAGCAGTGCAGAGGCCCGGTGAAGCAGGTCAAATGTCTTGGGGTTCACAGCTCACTGTAAACAGCTTATTAAAATTCACAGATCAGCAGTAATGTGTGACTGGCACCAAGGGGTCAGAATTTACTTCCATCCAATTAAATTACACAAATGAATGCTGCTTCACCCAGCACTGCTCCTGCCAGGGAAAATGACCTACATTATGCTCCAGGAAATCGACATTTGGGGAAAGAATTTTTTTTTTTTTTTTATTCTGGCCTGTCAAGCAAAACATACCCATCCTGTGATCCTAGTTATTTTTTTGATTCTGGTTTAGAAAAAGCATAAACCTGGACAAAAAGAATTCTCGATTGTTGTGCCCAAAAATATTGCATCTCTATTGAATAATAGTCAGAATATATTTTTTAAGAATGAATGATTTTATTTGTATGTTTTATTTTTATACTTTAATTTTACATTAGTTAGGGGTTTGATTCATCCTTGCACATAGAACAAAGCAACAGTGTAAAGGCACAAATGCTGTGCAAAATATTTCCAGACATATTTTCCACCCTGAACACTTCATGGAAGTGGAATGGAAAAAAATCCATCTGAATAATTTTGGTGATAAATGGCTATAGAGCACCTGCAGTCTGCAGACCCAGATTGCTTCACGGATGACTTGTGTCTGACGAGCTTTTATTGCCAAACGCACCTGGCAGCTGAGTATATTAAAGGGCCCAGACTTTTTATGCTATTGCTCTTAATTAATTGCAAAGATCTGTTATTAACTAGAAAGAAATTGCAAATCACAAGTATTCAAAACAATCACAAATGAAGGAAAGCTACACTTACGTACATCTATATATCCATCTAAACACACAATCTCATTCCCTTGGTTGGCTTCAGCAGCCACCTGGATAATTTAAAATCTGCCTCCTACATTCAATCACACCATGTTCCAGACAGCTTCTTCACAAAAGGCGCATGAACAACAAGACCCGGGTTTCACGAGAAGCAGAAAGTCCAGATGTTGCATATACTCCTCTCTCTCCCTCTCTCTCCGTCTCTCTCCTTCTCTCTCTGACCACTTAATGTCATTCCACTCTGCGCTTCCTGCTCCTCATCATTTCACCTCCCACAATTTCTTTCTGTCACAACCTGAAGTCTCTTCCACCTTCAGTATTCTTCTCCATATTGCCTTGTCCTGACTTTTTCCATCCTTCCCAGTGGCTCAGCCATCGGCTACTATTAAACTTTTTTGACCCACTCTGAAGTTTTAACTATGTACCAGAGTGACACTCTGACAAGACCCGAAGCATCCAAAAAAAAAGTGGTGGCGCATCGAATCTTCTGCACATTCCGCTCTGCAATCTCATCTGCCGAGGTCTCTTTCCTTCAGAAGTAACCCTTGTCTGTAGCCAACAGAAACTTTTTTTCTCCCATTCCATCTAGCCTTACCCGGCCACTTCCTCCTCTGTCACTACAGCAGGAGACATCCATTAGGGAAATCTCCATGCTATCACTCTTTATGGCCTCTTGAAAAAGCATCTCAGTCTACACACCTCTCTTTTACGCAGACACCTCCAGCCGGTCCGGATGACTCTGGAGTAGTGAAACAATCTGCTTGCTCTTTTGTTTTTATCTTCCAGGCAGCTGGGTCAATTCTTTCCTTCAACAATTGGCTGGAGATCCTTATCTGTCCTGGAGGGTGGTACATTCTTACACGCAAATGAATGTGTCCTCTACATGAATGTTGAGTTGATGCTCAAGTCTTTTCTAACTCTGTATGACCTCGTATTCTGATCTTATGATTTATTGGAAGCACAATGGGTCTGCCCTCAGTTGTGGTCTTGCTGCTGGGCCTAAAAACATAACTTTTGTCTATAAACACCACCCCCCCAACCCTATCCTTATATCCCCTCACCCCCTTTTTGAAGATTCACACTGTAAATTTAGCCAGACCACTGAGGGCTGAAGTAAAATGTTTCATCCTGCTTCTCTTCAGGAAATGCTGACAAAACTTGATCCGCTCTTTGCAACAACTATGGCTGGTAACCCATGTGTATCAAAAATGTGCAGCAACTTCTCTGCTGCGGGATGTAATGGAGTGCATGAAATGTGCATCCATCCATATCAAACTGGCTTCAGTCACCAACAAAAGCAATTTTCCCTTAGGTCACACAAACCATACACTGTTTCATCCAAGGTTAGCCAGGCCACCACATAAATACTGGGAAACTACTGTTAATGTAATTCTGTAACTGGCATTGTTGACAGTTCCTTACCAAAGACTTAAGATCTATATCCTCAGTTACTATATGAAACCCCGAACCAGTAATTTCATTCTGGGAAACCATAACTGGCTTTGTGTTGAACTGCATCATCTGTGTCCAACGCAAATATGAACGTTTTATCCAGAAGGCTTCAGTGTCATTTTCAGTTTCGTCTCCAGTGTCATCTTAAAAGCTAGATTGCATATTTATATAGAAGATTTTAATGCGAAATTCAGCCTGTAAAAAAAGCAGTTGCCGATTAGATTAAAATAAGAAGTATTCAAAATTAAACTGTATTTTAAACACAGGGTTTACACAAACAACATAATTACAACATCATTATGGTCATACTAATTCAACTGTATGTCACATTGTGAGCATCATGAAGATAAGAGCAGACCCCCCCAGCTCCACAGTAATGGACTCTAATTTCTCCTGGGGGATTCCAAGGTACCTCCAGGTCAGCTGAGATATAATCCCTCTAGTGGGTGCTGGATCAGTCCTTTAGTTCATAACAGAATAGGACTTACAAAAAAAACCATTTCAAAGGAGTCTCTCCAGAGGGTATCCGCATTAGCCACTTGAAGCACCTGGATTGGCTCTCCTTGATACCAATGAGTACCCACTTTATTTTGAAGCTTTTCTGGGCTTCAAAATTTCTGATCCCAGAGAATAAATTGAAGAGGCCTCCAGGGAATTTTTATTTGACATGCTTGAACCTGCAGAATATCTCCTTGGGCGTCTCATGGGGGTGGCATGGACATTGGTCTGCAAAGGCCAAGTCCTGTCACAATTATCATAGCAGATCGTTATATACAGAAGAGAATAAGAAAATAAATGCATTTTGTTAGATGATCTCTAGGGTTATGAGTTTGATTCCTGTCACCAGCTCTGAGTGTGGAATGTTTTCATGTTCTCTCATGTTCTTCTACCCATCTTTGTATAGGTAATCTGGTTTCTCTTTACAGTTCCATAACATGATTTAAACATGTTCTGAATGACTGGTGCCCCTATATGTTGCCCATAGGGTATTACTGCATGAGTGTATGTGCCCTGCAATGGACTGGCACCCCATCCAGGGTGTCTCCTACCTCTGGGCTGTACTGCCTGGGAGAGGCTCCAGACTTTCCATGACCATAAAAAAGAAAAGTGGTTAAGGGAAATAAATGGACGTATTAAACACAAATGGTGTATCATACTTTATGTCCTAGAATAGCGATCTAGAAATTGGTTTTTAACGCACAGTCCAGTAACTACAGTTACTAAAAATAGTGTAGCATTAAGTACAGAGAAGATGAACAAGTGCTGTCTTTGACAGTTATTGCTTTCATTACAAATCTGTCTGATACGTACATGGTCGACATCTGCTAACTGTCTTGGATTGTGGATGGAGGATAAAGCCCAAAGATCTGTTTTGACTTGTTTAAAATATTTATTATTTGTTGGCCTAAGGGAGTGAGTATCTCAGCCATTCCACAAAATCATAACAAGACGTTGCTGTTTCATTAGAGCTGTGGGTAGATTCCACTGCAAGACTTCACTGCCCTCAGCTGCTTTTTAAATAACCATATTTTAGCATCTTTACAAATAGCGTTTTGTTCTATCTAGGTCCGGAAAAACACAAGATCAATTCTAGACCATGATTCTTGATTCAAAAACTATAAATGGTAGGCTAAACATACCATAAATTATTTTTTACAAGTAATTTATTTAAAATTACTACCATCTAAGCAATTATCATTTTCGTCTAAGAAATAGATGAATTGTCAAATGCAAAATACAGAAACACACCTCCACTGCATCCTGTAGTAATTATTAATTTCATTGTCACATGAAAATGTATCCTGCTGAACATTTTTAAAATTGGTTCTGGAGCTAAAGAATATACATAAAACAATACAAAGTTTCTTTCGGAGGCTTTAAAAGAGCACACTGTGTCCTGGGACAGATCTACTGTGTAACACACTATGTATGATACCTATGAGGATTCAGAATCTCCATCCTACAAATGAGGCTTTGCTTTTGAGAAATGCAGGTGCTATAAGCATTTTATGGCTTAAACATGCATGATGCTGGTTTGATTCCCACTCCTGGCACATTAATCACATCACCATTAAGCCCTTGAGTAAGACATAAAAACATAACTACTCCAGGGGTGTAAAACACTGACTCACCCCGTTATTTGAACTGAAACTTTCACACTCACCTGTGTCTCTTTGGAGACCATGATAGGTGATGTGAAAAAGTGAATTTCTGACACGGGGTTTGATAAAGTATAACAATTACTATTATTATAAGACAGATAACGGGATAGCTATAGCTAAATTACTACATAAAACAAATTTTGGCTGGTTACATAGCCAGTCATTGTCTCCGGATAAACTGTACTTGCTTGCATTAGGTAACAGTATTTATGTTTCCCATCCAGATGTCGGTAGAACATTCTTCCAACAGTAGTTGGATGACATGCCAACAAGCTAAATTATCGATGATTTGCAATATTTGCACTCCACAGTGTGCTTCGTTTTACTTGCACAGAACCTGCTTATGGTTTATGTATGAGAAATGTTTAATTGCTGGCTTGGCAGATATGATGAGGATGTGAGTTAACTGTGTTGGTTGTGTGCACAATGTAGAATAACGTAAAAGCTAACATATGAAATCTCGGGCTGCATATTGGCCGCAGAAACAAGCTGTGGACTTGGATGGACTCAGATGATTTTTTTGAGTCACGAGTGTTCGAGTAAAAATTCACCCAAGTGCTTGACAGCTATATGTGGACTTGAGAACACACTCGAGTACCACAAGTCTGATTTCAAATGTACATTCCTGTTATGTTACATTTATGAAACTATGTTCTATATCTTACAGTGATCCTGTACTGGATAAGTGGTTAGAAGATGGATGATGAATGGATGGGTGGATAGACGGATGGATGGATGGATGGATGGATGGAAGGATGGATGGAAGGATGGATGGATGTAGGTTCTTTATGTGTACTGTGCATAGGACAGATAAATTCTCAAATTATAACTGGATTATGAGCATTAGGCCTTTTTGAATACCTGACTAAAGATATTGTGCAATTTATATCTTCAATAGGAGGCAAGTAACAACTATTTTCCCCTTGAAATAAGTAAAAATTGTAAAGCCAAGGAAAGATTCTCAGAAACGCAACATGAAAGATATGGGCTTGTCATTGCATTTTTCAAAAAATTTCTTGCAATTAATTTATTTTTAGACAGTGGCTCTCAAATTGGCCATAGTATATTAATTCCTGAGACTGAGTGTTATGCCAGTGACTGAATCAGCACAGATGCTAACAGCTTACCCACTCCATGGATAATTCAATATGGTCAATGAGACTACACCCCCATCCCAAAAATATACGGTCCAGAGGTTATACAATGACGTTAGTGAATCTTGCCTGGGGCTGGTTGTGTTTGGTGTTCTTCAGAAAAATGTTGCATTAAGACACTCACATGATTTTACCATTAGCATATGTCAGCTTTTGTGTTCCAGTTTCCATTTGCTATTGTACGTGAGTCATGTCTTCGCTTCCTTACTTTTCTGGCCGGTCACCATGTCCTGTTTTGCCTGTCTCCTGTTTGGCTTCCTGGTTCCTATCTCTGATAAGGCAGATTCATGTCCTCTGTGTTCGCCAGTCCTCTGCGCTTGAGTCCCCACTTATATCCTTTGTTCCAGAGCACTCCAACTCATTAGCAGCCAAAAGTCTCATTGGTTACCTGTAATATTTGTTTCCAGTGGGCTCAGGTAGCTGGCCTTTGAGTGCGATGGTCCGGTTTGGTGTGATATCTTTTTGCCTGATCTATGTAAGATACTTCCACAAATAAAACGGGTGTCTGCGTTTGGTGTAACATTCAGGAAACATTTACTACTAATTTATATCACTGAGAATTATGCCCTTACAAAATTTATTTTACATATCAGTAAATAAAGTAATATTATAATTCAGTTGTTTTGGTCACTTCTTAAAAATGTATTTTTCCTTAAGAATGTATGTAAAGATGTTATACACAATGATGCATACATTGATTTTTTTTTTCATTTTCCTGGAAGAAAAATCAGGTATAAAATAAAAACTCAAAGAGGAACAAAAGGCTTCTATGGATTTCTTGCTTTAATTATGATACAATAATGATGATGAGGAGTGGTTATACGCTCATCTGGGGGGTCATCACATTCTTATCTATTTATCCAGCCTCTATTCCATGTGTATACATAAAGCAGAGTGTTTGAGATGGGACCGCTTGGCCACTTTGTGAGATGAGCTCAGCATGCGTATCTACAGAGAGGAGACAAATGGAACGGAGCCAGGAGAACAGTGAATATAATGCATTGGAGCACAGAGCCCCATTAGCGGACTGGCATTAAAAAGCTTTTAAGAGGGAGATATGTGGTTTATGGTCAGCAGGACTGCAGAAAACAAAGTATTTAAGCTGAGTGGTAAGACTGGAAATGATGGTCTGGCAGAGTGGGACTTGGGATTAAAAATAGACAGTTTATAGGTGATTATCTACTACCATCTGAACAGAAACTAGCTTTGTTGTTAGTTACGTATATCCCACAGTTATGAACCTTTGGTTTTAGTACAGCATTGGTGTTCAGTTCTAATGCTAATGTGTGACATGATGCTAGTCTTCACTATATACAAAGTCATTTAGAAAACTTACTTTTTAAAATACTACCCTCATTATCATTCATAAAAAATAATTGTGCATATTTTCTTTTATAGTAATAGACACAGAAACATCTTGATAGCCAACATATGAAAGACCTAGATTTCATAACTGGGATATTCTCCGTAACTACCTCTTCATGCTAGTTTCATAATATAGACAAAAACATTTCTATTCAGATAATTACAGTACAGAAACCTGTTTTAATATGCGTAGGTGTCACTTAGCTATGATTTAAAAGAATTCAACTCAATTATGTGCTATCTGTCCTACCCACCATGTCCACCTGACCCTCCTGTCTCCCCCCTGGCGTGACCCTAACAAGCCACGCCTGTTGCTCCTTTGTCTTACCTCTCATTCCTGCTCTTGGAGTGGGACCCCTGAGCCTGGCCTTAAGTCCCACTCTGTGGGCCCCCACCTCAGCCCCTTGCTTGCTTTGCCCCAGTCCCAAGTCCCGGTGCGGTCTATGGTGCAAGCGGGAGCTCAGAAGAGGGGCAGGCCAAGTCCCCATCTCCAAGAGCGGGAGATGGGGTCACACTAACTGGGTCAGCTGCCCTAAGCCTGGTCTGCTCAGCCCTGACCGCTTGGACACCTTTCCTGTGGCAACCTTGGGAAAAGAAACCACAGCGCCCTCCTGTCCCGCAGGTCCCTTGACGCACTCTGGTCGCACTGGGCCTCTGAGGACCTCAGGTCCTGCAATCCGGATGGGCTCCCCCTTACCAGTGAACAGGCCCAGGAGGATCAGCATCAAAGGGTTTGAGAGGCTCCCTAGAAGTCCCCATCTCCAGTCACTGTGCCCCAATTCCTTTCCCATTGCCCTGTCCTGCCTTTATTGTACCCCGGTTTGTGTCCACTATGGCCCTCTCCTATGTTTTTCTCCTGGTCTCTATGGTTGCCCCACCTGTCTGCCCTGTCCTGGTGTATGTCATGCTTGTTGTGTGTCCTTTGTGGTGTGTATCTCGTGTGTTCTGTTGGTCCTGCCATCTGTCCTCAGCCTTGTCGTTCGGTCCCATTGGTCCTGTTTGTCCTTCGTGCCTAGAAGGCATGTTTCAAGGGGTGGGTACTGTCATATCATGCCCACCGGACCCTCCTGTCTCTTCCTTGCCGTGACCATGACAAGCCACGCCTGTTACTCGTTTGTCTTACATCTCATTCCCGTCCTTGTGTTACTCACTCCAGCTGCCTCTCGTTTGCTCATCAGTCATGTAGAGAAGTGCTTCCCAGTCCTGTGTTCCCCAGCCCCATCACTGATGTCAAACCTGCTTGTTGTCTGTGCCTTCCCTGTCTGAAAATTGCCTATTATGTCCACACATTTCTCAGCTCTCTGAAATCTTTTGATTTCCCCAATTATAAGCCCAAAATCGCTGTTTATAGAGTGTGTGATTGGTTATAGATTGGTCAGTCAGACTCACGTCTAAAATCCTGTTGGTTTTCTATATGTCACAAATACAGCAAGATATATGGAAGCCTTCTAGCGATGTTGATCCTCTAGTTTAACTGTGTAGCGTCTGACTCCTGACAAGTTTACTTATTCCAGACAGTATCCACCAGATCCCTAAACACATGAAATCTAAATTACTCTGTAGGGCACACATTGGAATGACAAGGTTTACGTTGACTTGTAGTAACCTGCAACAACCACCAGAGGGGCCATTCTCTAAATTATCTATCCATCATCCAAGTGCATATGCAGAACACAGTCATGAGGGGGGTGTTGGAACCTATCCCAGGCAGCACTGGGTGGAATGCCAGTCCATCATAGAGCAGATATACACTATGGGCAAATTTGAGACACCAATTTACCTAACCACAGGGGCAAGATTCATACCCCCAATCCTATAAGTGTGAGGTGGCCAAACTTCCTACTGAGCCACCAGCTATCCATCTTCTAAATGCTTATCCTGGTCAGGGTCACAGGGGTGGTGAGTGGGGGGGGGGGACTGGAGCCTATCCCAGGCAAGCTGGGGTACACCCTGGACAGGACAGCAGTCCACTGCATACACTGTGGGTAATTCAGAGATGCAAATTAGCCTCACGTGTCCTCGGATCGCGGCAGGAAACCTGCACCATCCTGCCACTGAAAATAATGCTAGTATTAAAAACCTTATTAAAGAAATGTGAACACCACAAAAATTCTAATGGCTGACTGGTAAGACAAACTTAAAAAAAGAGTTGAGACTTTAGGTTAAGAGAGTACTTGGGCAATGAATATGTATGAATATTATTATCAAATATTCATGCTTTTTGTGCTAGGGAACATTTATAAACCAAACTTCCTGTTTTTGCATAGAGATGAAGTCTTAGAGGAGGTGCAGGTGTTGCTAGATGTTCAAATAGCTCTAACATCACCTAATAAATCACCTTGAGAGGCAGAAGGGCATAAGCAATAGTCATCTTACATGTCAGAACTTCCTTTTTAAGCATTTGCTGAAGCTGGGAAATTAAGTACATTTGGCTTACTTTTCTTCCTAGTTTATAAATCTTTCCTATTCCAAGTGATTCCAGTACTCCTGTATTGATTCCTATTCAAGTATTAAAATACCTACTTGTTAATGATGGATTGAAAATGGAAGTATGATAAACACTGAGTTCCTGATGACATTCAGGCTACAATTCCACTCATACCCTTAGCCACTCCCCCCACCCACCTATTTCAAAAAGAATATGTTTAATTTTTACTTGTCCTAGTTAATTTCCCTATAAGTACACCCACTGACTGTCTCCTGCCCTATTCCCATGTGGCTCTGTGCGCAAAAAAAAAAAACCCTGAATAGTCCAGCAGCCAGTGGCATACTGTAGATGTAGGTGAGCTGTCTGATGTGGTGTTCAGCATTGTGGAGCATAGCTTGGAGCTGAAAGCAAAGCCACATGACAGAAGTAAGTCGTGCATGATTTTTCTGCTGGTTTCCAAACAGACTGAGGATGTGACTTTAAGTACCGCACATTCACAACAGCATGTGAAACAACAGCTTCACACTTTTTTTTTCCTCCAACAGACATGATGATCACCTCTTCAGTGAGGTCATCATGTTCTATAAAAAAATGAAAACAGAAAAACTCCCTCTGATAATATCTGGACCTACTATGTTTTGCTCCAAGAGGTGTGAATGATAATGTTTTTGGAAAGACCCCAGCTATTCAATTTGGGATCTTTGTAGATGATATTTTTCAGTGATTTGAGAGTACAGATATTTATTACACACATTGTTACACAAATTATCACGACTACTGCTCAGATAATAAATGACTTTTATAGTACAATAAGGTAAATTATCTCACTGGTGACCAGATTCTTTTAAATAATAAATAAATCTTAAAGATCTGTGATTCACTGCAATGTTTCACCAATGGTGCTTTTCCCCTGGCATACAGAAACCAGGCCATACCCGACCTGGACCACAAAGAGACACTAGTTACAGCGCGGTTCCAACTCACTTTGATTTTCCACTGCAGAAGGGTCGGCTTGGAAAAATCATTGCCGGGTTTGGAGATCAACAGGGACATAAAATCGAAGAAATGCTTATTTACTGTTCACACGATGTACATCATGGTTTACTATGTGCTAATTTCCTAGCATGTCTGTGAGAATCACCATGTTACGTGTGCATCAAACACTAGCGGAATTAGTTTAACTTGTGTAAATTTTGCATTATGAATGCGTTCCATTCAGCCATTCTATAGTGCTTTTTTAAGTAGGAGGTTGGAGATTTTCAAGTTCCAAGTCATCGGAAATGCATCAATATATTGTGATACGCGATACTACTAATAATAGATAATATATAGAATATGCTTTTTTGCTTCAGATAATCCATGCATATTGATGCAGTTCACCAGTATTTCCATGCATTTTGACCAATCAGATGGTGGTGACACAGCCAGTTCAGTTTAATCACACTTTTGGCCATGCCATAAAGATAAGATTAAACGGAGGTTAGGGACTTTGTTGTTGAAGCTATGGTAGCAAACGAGTCACAACACTAGCAAGTGGTCAGAAGTGGGCTGAGCTGCCAGATGAATCACACCTCATACGAGCAGCATGATGACAAGGCTTGTCTTGGAGTAGTGGAAGTATTGGCTATGCCATCACAACTAAAGGCTTTTCACCTTTGATGTGCTACTTTTTATAACTTTAAAGCGCATTAAAACCCCTACAGTTTATTCAGGTTCTAAAAGCTTTGGATCCTTCCGAACTGAATTGGATGTCCCGCAACAGAGCAGCCTCTGGGGGGATTTTTAACGATAGATTAAGAATGTTACGAGAATATAGCTTTGTAAAAATCAACATGGAAACAAGTCAGCTATGTTAATAGCATAAAATATAACATTTGCCATTAGATATGATTTTGGTTTCTTTTATCCAGTTCCAACTGTACTGTTCTAGTTTGTCTGATGTTAGACTTCAGACAATTCATTACACCACATATAATAAAATTAGAATCTGATTTTCTTTAGGATTTCATCTATACTGTCTCTTAGGTGAGTGATGCTGATATGTTTGTGCTGGTATCACAAATGTATTGCTCTGTTTTCTTCTTGCAGAACGTCTAGTTTTCAGACATATTTCAGCAACTTCATAATGTTGCTTAGCTCATTGCTATCGCAGTGTAATCTGATCTTACCTCTACATGTCCCATATTTTGCAGCGTCACCCTGAATTACTTATGATTAACATGTTCCTGTTTTAGGATTGATGCATACAAATGGTTTGTGAATATCCCTCTACCATCAACTATATCTATATGGATAGTAAACCACCTCACAGAAGAATTTGCTGCTCATTGTAAACCAATCCCTGCACGAGCCATCGTGCTTATAAACACTTGTGGCAGCTCTTTTTCATCAGTATTGCTCAGAGCTGCAGCTGGTGGGGTCTCTCCAATTATTTTTAGGTACCACTGTAGGCCATATATGTTAAAACACTCAACATTTCATCAAGAATTTGACCTCTGGTTGGACTTTCAGTTTTATTTTTGGATCTTAAAGAATAGTTAAATGCTTGTTTCACCTTGCCTTTGGTTGCTGAAGTGATGGTTTGTAAGTCTGCCATTTTCTCTTGCCAGATATTACTAAGCAGGTGCTCTCACAGGCTGAGTCCTGTGTTATTCTCTTGTTTACTGTACATTGTGTTGCACCATCTAATGTTTCCTACTTCAACAGGAAGTGGTTGGTTAAGTTTCTTTTCTTATAAGAACGCCTAGTTCCTGTGACTTTGATAAACATGCTTGTGGCTTTGTTTGCTAACCCCACAGATAAACCTTCTTAACTGCTGCTGAACTGTAATTGAGCTGTAGTTCACTAAAAGAAAATCTCTATTTCTTTATTTATTACTGCCAAACAGCAAAATGTCTGAATGTGTTTGTCGCAAAGATTACCCCAGTTGATGCATGCTGTATCACTAGGTTTGATAACATGGCAAAAACATAAAATGTAGCAGTTTCATGTCCTGATGATTAAACTCGTGCATGACATTTTTATGTCAGAGACAAAGTTCTGTCAGTTCAAAAATGACTCAGCGGAGTGTAATTGCCAAGGCGAGACTCAAGGGAGTATTGAGTTATCTTAATGTTTATGGTTTTTGAGTCAATTGTAGCCAAGCAAAGTCTGTTAGGGCAAGTTTCAAATACCTCATTTGTGTTAATTAGTCAAGCTTGTTAAGTCTGATCAAAATAGTTTATATGGTCACAAAATGGAACGTGACAAAACTCCAGCTGCCAATGACATTCTGACCATTTTTCTCCTATTCCCACCATCCATACACTTAATGAAAATGCCTTTAATAGAGTTGAAGATCTCACACCATCCTTAAAGTCCTTCAGTGACTGAAACAATACTAATAAATCCTTGATGAATATGATTTTTTTTCCCCCATATGTTTGGAAAATCACGTTCTACTTTTACACACGCTTACATGTACAGTTCACCTACAGTATGGAAAAGGTGAAGGCATTCACTGAACTTTCAGAGTTCTGAGTAAAAAAAAGAAAGAAAAAAAAGAGTTCTGAGGAAAACTTCCAGAAGAAACAAAACTAATTCAAAGACCTAACAGAGAAGGTTTCATAAGATTTAAAACGGCTGAGCAGTTCACAGTAGACCACACACTCTAAATATGAGTCACGCACAAAGTACAGCTGCTGGGAATAATCCTCACTTACTAATAGCAGTATTATCAGTCTTAGTTGTTTCCTTCTTGCTTAATACTATAATTATAATTTTATTATTATTCAAATATCACGGGGAGCTGCAGGTTCCATGCTATGACAACACCACATGGGTGGCATATGAAGCAGATATAATTCTACTGAGGCTTGTAGATGAGCCAGAAAAAAAGCAGAGGAGATCTAATCTGAAAAGGCAAGATAAGGCCACATGCAGCCACAACTCAGAGTGAGAAAGAGACAGAGCATCCTGGTTTCTGGGACTGAGAAGGCCCTAAAATCCGCCCACAAGCTAGCCCATTGACCTTTCAGCTATATGAACTCTGTGGCTCTTGTTGAGCCTTCCCTTGCCCGTTGTAGGCATACGCTGGTGTACAGAGCTTGCTGCCATCAAGGCCGTGGCCTGTCATGTCTTGAGGACTTGTTCCTCCAGGCCTGCCTGGCGTTCCGCTGATACCGATCTGTGCCACCCCCCCCCCCCCCCCCGCACTGTACTGTGGTTTTCTGTAAGATGGCCAGCACTCCGTCAGAGCTGCACTACGTCTGCTACCATGGCGGCTTCCTGACCGCTGACCCGATTGTGCTCGAGTCGAGCTTTCACAAGCCATATGAAATACAGCCGCTGCGCGGGTGGTCCGTCGCACGTGAAATATTATACCTGACTGACGGCTCGATACAGTGTTACCCCTGGCCTGGTCCCAGTGCTACGTTCCAGGTGCTGTGTTCTTTTCATAGGAGCTGAGAAATCTGGCTTCTGCAGCTGCTTTGAATGAGTGCAGTAGCATCAATCATAAGGATCTGTTATATGCTGTTTTGTGCAGACTGAGGCACCAAAAAAAAAAAAACACTACAGAAGTGTAGTATCGTGTAGCTTGGTTCCTTTCAGGGGAAGGCAAAAGTCCATGTGAGAATCACACCATATGTATCATCGGCAGTTTCATGTTGACTGGTCATGAAAGCAAGTCTTAACACCTTGGTTCAAGTTTTAAAATATACGGAAATCACATTCCGGGGAGAATGATTTCTCCACTTTTTCTACAAAGGGGCCAGAAAAAGGGACTGCTGTGTGCTTCTGCAGGTTAGGACTCCGTGCTTATGATCAGGAGATTTTCAGTTCAAATCCCATGGTCAACAGAACGATGTCACTGTCCCGCCCTTGAGCGAAGCCCTAAACCCCAAATGCTCCAGGGATCCTGCTTTCTCAATTGTGCATCATTTTGGATGAAACTATCTGCTAGATAAGTAAATACACAAAGCACACGTCATGGCCATAGTGACATTACACAGCATTATCAATTCTTTCACAGCCATCTGATTTACATATTTGCTGGGGGAAAGTCTTTGCTGTGGAGTTCAGTGTTTTACACCAGGATTGTCTTTCTTCTGACCAGACAGAAGTAGAGAATAAAGGGGGCAGCAAACAATTTTCATATTAATAAACATCAAACGCATGAAAGGCCTGCTTTGGTAGGAATTCCTGTTTTTCCAGTTATACATAGAAATATATATATATATATATATGGCAGCGCGCAATGGGACTCAAGACAAATTGCTTCCTGTTTCACTAATTAAAACTAACAATAATGGTATTGATTCTATTATAAGGCAGTGCCTTCTGTCTGCATTTGTTATTCATTATAATAGATAACCTGTTAGCTGCTGAAGAGTTCAGTTATTGTGGTTTAGCTGTTCTTCCTGTGTTGGTTAGTCCTCCTGCATCAGTTAAGGTCACATGAGTCAGTTTATTCTCAGTGCTGTGAAGGTGATGGTAGGGTACCCTGGGGATTGTCTATGATTTTGTTTAGTTGAATAAGTCCATTCCAAGTATTGTGTTTATATGCTGCATTGACAAGACCGATAAGTATATGAGTACTCCAGGACGAAAAACCCAACCGAGAGTGTCTGTCAATTTCTCATTTTCTGTGTTGGTGTCAGAAAAGGGCGTGGAGGTCCAGATCATTGAGAGTTTTCTATAAAACCTTTGTCTGTGTTACCAGATGGAAGTAGCAGGAGGAACACCCAGTGGTGGAGAGATAAGATCAGTCTCCTGGCACAGCAAGGGCATGAGGGTAGAGATGAGCAGCACCTCAGGTCCCGGCAGCAGATGGGCAAATGAACCTACTGTTCCCAGCGGCAGCGACCCCTGGCCTGCAATAAATCTGCAGAGCAGAGCCATCGTTCTTTACTTCCCTGGCAAGACAGAAGGAAACATGAAATAGGTCAAAGCAGCGGAGCAGAGCAGCAGAGCAGAGCAGCAGACCAACGGCTTGGGACTCTGGAGGATAAATAGGTGAGTGTGATCAGACAAACAAGGATTTATGCGCCCTCTGGCAACAAAATTAGCCAGACGGTGGCGTTTCAGTCTCTAAGTGTCACCCGAGAGAATAACTAACTACTCCAGCTTCAATGGGTGAGGAGGAACTTGGACTGCTTATGGCTAAGATGCAGCTTCACACCTAACTGGCCATCCGGAAACTTCCAACGACATCCTGAGTCTCTTGGCACAGGAAGAGCTCCTGTGAAGTCTGCTACCTTTGCCACTGTCCACGTCTGGCATGTAGCCTGCATTCTTTTGGACACAGCCATAGTCTTGCTGAGCTCTTCCATGCACCATCAGCTTGGAGCTCATTCTAACCTGATTTGAAGCAATAAATGGCCAGATAACTCAAATTCCCAACCACAGATTCTTGGAACCTAATCAGGGACAAGGCACTGTCAAGTGCATGTTCATCAAGGCAGATATTGATGCAGGTTATGTTGCTAGTCATTTGTAAAAGTTATTATTGATGCAGGCAGAATCACAGTCTTCCCCTTTACAGACAACTGGAGATGAGCCTCCCAGAAGGTCCACTTGGTATGATCAGCTGGGCAGTTGGACACAGAGGCTAAACTGCAGGCTGGTATACTGTGTATAGCTTTGGGAAATAATTTAACAAAGAGTGCAGAAACATTTCAAAGATTGTATTAATGAAAGATTCAGTGCAGGTGATTAACAGAGGTGGAACATTCAGGTCCAGAAAGTACAAATATAGACTAAGGTTTTGTTTCAACCAACAAGTTGAGTATAAAGAGTCACAGTCACAGAGTACTCAACTGGTTGGTTGAAACAAAATCTTGGTCAGGATTTGTACTTTCTAGACCAGAACTTTCCACCTCTGGGCCTAAGCACATCCAAAACGTTCTTTCTGATACTTGCTTGCTGTGAGAGACAACGACTGTAGCTACTCATCAACTGTATAGCTTGACTGGAACTACTTCCCAGTTCCAGCAGTGGATGAGATAAAGTTAGAAGAAATGGTAGCAGGAAGATGTGAAGATGGAGTGGTGTGAATTGCAGAAAAATACATATGATTAGAGGCAAGACCTCTGAACTTCCCCCATGTGTACATGAGGCCCTGTAAGCTCAGATAAAAATTGCCTTTACCACTAGGAATTATATCATGCTGTTTGAAACAGTCTGTCACATATTCTGTCTGATGGAGAAGGTCTTGAATCCAGTCCATGTTCCACCTGTGCGTGTCTCCAGTTTCGGCTTCAAGCTGGAGAATCTTTGGGCAGCGTTCAGCAGTCAACCTCTGCGTCACACCAGCAAACTGCAGTTTTGAACAGTGGCAGATATGTATAATGTGCATCGGCCCTGCAGTGGTGCTAGTGGATATCTCTGTACTCCTGCTGTAAAAGACAGCAGTGTAAAGCTGACTGCTGCTAATCAGTATGAGACAGCTATGCAGTTACACATTACTGGCTGCTCATCCTGGTCCCTAGTTCGTTAGACACGGGCAGGGGGGGGCGAGCAGAGAGCATTCCAGCAGTCGTTTGAGGCTGAGCTCAGCACTCCAGTTCTGGCCCTGCCACACTCCACTTGGCCTTTTGTTCTGGACACATACACAAGCAAAGAGTGAGTGAGTGTTGGCATATTTCTGTAGGGCCCTGAACAGGCTAGAACACTGAATTACTGATTTACTCAATGTGAGCTGCTACTTCTTATAATAGGACCTTTTCAGTATCTATCATAACAATATGTATTATCCATCTTACATTCATTTTAATGCATCAACGTATTTGCATATGTGTCATATGTTGTTTTTTTGTAATGCATTTCCTTCCTGTATGTTCTGAAATACATTATAATTGTTTACATACACATTGCCTTATGTGTAAAAGCACTTGTGTCCAGCCCCAGTTTCACACTGCCCTGTATTTTGCACTTTAAGTATTGAGAAAACCCTCCCGTATCACTTGCTGCTCGTTGCAGCAGCTTGAATATTGCACCGTGGTTCTGCGGAGATGTTATTCCAAGCCACTGTATACTAGGGGCATGTCTTGAAATTCTGGGCCCCAACTCAATTTTCTACATCATTTTACATACAATTTTATGTATTTAAGGGCCCCTGTCAAGTTTGGGGCCCCAGAATCTTCCAGAGTATCATGCCCCTCTAACACCCCAGGGTATGACAGTATTGCTCTCTTGACTTGGCTTGATATATTTAATAGGGATGAATATATAATAAGTGTTGTCCATTTCATTTTTTTTCAAAACTTAGTTGGAGTGCTTTTAATGCTCATCATGTTGCATACTGCAAGTTTGGCAGGATGAATAAACATTAAAGCATTCAGACGCACCCAGTGATGAAATCCAGCAGGACGTCTGCTTGAGTTGTTAAATTAGCTTCTCCGTCAGCCAGGTTAGCTCACACATTCCTTCAGTGGCCAGCTGAGGTCATCTTCTCATGTGAAAATCAGTTTGCCATTTCGAAAAGAAAAAAATGAGGCGACACTATGTGTCTCAGACAAGAATCGCAGAATGACTGTCAATAAGCGGTACCCGCGCAGCCTTGAAGGCTGCCAGAGACTGGTTTGTGCCATCAGCCGAGGGCGGTATCGCCAGCTCCCTGCCGACTGAGCCCTGCGCCCAACTAAACCCAACAGATGCCCGGGTGACTTGAGTACGTCTGCTCACTGGTTTGAAGGTGTGAAGAAGCACGTCAAACTCACTTACAGCCATTTCATATTCACTCATAACCATGTCATACTCATTTGTAACTGTTTAGCGGCTGCTAAAATCACCCATTGATGACAGGCGAATAGTTTGCGTGACTTGACTGGACCTCAGCCAGCATATTGTTGTCATTTATGGTATGGATTGAGGTTTAGCATTGCGAAATGTGATTACATTTTGAGCTTTATACTGATTTGGCCAAATAAACTTACAGTTCCTTCGGGCATGACGGCACTTTTTAAATCATTCTCTGCATTATAAGACCCATGATTCTAATATAAAAGATAAACATAATGAGACTGGGTAATGACACAAAATATTTAATGTATTTCCTGTTTTTCTCTTTTTTGGCTAAATTTTACACCATTATAGCAAACAACAGCCACAGGACTTGGTAAGGAGCTGTTAGCAAAGAATACTAACAATGTTTTTTGTTTCTTTTTGCCACCATATGCATGGATAGATGGGAGGACTCCAAGCTTTAGATAAGATCTGGGTACATTGCATTCTCTCCTGAACAATGGATTTATTTAATACTTTAGGTAGTTTTGTGTTTTTAGAAAATTTAAAAGGTATTTAAGGTTTTGAGTCAGGCTGCAGTGCAGTACTGTGCCAAAGCCAATCATGTTTATGGCTGCTCACCTGGGCAAGAACTATGCATTTACTCACAAATAAATGCTACCTAACATTAGAATATACACAAATAAACCATACTGCAATAGAACATAAAAGCAAATTCTTCTGTGGTGTGTATTTCTGCTTTCAGGTAGGTGAAGAGACTTTGCCCTTAGTGAAGAAGCTTAAGATCCTTGGGATCTTGTTCGTGAGAGATGGTGCGAGCAGACGTGAGGTTGACAGGTGGATGGAGATCACAACTGCAGTTTTGTGGGTAATGAGGGCGTCTGTGGTGGTACAGTTGGAGTTAATTTGTAGGATCGGTGATGGAGGGGTGTCCCCCTCACCATTGACATCAGCCTTTCTCCCCAGAAGTGTTCCCCCTAAATACATACCCTCTTCTGTGTCCAACACCTTGTCACATTATTCTTTTGCTGCCATTGTGACCAAACACTATTTCACGCCATCATAAATATGAAACATCATCAGTGCTTTTGGGGCTGTTGTTGTGTAAAAGGACGCACATTTGCCAAATCAATGCAGGGTAACTACCTTCCTCAACATAATTCCATGATTGGCCCTCAGATCTACTGATCAGAAATAAATTTCTACAAAATGCACCACATCTGCTGACAGAAAAACTGTGAGCCAGAGGCAATCAAGGAGAATCAAGGAATGACAGTTGATAATATCTGTACTGATTGGCTTCTGTGATTTTTGGATGCTTAATACAGCTGATTGAGTCTCTTTATTGTCTGACAGATGCAGCAGCCACTCTGCAAAGCACCTGCTTCTGCTTAACTAATGACATGGTCACTGTAACTCATAGCGTAAAATTACCACTGAAAAGATTTATCTGAAAAATCAATTAGTTTCTAATGCCGTTTTTTTTAGACTATATTTAAACTATGTTTAAATTGATGCTGAGGTTTTGCAGACTTCAATATCAATAGCACACTTTGGGCAAATTAATTCGATTTGGCTCAGTATTAATACAGATTCCCATTTTGCTTGTTTGCTTGTGTGGCTTTTGTGTACAATTCTGCAAGGGGGGGGGGTTATAGGAAAATGAATGAAATGAATATACAATCTTTGCAGAAATACCTAAACATCCTACACTCTTACAAGGCAAAACTTCTGTAAGCACTTTCATCTTAATTATTGGAGTTATTAGACATGACTTCTTGGTGTGCTAATGCTGTACAAAGCAACTCTGTTTCTTTACTTCTATAATGGCTCATGTATTTTTCACTTTTTCAAGATAACTTAGGGATTAAGTCACAAGAGATGTAAAGTCCAGTGAAGATTTTTATTCCCCAATCAATACATCTTAGAATTTTCAATCATAAAGTGAATGAGGCGGGCCGCTCTGTATGTGAGTACCGCGCCATGCCTTACACTTACTTATGTATGACCCTATCTACTCGCCCTCCACTGGCTACATATGAAGTTCAAAACTTTGGAATAAGCATATAAAGTAAATGGATCATCTTACTTTCAAGACCTCATTAGGCCCAACACCACACCAAGGTCATGATGGTCCTTAGCATTAGGGAGGTCTTACTCTTCCTGGTCTGACACTGAGAGTAGAATTGTTTGTATAATCAATAGTAAAAATGTATGGTCTGGTAAACTTGCTCATGCACTCAAGACTGCAGAGTCCCTACTGAGAACTCATATCATGGGAACTTCAGCCCCAGACTTCACTTAACTGCTTTAAATTTTGTGACATATGCGCAAATTGAAGCTAATTAAAGGGGCTCTATTATGCTCAATTTCACTGTTCGTAATTTTACTTTTAGGGCCTACTGGGATAGATTTACATGCTTCAGTGTTCCAAAAACACATTATGTTTCTTTTACTGTACATCTCTATTCACTCTGTTTATAACTCTGTCTGAAACGCTCTGTTAGAGCTTTAAGCCCCACCCCCCATGAGCCCAGTCTGCCCTGATTGGTCAGCTTGCCCTACACATTCTGCCCTAGTTGGAAAAAGATGCTGGTCAAGCTACGGATTGTGTGAGGGCAAGCCAAGCGCGCAGGTAGGTGGCCAATAAGGATTGTCTTAAGAAGTGACCTCACCATGTCATGGAAGTAAGGGCTGGAATTCCAGTTTCAGGCTGATTAGAGAAGAATGGTTTCTGTTTTAAGAGTTATTGCCATTGGCGTGTACTTTGAGCCTTGAGATTTTGCAGACCGTTTACATGAAGCTGTATACCACACTAAAGCAAAGGGAAAAACCGGAGAAGTATAATAGGGTCCCTTTAAAATTATTCTCTTTTTATATTTTTGAAGACCCACAATGTAATATTTAAAATATATTTTTAATGTTATTATTTTGGACCTTTTTTAATGTTTTGTCATATTAATCTATTTTAGTTGTTTTTATAGATTGCAATACAGTCTTAATATTACCCAAGTGCAATATCTTATATAGTATTACGTGGTAGTACCAAGTTATAATGTACACTGTGTGCAGAATTATTAGGCAAGTGTGTATTTTATTTGTATCTTCTCTTCCGACCAATATTTTCAGTCCAGA
>JAODLD010000046.1:26105490-26121594 GCA_026781065.1 Mormyrops boulengeri
TGCATTTACATGGAGCTAAAGAAAACTTCAGAATTTATTTTTATAAGTCTGCCCAACTTTTCATAAAAAATATGTTCAGAAATAGTACTTGCCTAATAATTCTGCACACAGTGTCTTTTAGCATATGGTTTACCAAGCTATACAAGATTTAATCCATTTACTATTTACATGATTTTGTTCAATCCCTTACTACTGCATGCACTATGGTACATGCCAAATATAGTGATTCTTATTTGGAGGCTAGCTCCAAAATACTCCGGGGATTTCATGTTGGCTGGCATCAGATGTCTTGCGTTGTCCTCTGCAGGTTCAAAGCTTCTATGGGAATACAAGAGAGTCACTAAAGGAGCTGCCCCTCAACAAACCGCTGAAGATCCACTTGCGGTTGATTGGGAGGAAAGAGTGGTTACTGGTGTGCCAGGAAGGATGAGCATGTGAGCCAAATGAACTCACTCTTCAGTTTATCTCCAGCTGTAATACTGAGAATCACTCAAGTGACTTGCAAGTGTGTGGTTGGCCTGATTTGTAATCTGCCTGAGCATCCAAGAATACATGCATGGACTAGAATTTTATCCATGTGATTTAAAAAAAATCAGATCTGAACATCTAAAAACATCTTAATCGCCGTCCCTGCTTTTCTTTAACTGTTTACTACCGAAGAATATAAAACACCATAATCTTTCAAAAATGCTCCTTTGTCTTTTTTAGCCATGTATTCAAGAGAAAATGATGTTTTTAACTAAGCTAGATCTTACCCGATTTCATAAATCTGTATTTGTGTTTATTGTTAAATCAGTGGACTACATGGCATTTTTTCTTACCATTCTATCAATGAAAAACTTTTAATAGTTTGTGATAATGAAAAAGAGATGACAGTGAAGTGACAGTGTGGCCATGCATGAACTACTCACTAATAAAACAGCACGTCTTTCAACAGACCATGACCCTGTAGTAACTGCAATTATTTCAGAGGCTCAACAAGGAAAAAATGCCACTTGGTTCCTATTGAGATACTATTTACAAAGCTATCAATAGGAAATCAGCAATAGCGATAGTGATCTTTCCCTGGCGTCAGTCTTTCTGGAATGCACTTGTCAAAGTTGATTTATGGCGTATTGTTATACAGACATTAAGTGAAACCTATTGATTCTTTGTGTTCTTCATATTCACCAGAAAGGATCGAGAACTTCAAAGAAATTCCCAGGATCTTTGACATGTATTAATTGTTCACATTAAGGTTATAATAACTATTTTATGTAAGAGTAATTGCAAAAAAATAATGTTGAATTTATGTCTTTTATGTAAATGTTGGCAAACTCTTTTCAATAGAAGGTCATTTAGGCATCTTGTCTAATTTTTCTGGCAGGCAAGCATTTTCAGAAATGAAAGTGTTCCTTATACCCATAACGCTTTGATTTTTGCCCAGTGTGACCTCGACCTTCAATCATTCAATCCTTGTTGACCTCTGTTTTCCTAAAGCTTTTTGAATTTATTCTTAAAGGATAATTGTCTCAGTACTTCAGAGTTTAGGTGACACATGGGTGAACATGTTAGACATTTTAATTTGTAAGCAAAACAAGAAAAATCTCAGTGTAATTATCTTACTGACAGCAATTCACATACACACATACAATATTGATAAATTTGTAACTACCATTTATGCATTTATTTGCACCTTAATATGTTGAACAGCCTTTGCATAAACCTGTCATTTCTAACCAGAATATAAAAACTTTCTATCAACACTTTCTATCAATGTCATGCCCATAAGAATCAATGAACACATTCATAAAACATTACAATGCATTCATAAAAAAATAACCCATTATAGCCATACTTATTATGCATTATGAATGCTTTGCGAAGCTCTCATCTATAATACACTATAGATACCTTTATAATGCAGTGCAAAGCATCCTTAATGCTTATACCGACAATTATAATGCATCATGAATATATCTATAGTGCATTATAGATGAGAGTTTCATTGGAGCTTATGAAGTGTTATAAGCAACATTATAATCCCTTATGACTGTCAATAGAAGATGCTTTAATGCTTTATTAATTCTTATACCAACCATTAAAATGCATTATGAAGGTATCTATAATGCATTATACATGAGAGCTTCAGTGGAACTTATGAAGTATTATAATCAACACTATATTTTGTTTTAACTGTCAACAGAAAACGCTGTAATGTTTTAATTCTTATACTAACCATTATAATGTAACATGAAGGTACCCATAATGCATTACAGATGACAGCTTCAAGTAAAGGGTTATGAAAAACCTTCCTAATCTCCAGTTGCTTTTCATGTATGACTTTAATCATAATAATGAGGCTTCTAAGAAAAACAAGTGGATCATTTTTGTTGAAAGTACACCAGACTGAAGATACCAGCCTTTTTTCATCTAACTTTTATTGTGATCACATGTACACTAACTATAGCATTAAGCCCAACAAAGATGTAAAGTTTGAAAATAATTATGTTGGGTAAACAGGAAAGTTGCACCATTCACTTATTTCTTCACAACAGAAACATGCAGCTCTTTTTTATATTAACTGTTACCAAAAGGACTTATATTTCAAACATACATGAGAGGGCAATCGGGCAATGATAGCAAACTGAGAATGAAAACAAATCAGTATCAGAAACCCTTTTACAGCTTGTTAATTTGCTATTAGCTGCATGTTTCAGGGAAGTAAAGTCTTGGGTTGCATTGCTAAATGGTGACAACTGCAAAACGCAAATTGCACAAAAACAATTGCATAAAATGAAATAATTAAATGTACATTTGTGTAATTACTGACCATGTAATTATTGCCTGTAGTACATTGAACAATAGCATAAAAATAAATATTAAAGGCTTTACAGGAACTGGCTTATAAAATATAATATACTCGTATAGCAGCCAGAAATCACTCCAATAATTGGATAGTATTTGCAAGGGTTGAAACAACTGCAAAACCTTACAAATGTTTCCAATTAAATGTCCATTCCAGTGACGAATGTTTGTGTGTGGTGTGTGTGTGTGTGTTTATATGAATATTCTCAATCACACACTAAATGCTTTATGATCTAGCCTGTGAAACACAATAGAATTGTGATAATAATGTAACTTTGATGTTTGCTTTATTCAAAGTGTTTGCTGTGGATCATTCTCATATAGAACAGCATTTGGTTATACTCGTATATGGACAACAGATAAACCATTATGTACCCAAAAATGTCCATGTCTAAGAATCACTGTTAGAAGATTCTCTAGAGTAAAAATAGTGTTGCTTTTGAGCTGTCAAGATTCAATTTTGACACACTGCAGGGCTGTCAAATGTACAAGCACTGGGGTAACTTCCTTGATCTCAGTTCAGATCCTATTGAAGCACAGTGGGTTGTCTAGAGCTGATTCCGCAATACCCCTCACAGGCTGTTAAAGTGATTAACTAGCCAGCAGTATTTTACTTTATGTCAACCCCCCCCCCAACCCAACAAGCACAGAAAGAATGAGAGCAGAGAACAGGGGACAGGAAATAAACAAGGGTCTGGGGCTTTGGTGGGGGATTGCCAATCGTTTTATACTTTGTACCGTATATTTCATTTATTCAGTATTAATTCCAGTGAAGGACCTAAATGATTCATATTGTCTATGAAATTTCCTCATCACCGCTTATTTTTAATTCCTCATATGTGGTGTAAAAGGCTTTGCGTGTGTACATTCTTCCATAAATAATTCTTAGTTTTGACGGAAGATTGAATTCAAAGTACAGTAATTGAACAATGATTGTTTTCTTTTTCTTTGTAATACAATTTCCAGTTTTATAAGCTAAACACAATTGTTTCTTATTTTTCCCCTCCATGTTATGGTAGGAAGCAGCCAGCTAATCAAATGATGTTCAGTTAGATGTCCTCTGCTCATCCGTCAGCCGAGGTGAATCTTCACGTTGGAGTAAACAAGCTGGGCATGAGTCATCTCCTTGGACATTTTGCAACTGTTTTTCTGTCTCCTTTAGGTTTAATTTTTTTGTTTTTTTGTTTTAGCATCATGTATAAATCAGTCTGTCTGACATTACCAAATAATTATACAAAATGACATTAAGTTCATTTTGCTGGTTCAAACTGATTGGTAATTTCAAGCTACATCTGAAGAAGTAGCATGTGTAAACACAAGCGTCTCTATGCTTAGAATTAAGTTTCTGTGTTGATGCATGTGCTTAGGCTCATATATTATGTGTATTCTAACACCCAGACATCACCTGCCCCCACCCCCCCCCCCCAAAAACAAAATTCAATATTTACAACTTTAGCTTGTAAGCTGCTGTTCTTTATCAGCCTGCATGCAGTAACCATAGTAACATATCAGGGAGACAACTGCAAGAGTTCACTGCAGCTCACAGCTGGCAGTGTCACTGACTCCTCAGCTTGCCCCCTGCTTCACTGGGTGAAGACTGTGCACTAACACGGAACCGGTCAATAGCATAATCCAGGAAAAATGTGCACACATTCCCTCTCACTATCTATATGACATACATCCATTTCATGACCAGGTCAGACATTTTGCTCCTTTCAACTACTGTTGAAAGGAGCAAAGAGGGAGAAAGAATTTTGCCCTAGAAATAGGGCATTTACATAGCTAAATAAAACACGACTTCATTCTCTTCATGCTGTACATGCCAGTTTTATCTAATATGCTTGTCCATTTATGTGTCAATGCACGTTCTGACCATCGATGCTCGCTGCCTTCCCACATGTCCAGGTGGTGCCCGGGGTGGGCACCATCAGAGCTGGAGTCCTGGTTCAATCCCATGTAGGGGTGACATTGCGGATGGACCTATAAACTGTATCATCGTGGGTGCAGCCTTCAGTGGCACCTACACAGGCTGGGGTGAAGAACAAACTTATTGATGGACTTTGGCCACCCTACACAGGCTGGGGTGAAGAACAAACTTATTGATGGACTTTGGCCACCCTACACAGGCCAATGTGGAGAACGGACTCATTGATGGACTTTATCTTGATCCTTAATGACAACTTACACCTTACTTTTAGCAAGCAAGTCCACTCTTTTGTGTTTTCAGTAATGTTTGTATGCCCAGGGGGGTTGGGCAGGCAGTTGACCTTGGACCCCCAGAAGTCTTTTTCCTCCTTACTTGGGAGTTTTTAGTTCCTCTCCTCCGTTGTCATCTGGCTTTCTTTATTTAATTTCTTTCCTTCCTTTTCCCCCGTTCTTTATTACTCTCTCTAATGATGACGTAATGTATCATAGCACATCCATGTAAAGCACCTTGGGACGCCTCTGTTGTGAAAGGCACTATATAAAAACAAATTACATTTAACTGTATTCTATTCTTGTTATTTAACTATAATGCCATTTATATTTGATCATATCAGTGTTTGAATCAGTTTAAAAGATACGAAGGTTGATTATTTGAAATATTAATGGCTAGTTGTGATGTTTACAAAATATTCTTAATTTTTGCATATAACATTGTGATAAATTCAATTCTGATGCAAACATCTTTTTTTACTAAATGAAATGACATGGCTAGAATTTTTACACTTATATTTATTGAGTCATTGATCAAATGCTGCTCCTGCCGCTAGCACCCTGCCTTTCAGACCAGTTATTATTTTGAATTCTGTGTCATGCACAGCTGTCCACAATAATACGCTCTCTGTCAGCAAGCTTTGGGAAGCTGGAGCGTGCTCCCCTGCATCACGTCACCACTAACCCTTTTTCCTTAATCTGTGAGTCACATATCACTGTGTGGGAGAGAGATGTGCCACTGGAGCCGCGTGGCTCAGTGCTGGCGGCTGACAGATCAATAAAAGTGTATTGAAGTGAGCAGCCAAGATACCCTAGCCAATTAGTCGTGTTCTCCATCAGGGAAGCTCCGTCATCGCTTTCGTCCTCCTGCAAACTCCAGGATATAACCATTAAATAATATATAGTACAATATAATGAAATATATAATATAATATAATATAATTTTTAAAAATCAGCAGCCTATGGTACCTTCGAGGACTAGAGTTCCCCATTTCCTGTTTTGGGGGGGACCAGAAACAGGTTTGAATCAGAGATCTGTTTCTCACTTTCACAATCAATGCAGTAATGAGGCTGTGAGAAAATAATTCATGCAAGCAGTCCCATATAAAAGCAAGCAGATGCCCTCAATAATGCCGATGAAAGCTAGGGATACATTAGCCCTCAACCATATATCCAGCTGTCACAACGACTGGCAACTCCAGTCAGAACTCTGCGCGTTTCAGAGTATGTTTTTATTACTACCTGATTTACACCAGGTAACGTGTCCCCAAAATAATTACTTCAATGAAGTCATTAAGAGCTGAGGTAGAATGAAATTGAGCACACCCTGCAGTCTCGAGAGACTTATGGACTGGAATTTAGCCAACTCCTGACCTAGATTACTGGCACTGATAAGTTCCTGCTAGCTTCCGGTCCTTTCCATGCACTGCTCACTCCACTGCCTACCAAACTTTGCAGTTACCTGGCACTGAAAGCAGCCAAATGTGATCATGTGGGCCTGGTTATGCAGCATGGTAGAATCTCGCCCTTGTGTTTCTGCCTTGAAGGGCTGCTGTTCTGCAGGTCAGTGGTGAAATACTGGGTTTCTCAACAGCAGTCTCCTTTGACAGCTGAGCCACTGTAATACCTTAGGTTCACCTTATTTTCTAAGGTCTGTGATTCTGCCATATGTATGTCTTTCTGCCAGTATCTGTGTCAACAGAGCTGGAACTTGCGTGCCAGATAGCCAGTTCTTGAGATAACATAACAGTTTAAAATCAGTGTGGTGTTAAGAGAACAGCTGGACAGTTGCCATACCACATATTAAATTGTGGATTCTGACTGGAATTCCCACTTGATTTTTGCTATTGTTATCCGGAAAATACTAACCTACTTTCTGCCCTTGAGCTTTCATGTTTTTTGCAATGTATTTTTGGTGTTATTCTGAGAGTGATCTATTATCTAAAAATTATACATTCAAATCTAATAAACAGCAAGCGTGACACAATAAATGTGATCTTTTATAATGCCTTAATTTGAATGTGAACTGGATTGAAATCCTTAGAATTTAAAATACAATTGACTTATATTGTGGCTTAAATGAACACTGTCTGTAAATGTCTTCATTTTCCAAAAGTATTTCTTTTGTGTTTGCTTCAAACGGTTTTCCAAAGCCTCATTATTTAATGACACGTCTATCGTGTCTATCATTGTGCCTCTTAGCGTATCTGAAAACGATTTTCTAAAAATCAGACTAAAAAGACTGAATTATTGTATCTGTGAAGAAGCAGTGCTGGAAATGCCTTCAGAGACCGGAGTGCATCATTCAGCTCTGTCATCAACTGGAGTTTTGCTTGAAGGAATTTCATCTGTGTTTGAAACTACTTGACTCAGAACATACTCTCATCGAAAGCTTTTTATTGTAGCAAATATGGTTCTTTATTTAATCTCTCAGCACATTCCTGTAAGAGGAAAGTCAAAGAACACAATAATATGTTTGTTTAATTGTTTGTTCATTCTCAGGAATCGTGTGAACGGTACGCTCTCGAACTTTGACCTCTCTGTTTCACTCAGTATAACGGCTCACTGTGTTACTCTCTCACAGTGCCCATTTCTGAATATGCCAGATACACCCTTTTAATTCCATACACACCCTTTTTGTACCATATACACCCATTTTAGGATGCACCACCTGTGAAAGGTCCCATTAACACCCAACAGCAGGCTAAGGCAGGGTCCATCTGTTACAAGATGCAATGCAGCCCCCCCAGACCGATCAAAAGAATCTCGTGAACCATTGGAGGAAGTGGCCAAGAAGAAAACAGTTTACCACAGAGAGGAATATGAGGGCACATTTTAAATGCAATCCTTCCTGCATTTTAAATGCAATCCATTGGACCAACAGTTGTTCTTGGTGGTGTAAAGGTAATCAAAGCTTCAGTTTGCCATACTATTACACTTGCCATTTGATTACATACATCCATGCTGAGGGACGTGTTGCATATCAGAAACCAAGGCATTAGCTAAGGCAAAATATGTATGAAAAGTTACAGACCGTCTGATGCTATAAATATAGGGGAAAATACAAGCATTGTTAACTGCAAAAACTATGCACTTTGAGGTGTAAAGCCAGACAGGTAGGTTGCAGGAAAAGAGAGATGTGCAACATTTAAACATTAAGGCCTGACTTGATCATTTATCTGAAGCACAAATTAAGCAAATGTCGAGACAAATAAATAGAATCAAAGCCAAAAACCCTGAAAGACAGCTTGTGTTTGGTGTCCAAAGCTAAAATTGGTTTTCGGGTTAGGTGTCTGCAATTCTGCCTGTAGCACTATAATTTAAGTCACCAGGGTTTTAGAACAATGCTCCATCCAATCACAACGAGGCACAAGAGACACACGGTAATGTTTATCCATCTCACGGGAAAGAAATGTACAGCAGGTGTTATTTCAATCACAGCTGAACCATGCACTCTATTAATCTAAAGGCATACATGTGTCATATATTCATACAAGAAGACATATTCCTGACCTGAAGCTGATACATGGTGTCCAGGCAGCTATTCCAAGAAATGCTAAGATGTATCAGTGGGAATGCATATCGAATGCAGAAAAAAACAGTGTGATGTCTAAAACAAGGGTATGAAAATAACATGAGATGCAGTGAGAAGCTGACAAGCCACAGTAGGCCAAGGACTGGACCTTGTGGAACCACTGTCAAAAAATGCATGAGACAAGTAAAGGAAAAATGTAGAAAATGGCACATATTCAGGTACTCGGGTTAGCTCAAAAATGCCTAGACGATGTGGCCAGTTACTAAGAATACAGCGCTGTCCAGTATTTGGACAGTGACATATTTTGTTTTGGCCCTGTACTCTGAATGAGAGAATAGTTGGAATAGTTCAAAGATGCAAACCCTTAGTAAGCCTTAAGAATAGAAGGTGACAGTTTACAAAAAGTACTTAAAAAAAAAAAAAAAAAAAAAAACCTGTTCAGTTCTAGGATAGAGTGTTATAGACATACGAGACAAAGACCAGTCTTTACCAGAGTGATGGAAAGAAGAACGTGTGGGAAATACCGAACGGTCCAAAGCATACCACCTCATCCGTCAAACATGGTGGAGGCAATGTTATGGCTAAGGCATGTTTGGCTGCCAAGGGAACTGGCTCACTTGTACTCATTGATGATATCACTGCTGATGGAAGGATTCGTTGGATGACACTTCATCATGCTGCAGTATAGTGATACTAAACATACAGCCAAAGCAAGAAAAGAATTTTTGGAGTCAAAAACTGGACCTCAATCCAACTGAGAATAGCCTGATGTCAGAAAGCCCCTGAAACAAGCAAGAACTGAAAAAAATGGTAGTAGTACAGATGTACTATAGGGCATCACGATGGAAGATAGCAAGCAGCTGATGATGTCTATAGGCTATAGACTCCTGGCAGTCATGGACTACAAAGGATCTGCAAATAAAGATTAAATATAACTTACTTTCAGCTTATGGTAATTACCTTTGGCCCTATACAATAGGAGGATTATGTATTAAAACCACCACAATTCTTAAGCTGTTTACCTAATACAAATGTAAACACATTAAGGCAGAAAGTCGGCACTTTATAGCCATAATCATCATTTAATTTCAAAAACAACCTACCGCTGTACAGAGCCAAAGCAACAAAAGAGTATTACTGTCCAAACATTTTTGGACTGCACTGTAAGTTTAAGACTAACTCAGTTCTGTCAACTGAGAACTTGGAACTATGCAGTTAATGTCCAATTGCAAAAGATTATAAAACTTTTAAATGTTTAGCTGTAAAAACAATGACTTGCTGGATATATGCTTTAGTATTTATGGTTCTGATATAGAATATAAATCAATGGGAACACGTTAAAATAACGTATTACAAGAAATATTATGCTTAAACTGCATAGGGTCCCATCCAGTATTATTCTCCAACGAGAAAAGGAAGAGATAATCCTCAACTATTCCAGTAGAGGGTACTGTGGTAATCCCCACCCAATAAATGGAAATAACGTGGAAACAGTTTACCGTTTGCATTTCAACCATAATACTTTTAAGACGGATAAGAACGATCGATTTAAGGGACACATTTTGTCAAACGAACAAAATTTCTAAAACACCTGATTATCAGTTATTTCGCTTTGATAGTTTACCCGTTGTAAGTGTTCCGGGTGGTTAATATTCAAGAACGCGAAATAAAGCCAATTTCATTAGGCTATTATACGCATTGATATAGTCCCCTTAAAACATTTAAATAGATAATAAACGGTATTATGCTATAATTCGGAAAATAAGATTTCTTTAGGTCTATTATTAAAGATACACATAAGGGATTAAGAGATGGTCGTAGGTGAAATGGACATACGATGCGGTTTGCAATTGAGAATCTAATTAAGGGTTTATTTTCAATCCAGGCATACTGGTGTGGCGATGTATTTGCCGGTGTCGGCATACACATGGTGCCTGCATGCAACGCGATTGCACCAAGGTGAAGGATATTCGTGCACGGCACTTTGATGACAAGTAGAGGCAGCAGTGAGCAGCTCGGAGTCGGCGGAGTCCGTAGAGGTCTCCCGTGCATGGGTTTGTGAGACGATTATAAGAGAAGTACTGCAGGACTAGTCAGAAACGGAGCGAGATGGAGTGAGTGCATACTCTCAACTCAGAGTGAGCGATCGCCGAGGAGGACAAAAATTAGAGCGTTCCTTATTCTTTTTTCCCCCAAAATCTTTCTCCCATGCTTCATCATGCATGCCACTGAATTGGAATTATCGAGATAATAACGACGGCGACACGTTTTCCCCTTTGGGTTGTTTTTTCCACTGCAGTAAAAACGGCTTGATTCCCCCTCTCCCTCCCCCAGCCTAGGATTTGAGAGGGAAGCTATGCAGGTCTCTGATTGACCAGCAACAAGGCAAAGGGGGATATTTTTGCATCCAAGACAGCTACCCAGCTCGCTAGCTCCTTTGCTGGCACCGTCTCTTCGATTTAATCTTTACTTTTGCGTAGAGGAAAGTAACCGAATACCAATCTGTTACCTGGCAAACATATTGATAATTATCAAATTGTGTTATTTTGGGGTTTATCAACTAAGCTTTTAGTAGACGCCATTTTCTTAATTTTCCTCTTTCTTTTTAAAAGCCGCTTTCTGTTTGACAGATCGACCGGAGGATGTCATTTCTAATGACGATAGTATTAATGTAGATACATGGATTTTAAATAATAGACGTATTCGTATAGAACAGAAGAAATCAAGTGAAAAAACAGCACGAAATATGGGTAAGTAGTTTGCCAGCTCTTTCACTTGCCTTTGATTTCATGAGGTGAAGTACTTACAGCTGTCGATACCTTTCCAGTAAAATTAAACGGATTTGAATTTGCATTTTGACAGTATGTTGACTAATGCATTACCACTACGAAACTCTATTTAGCCTTGTGGTACGAAAGGTATGAGTTTAACTAGTTTTTATACTGACACGACTGATAGTCGTCGATGGGACCAGACCAGAGAGTTACAATGTTTAAACTTCAGCAAAATTTGTAACAGTTCGTTCGGGATAAGCGTGGCTTTTACCATTGAGTTCTTTTTATATAGCCTACAACCGTTAGTATAGGTCACAGTGTGTTTTAATCTTTATCACGAATGTAGAGCAAATTTAAAAGCAATGCGATTTTTAAAAGCTTGCCATACTCTTTATAAGTCGATTTCGGTATGGCAGCAGGCTTCACTCAACTTGGAGACTCGACCAATACACGGAACCCGGAGTCCGCAGATCCAGTAACTTATACCCTAAATCCCCCCCCCAAATGTTTGTTTTGTGACCGTCTGTTTAACAAATAGTCCGCGGTGTCAACAATTATACTGAGATCGCGAAAGGAAACGATTATTTTAAAAAAAGAAATACGCTAATCACTGGAAGTATAGAGTTTGGCTGCGAAATCGCGAAACGTCAGACTGCGCCGAGGCACGGTCGCTCCTGCGGGCTCCGTCCGCAGTTTCTAAAGGGCAAGTTTCACATCATCTTTATTTATCTGTACCCTGCGTTTTCTCCTGATTCATAAGTTGCTCCTGTAACGCAGATGGAAATATTCCTTCTTTGGTGTTTTAAGTGCAGATTATGCGGTGTATTGCGCGTAGCTAGTTTCACAGTAGTTTATGGCTATCTGGGTTTCCCCGTACTACACATCGGTAATGTCGAATATATTTATTTTCCCCATATATAGTCTATATTTACTCGCTGTTTGCGTTGAGGGAATCCCCTTTGATTGCAAGTTCTGCTGCAAAATTGGCTGCGTCCATTCTGTATTGTGGGGGTGGTTAAATACCTCGTTGACTATTGATCTTCAAGAAGGTTTCCACGATCTGATTTAAAGCCACCGGTTAAGGGGTTTCGGCGTATTCGCAGACTGCGACGCGGCCATTATTGTCACAAATCACCATTTGTACGTTTAATCGGCTCGCAAGGGGCTTTTCATGCTACGAAATGTGAAGGACAAGCAAGGCCTTTGGAGAGAAGAGGAAAACGACGTGACCGAGTGACAGGTTGTGGTTTCGGCTGGGTTTTGTACACGTTTGTACATATTTAGGCTTTGCTTTTGAAAGGGACGTGCAGTATGTCTCTGTGCAGTTTGACGGGGGCTCAGTTTGGCTGGCTGATTTGCTTGCGATGATTTTTCCAGATACGTGTGTCTGAGGACACTTTTGCTTTTAAATGAATGTCCGGGAAATAAAGATGACATTGTGTTTGTTTAGGCAGTGAATCCTCTGCTGGCGTGGAGCTTGGGCTCTGTGCAGTTGGTTGTGGGGAGAGGATTCCTTTGCACGTTGGCTTGGCTGCGGAGAAATTGGTCAATATAGCACTACAATATAACAAGCCGCCGGAATTCCTTTTAATATCCTCTGTTTAAAAACTGTACTGACACATCAAACGAGATCTGACTGGCATGTTGTGTATCCATTTCCTCTATGGCCTCCAGGGGTCATGGGGGGGGGCTCTAGAATCACTATTATGCCATGTGCTGTTCAAGGTCTTCCAACAGGGCTGGTTTTTAAACCTGTATAATAAAAGTAACATGAATTGGCACTCTTTGTAAAACGTACTGTTTTGATTGGCATGGTTCACATAATCTGTCTCTCAAATTTGGGTCTTGGGCCTTTGTGAAATGGAAGCAAAAAGCAGCTATATCGTATACAGATAGTAAAGGCTGATCGGCAGTGTCTCATAAATAGTTGTTTTTGGTTGGTATTACAGAACAGTACATTGACATAATGGTTTCTCTGTGGGGAAATGTCAATGCTTGCCTTATCAGTGCTATTCAGCAGACGTCATTTGAACTCCTCCGGCAATAATTTGGCATGATGATCCTTTTACTTAGGATCTCATTCAGTGTAGTTCATGGGAAATCAACAGTGTCTTGAATGATGAGAATACTTCCCCTTTTCAGACTCGTTGTCTATAAACCTGGACGCTTTATGAATTGCTGTCAGGTGTGTGTGTGTGTGTGTGTGTGTGTGTGTGTGTGTGTGTGTGTGTGTGTGTGTGTGTGTGTGTGTGTCTTTTTTTTTTGGAGAGGTTTTATTTGAACAGCATGTACCCTAAATCAAAGCATTGTTTTAATAATGTATAGTATCCATTCCTGAAATGATCTGAGCAGGGTGTGAGGACCGCTCATAGACACGACAATGGGCTCACAGTGATAAATAGTGACAAGGGATGTGGAGTCCTCCTTCCTGTAGGGGGTGACATCTGAGAATGGGGCTTCTTCTTCTTTTGTTTACTTAGGCAAGTAAAACATTTTGTCTTTTGATTGCTAGACAATTTCAAGCCATGACATTATTGGAGATTTTATTTTATGATGATGCTTTGTCAAAGAGATTACCAACAAATCATATTAGGAAACAAAGGACATCATCAATTATTTAAAACATTTAACACTTAACCTCAAGGTTATGCTGTAATAAGGATAGTGAGTAATGTAAAAGTTATGTAAGAATAATCTTTTTGGGTGGAGTCCATTGTTTGTTGATTTTCCCACAGAACAGTTTGAATCAATGATTTTCTCAAGTGTAAATGATAGTTGCGGCTGGATAATCTTTAAATATACTGGTCACTTGTCATACTAGATGGAATTTAAAGAATGGGTCCCTATTGATATGAATGAAAAATGCTGTTCTCAGTTTGCAATCAGGCTCATTGATCATTTACATGCTGCTTCTTTTGAATATGGTTTTAAAGTCCTCGTGGTCAGCAGTGCATTAAAAAAAAAATTCTGTTTAAAACGGTAACAGTTTTTTTTTAAAATCAGAAATGCATACTTTGTGTTTCAAAAAGATTTAATTTCCTACATTCCTTTTTGGGACTGGATTTCACTGGAGTCAGTCCAAATCCTCACGGGCGCTAAAGGAAAAGGGAGAAACGTCCAAGGACAAACCAAGTTATTGGCGGCATTACAGGACAGAATATCGGCGCATGCCTTACCTTTTTGGCAGCGCACTGGAGGAGCTGTGTGGGATTCCTGTTACTGACCAGCCATTTTGTATCCCATGCTGTGACCTAAGAGGCTTGCCCATTTGCCCATTAATTAAAAGTCAAATCCTTACTGTACACTAGGCTGGACGAAGTTGCACGTCCGACAGAATGTATAAAGTTTGGTTCAATCTGCAAAATGCTAATATGTGGCTTCAGATCCTTACAATTCAGTGTAGCTAGCATGCTAATATGGGGCTCCAGGCCCTTACGATTCGGTGTAGCTAGTATGCATGCGGCCACTCTGTTCCTTTATGCCCCCCCCCCCCCTTATTTTCTTGTGCCGAATGACTGATCCACCGTTATACCTCGGCATCACTGCAATCTAGAGCCTGCTGTATCGATGGATGATGGCTCTGCTCTGTGTAGAAGGCCTATGTGGTTAGTTTTCATTGTCCCGTTTCAGTAATTTCATGTCTCGTTATGGCTATTTTATCCGCATGTGGGCAGATTGCTCGCATTTCCTGTTCTGTGTAGATGGATCTCTTGCAGGGGGTGAGACCTAAGGACTCGGAAGCAGGAGATCATTAAAATCAGGGACCCCCACGTGAAGGGTTTGTGCGCTGGGCGTTAGGGCTGACATCCCGGCACAGACGGTTGGGCTAAGACTAAGCAGCCTGTAACAGGCTACCATTAGGCTATCGTCCATAGGGCTCATATGCACACAGCAGTAGACAGCCCTGCAGTGCCTCACAAACAGCTTATGAATGGGGCCTATTGTTCTCCCTAGAGTCCCGTCTACAAGTGCGTTCCCCTTGTTGATTTGCAAGATTCTGTTTGTGTTGCCGTACCAGGAAGTTATTAAGGATAAACTCTGTTAGTGTGGTCTCACTCTAGCGCACACCCTGCCTTTTGTTTACAACCTTTGGAGAGGTGGGGGGAGGGGCCGGGAGGGGGAGGGAGGGGGGCTTCCTATACCATGTAGTAGTACTTCTTATTTTTTCATTTATAACCATATTGTTCAAGGTTATTAAAAAATTAATAACATGAGGAAGTAGCTTAGCGATTTAATTTTGAAAAGAGTCGGAGTTGGTAAATAGGTTGTTATGTAGGCCTTCAAACCAGACCTGAATATGGCTGCAAACGCCTTTTTTGTGCACTGTCTAGTCATGTGATTTTCAAATGAGTAAGTGGTTAAAGTGGTTTGGGCTGTCGCGGTGCAGATGTGTTGGATGGTGCCTTCTGAATTTCCTGAGACAAGGTGCTTTATGCCTTCACTTGATTAATACTACCAGATTTGGGTTTTCTTCTAAGTAGTCTTTACAAATTCAAAGTGCTCTCAGTTGCATTTTTATAGCTGGTTGTTATATGCAAATATTTCATTTTTTTTTTTGTCTTGATCTGAAACTTTCAAGTGAAATCCAATTATCTAATCCAGGGGTGTCAAACTCCAGTCCTGGGGGGCCGGAGCCCTGCACAGTTTTTAGTTTCCCCTCATTTAATACACCTGATTCAACTCCTTGTGCTAATTACCACACAGCTCTTGAGCTGAATCATTTGTGGTAGAATAGGAAAGAACTAAGCTACA
>JAODLD010000046.1:26121694-26147374 GCA_026781065.1 Mormyrops boulengeri
CTTGTGCTAATTACCACACAGCTCTTGAGCTGAATCATTTGTGGTAGAATAGGAAAGAACTAAGCTACACAGGGCTCCGGCCCCCCCAGGACTGGAGTTTGACACCCCTGATCTAATCCTTTATCTAACATGTATCTGTGACTGATTTCAGCCAGTGTTGTCGAAGCTATTGATGTAACCATAATCACTTGTAAAGCACTGGTGGTTGGGACTCAGGCGGTGGTGTCCAATCTCTGCACTGAGGCTGAGGAGGGCCAGGTTTCTAGGGTGAGAAGTTCAGTGCCACCCATCCCAAGGATTTGCATAAATGTAACGTGTCGATAGGCCACATCCAGTTTGTGGATTTAGGCTTTTGCACCAGACGTTATAAACGCTCCTGTTGGCTTTTGCTAACGAGTGCTACCGTTCTGCTACCCCAGCTAACGACATATTGCATGTAACAAGACCTCTCAGTGAGAATCCTCAGCCGTGCGACAGGCCTGCCTCAGCAGGGTGTCTGAGTTTTATGACAGAGGTCCCTTCCAGGCCTCCTCAGAAGCACCCTGTGAGGGCTCTACATACTCCACATGCAGAACACAGTAGTTTGTCTTAGCACTGCGGGACTCCAGTCCATCTACTGTCGCCGGCAAGGCCAGATCCTTATTCTGGCCAGAGACTTGGAGTCTTGTGGGCCCCGATCAGAACACTCTGCTTTTAGCCTTAAAAGGGACGGAGCTTAGTCGCAGCCTTTTTCTACGCAGGTCTGGAATTTTCTCTCACTGTGTGAGTGCTGAGCGCATGCTTAGGAGCAGATGTGAATGTCTTAGCGAGGCTCATCTTTCATGAATTTCTACAGGCTGACAGGATTCAAAGCAATCATTTTAGACAGCTGTGCCAGTCCCTTTATAGAAAATGATTATGAAATAAGAACTTCGACTGCTAGATTGTGTCAAAGTAATTCAGTTTGAGAGGATTTTACTTTGCCTTAAGACTTTATGGACTGTAGCAGATCTCAGGCTGTTTTGCACCTCATCCCATCTTCCTTTGCAGAATTGCCCTCTTGTGAAAGTGTGCACAAACCAGATAGTGATCTGAATAAGCACACACAAACTTTCTGTCTAGACCTAAATAAAGAAAAAAGTTTGTATGTCTGTTTGTCTACACACAAACCATGGACTGTTGTATGCATTTATCCCTTGAAGATAAATCAGTGAGGGTGTGGAAAATCTTTTTTGGATAATATTTAGTATTTGTGTTGTTTTTGCTTCGTAAACCTTGCTAAAAACAATGATTTTTATATTTGCTTTTTAGTCTTCACATCGTGCAGTATCACGGCTGATTTAGTGGTTCTAAATGCTTTCTGTGTTGTAACCGGATGTTAAGTGGACAGAGGAGCACTATAGCAGAGGAGGAACATTTCCTGTTGGCCTGAAGCCCACGACCTGCTGGTTTATCCTTCATTGCTGTTTACTCCTATCACAGCACCAAATTAAGATGACCTCTTCATCACATGACCTCTTCCAGTTTATTCCCATTACTGGTATTCATTTATGTTGCATTGAGATAATTAAGAAAAAAAGGTGTTTAGTTTAGGACTCTCTACTAGAAGCACAAGCCCAGAATGACATTGTGTCCATGGACTGATGTAGTCCTCCCTTTTTTTTTTTTTTTAACTAGTCTGGTTGGTTTCGCAATAAGGTGCAGTACAGTTTTAATTGGCTTGTAAAGCCCAGTTATTCGCTAATGTGAAAGTGTGATCACAGAACAGATACCTTGGGAAAAGTCGATGAGAGTTTGGGAATCGTAGGAGCTCATAAAGAAGGTTTGAAAACAAAAACCGCTGTATTTCATGTTAACAGATGGGGCGATTATACCAAACCATATTACGACCTGAACCAGGCTTTACTCAATTAGGCTGCCCTTTGAAGGCCCTCTAGGGGCGGTGGGGTTTACGTTCTTGTAAAATGATTTGCTTCACCAAACACTGTTGACGTGGTTATCATTCAAGTAGAAGGAAATCCTAAGGGGCTGCAATGGATATCGGATTGTCAGGTGTGTAGTACTGTCCATCTGTGAATGTGTGCATGCCGTTCCGTTTTTACGTAGCGCTGACATTCCTCCGCTAAAGATTGTGTCTAGATTATCGACTTTTGGCTGGAGTTTTATGTTCGTTGTATTTTCGGATGCATGCTTGACAGATCATGCTATATCTCCAACGGATGGCCTTTGTTGCTCTGATTGATCGATGCTGGGTGGGCCTGCATTTAAATGCTTACTCTGGTATAAGTTTCCTCATTGAGGTACCCAAAGTGCCTTTTAAACCAATTAGAGTGGTCTTCATGAATGTGAAAGATGTTTCCATATGTCATCCTTCATGAACAGATGGATTATCCAGGCATGTCTGTTGGTATAATTTGATGTCAGACGGATGTGTTGAAAGTGGTGTTTGTGGCCTGGGTACGCAATTTATCACACTGTCACTGCATCCTGGCTGTTTGGAACCTCACCTCTTTTGAAGCACTGCATGTTTAATTTTTCTTTCCCTCTTTTTGGTTCAGCTGGCAGTTGCCTCTTTTCATTCAAGCTCAGTTTCTTAAGACTGGTCTTTCTTGCTCAGTTCGACATTAAGCATTTGCTGATGTTCTGTAGGTTTACTTGCATGTTTCGTTCGTGTTTTTTAGTTGCGACTCCTGTATTTAAGGTTTATCCAGACAGCCCAAGATGAATGATGTGCAACCACCCAGGGAAGTAGTTTTCTCTGAACCTTCTTTAAGAGAATTTCTACTTTGAAACCACATCCTTTCTCTGTGCGTGCAGTGACTTTTCACTGTGGGAAACGCCGTTCCTATTTAACTTTGGCCACTGTTCCGCAAAAGTACGTGGTCTAGGTCTAGAATTTCTGTTCGGCCAGAGGCAGTGGCGTCCGGCCGTGTCAAAATTAGGGTTGTTTGCGGCTCTGCGGGTTAAGACTCTGTGGCTTTTGATTGGAAGGTCACTGGTTCAAATCCCAAGGCTGGCAGAGAGATTTCACTGTTGGGCCTTTGAGCAAGGCCCTTAACCCCGGTTACCCCAGGGAATAGCTGACCCCGCCCTCTGATCCCCACTTGTACATCGCTTTGAAGAAAAGCTTCTGCTAGATAAATAGATGTAAAAGTAAAATCTGTGAGGTTGTATTGGTCAGGCATACTGACAGCAGGTCTCTAAATGTCAGTGATCTGTGGAAACTGAGGAGCGCTGAGCAATCAGACTCCTGTCTGGATCTCAGCTGGGCACCGGACACTAAGGCCCCGTGATTTGTTTGCTATGATATGTATGGATGAAAGTCTGACTAACACAAAAGCCTGCTCCTAGATATTAGATATTCATTCACCTTGCTACCTATTGTGGAGGTTAAGGAAAAGCTATAGCAAAACTACCAAAATCACTGGATTAGAAAGCAGTATAATATAGAGAGAGCAGAGTTCTTTTTAAGTGATGCTAGTGTCTTTCTCCACAGTCTCAGGATTTGTATATTATTCCTAAATTTGGTTTCTGCAGTATTTAGAATATGAAATGCCTTGTACTGCTGAACTAAAGAGAAGATATGGATATATCTGCCTTAGTGGTTAAGGATATTGTACATTGTGGTTTTGATACTTGCCCCTGCTGCAGATGACTTGAGCAAGATTGAAATTACTCCAGTAATGTTCTGAATGTATAAATGCTTGTAAATCACACTGGGATTTGCATGAATATCACTAATAGTCAAAATCTTGGTTGGGGAGGATGTTAAGGTTCTCTGCAGCTGATTCAGTGTAGGCTTTGCAGAATATGTACTGTTGAAATAACCTGTTGATAAACGGGTTAAAAAAAAGCCTGTGCACACAGTCTTACTGATCCTTCTTGCAAGAATCAACAACATTTTGAGAGGGGCTGAATAGGAGCGTTTCCCTTCTGATAAGTGGACCTTGTAAGTGCAGTGTTTTCAGCAGTATTTATTTGGTTATCTTTCTAAAATCCATCTTCTCTGCTTCAGTGGCCTACCATCAATGGTTATTTTAACCTCTTGTGACTGTCAGTGGAAACTGTCGTGTTTGTCGTACTGCAACGAGGCGTGAAGTATTGCCGGAGGATTCTGTGAAGCCGTAAGTTAAGTTACAGATCTCCGTAAGCACCCCCACACCCCGTGCTCTTTCACAGGGGGTTACGTAATCCAAAGGAAAGGTGTGTTTTGACTCACAGATTAGTGGATCTGAGAAGCACGGCTTGCACGGGCCTGTCTGCTCTTCCAGATGATTACTTCACCCATTATTTCCATTCAGTTAAATTGAGGGTGCAAACTTTTATTAATCCTCCACTTGCCGTCCTGTTGGTCAGTCTCATGCCACCCCCACCCTCCTGAAACTCATTTGAAATGTTGCGTGAAGCTTAGAGCCTCACAAGACTGCAACTTCTAATATAATACTGTTTTTCGTCCAAATGGGTCGAAACTTGGGATGGCCGATGTGGGAATACCTCAAAGACGTCAGTTTCACTCTCTAGTTTTTAGCTATTTTTGCAGCTGTGTTTGTTTCTATGTGGTTTAGGTGCTAGAGATTATAAGAGCAGGGACCCTCAGGCAGCTGTGACCTTTTCTTTGTCCATCCGGTTCCTTGACTACTGCACCACTTGCTGGCAAACGCTGTAGATGGTGCCAATAGAGAGGTCCAGTTGCCATCCAAGAGACACCTCGCCATCCCTTGTGGTTCTTGTGTTTTATGGTGCTACTGTGAAACTGCTAATTGGTCCACAAGTCTTGCTTGAGTATCATAGTGACTAGCGTGTAGTACGCCTGTTGTCCTTCGGTGCCAGTGATATTGGTTGGGCGAGGGTTTCAGCGGTGAGATTTGACATCGAGCTGATATTAGTCGAAGCTTTATGTCCGACGCCGGGCAGAGAAGTGAGAGTCGGGCACCAGCTGCGGCTCACACGACGAGTACGTAAATGCCGGAGCGCCTTGCAAGGCTCCATGTCTATCGCTGCCTGGGCGTGATTTGCGTGACAGCCCGGCGGCTGCCTGGCGCTCCAGCTGCGTCCCCCGGTTGTTAGTCAGCGGTCAAGTTCCAGCCGCTCAGCTGTCACCCACCCTGGCAGTTGCAACTGAAAGGGTGGCAAATGCGTAGCTCAGGCCCAGTGGGGGTGGGAAAGCGGGGAGCAATGTTAGTGAGCTGCCCCCAAAATACCGATCAATATACACCATGGCTGTATTGTCGTCGTTTAGCCGGGACAAACGTTTGTTTATAATAAAGTGGTATTTGCTGCCCCCACCCCCAAGGATGGTCTTTTTTTTTTTTCTTTTAAAATCCTCACAGTAACAGCTGAATCTTACCCGATTTCTACGCCACAGTCATGTGATCTCCCTTTGCGGAATTGGTTGAACGTGTTGAGATGTGAGGCTCGGCTTAATGTTTCTTATGGAACGACGTTAAGCAAACGAAAACGTGACCAGTCAAGCGGTTGTAGACAAGCTTTAAGTAAATCCTGTTTCTTGGGCCCCCATGGCCCAGCATAGGACAGCAGGTAAGGAAAATGGATGGATGTACTGTGTGATATTTGTTTAGGATTTTTCTAATGTTACTGCTGGAAAACCTTTTGTGCTTGTATCTCACTGAAACTGTCTTTGCATTACAAATAGTCCAGAGAGGAAATGTATTTTGCTGCCAATTTCTCATTCACCTCCGGAAACTAGCAAGCAGTAAGTAATCTGTGACAGTCTGTGAGGAATAAAGACATTTATCGGTTGTCACTTTTGCCGAAAACTGACACAAAAAGGCCTGCTAGTCGATTTGCAGAGTACCTTACTTTTTCAGGACAACTACTACTTGCATACACCACTGATTTAATCAATTTTAGTGTGTGATATGTCACTGAATAAAATGTACCACATTGAGGTCTTGTCTGATTATTCCCCATTATTGGATTGTGTCCACAAAAAAACAAAAGTTAGAAGCACCAGAGAAGGTACTGACCTCTGGTTTAAAGTGGGAGGATCTTCTCCGCACCTTGAGTCTCCATTAGACAGATGCGGTTACCCTGGAGACGAGCCCAATGGGTGCTCAGCAGTGGGGGGGGCCCTAAGCGAATGGCCCCCAGTGTCTGGCAGTGGTGCCAGAGACCAAGTTTTATTAGTCTTTCCATGCAACTTGACCTTGTTCATTTTGGACTCATTTATTGGACGTTTACTGCACCACACTGTAATGTTTGAAAGGTATTTTTAGAAGTAGATGAATTCTAAAAATGATTAGATTTCCCCCGAGGGAAATTCTTGCATTTTTTGTTAATGCTCTGCATGACGTATAGACGGCTTCAAGATGGTACTTCTGAGAGAGATTCAAAGTTGGGTTGTTGGAGACATGGATATTCTGCATACAAACTCAGATGGACACATCAGTTACATCAGTGAAACATTCCTGGAAGGAATGAAGCTAGAATCAAGGGTCACCTGCAGTGACCAAGCTGCGGTCAGATATATTACTCCAGTATGTAACGGACCCACACGTATCCTTAGACTGGTGTTTGTCCATCCAGTCCTTGGGGGACCCCCAGACGATCCACGTTTTTGCTCCCTCCCAACTCCCTGCCAAAGAGTCCACATTGTGGCTCCTGGGAAGCGAACAAAGCCGTGGACCCGGGGGGTCCGCGAGGATCGGGCTGAGAAATGCTGCCTTACACCAGGGGTCTCCAACTTTATTTATTGGGTGGGTGGGGTGTTGGTCAAGGCTTCATAATGAGACACATTCATAATACTGCTTAGAGGTCATTTAAATTATGATTAATTGTAGCATAGTTGCAGAATTCTACCAAATAACACCTTTCCATACATCAATTAATTATAAGATGTTGCCATACACCGTGTGATTTTTCTCAGGTTCCTGCACTCAATCATGGGTGATTTGTCTGTTTATCTCAACATGCTCATTATTTTAAGTATGGTTACAGTTGTATCTGCTGAGACAGGTGGTTTTTGGAGATGGCCAAAATTTTCCTTGTCTTTTTTTAAATCTAATTGTTACAAATTTTAAAAAATCTTTCCGGGTTTCAACTGCGCGCGGTGTTTTTTTTTTTTTTTTTTTTTTTTTTTTTTTTCCTTCACTCATTTCCGCAGGAGGGAGGCACAGAATTTCTTTGCGAGCTTGACGTTTCCAGTGGAGGTGGAGTCAGGAGGCATCTGAGGATGCAACAGAGCTGTCAAACTGGAGTGCTGGGTCTGACTGCTCCACATTTGCTCTGGTGGCTTTTTTGTTAAGATGCCGAAAGGTCTGGGCAGCTCTTTGAGCAGAACTGCATGACGCTGGGATTTCTGGCCAGACCTGAGGTTTATTAATGATCTATTTTTTATTTTTTTTTTTTCCCTTTCCTGAGTAGCGAGCAGGACAAAATGCACAGGTGTAATTGCTGTTCAGGTATAATAAAATGTCATGAACCATGTCAGGCTGTTCAGATGTGAAGGGCGTTTTGTTCTGAGTCTGCTGATGGAACAAAAGCAGAACTAGCCAACATATACAAACGCATGGAATGAGGTACAGGTGGGTGTAGATAAATTCCAGCTAATGGTCTGGGGACTCTCCCTCTCAAAGACATCTGTGTCACAAAGTTAAAATTTAACATATGGAAAACATACACAGAAATGTAATGGCACCACATCTTAGTGTTACTTTAGTTTTTGTTTAATCTTGCTGAGTCCCCTGTGTGTTTTGAAATGCTTAATTCCTTAGTTATCAAATAACCATTTAATTAACACATTAGGTGCTAATAACCCCTTGCTGTTCTTCAATGATATCCAGTGACTTCCTCATGATGGCGTACCCATTACATGGAGACCGTACCGACCCTTCCCTGATTGCGATGGTCCGTGTTACGATATTTCCACCTTACAGTGGGTAAATGTTTTGGACTTTCACTAGATTATTCAATAAATCACATGAGATATTTAACACTTTCTTTTAAAAGAGGCCTCGTGTTAATGATTTTGCCTGACTATAGGTCCGCTTTCTGCCGAAGCTGATGCCAGTGTGCTTTTGTTTCTCTGGAGCTGCTGTCACGTGTGAGATGGACAAAGTCCACATAACAAGGAAGTAGCTGTGAGCTCTGGCCAGCAGTGAGCTGCAGGTGTTCAGACCAAAATAGCAAAAGTTCCTGGCTGGTGATGCCCCCCCGCAGCCCCCCTCCCACCACCCCCCACCGCCAACATGTCCAGATACCAGTTTGTTTGCATTTAAGCCTTTAAAGGCCAGAACAGTCATTACACAAGAGCTTCGTTTGTCGTCTCAGATTTTCCTTTGCACAGTGAGTGCAGTGTTCAGCTAGCTTTATCTATGTCATCGTCGTCAACAAAGCGCTTGTTTTACCGGGATACTGTGTGTTATGGTGGTATAGGCTTGGGGGGGGGGGGGGGGGTTTAGCATGAAGCTTACACGTCCTCGCTGCATTTCATTTGCCAGCAGCAAATGTGTTCTCGATCTCCTAGAAAACAGAAGCCCAGTGCCTTTGTAGTGCACCTTTTTAACTTCCCTTTTTAAAAGGCTGCAGATGGTGAGGTCACTTTGACTAGGTGAAAGTTATGTGGTACTGGAGTGTTCTCGTTTTGGCTTTTGAAATGATTTCCATTACATGGGTCGTTGCATATCGAAAGTAAATTATCCCAGATATATCCATTGTATAGCAAAACCAAAGCTTTAAGATGGAAATGAAGAACAGTGAACCGCAACGCTTTATTCCCATTTTATGGCATAAAGACCATTTGAACTGCTTCTTTCAGCAGTGATATTACCTTTTAGCTTTAATTGTTTTGACGTTTTTCAGTCTTCTACCGGTTGAAACATTTCATACTCTCTCTTCTGTGCTTTGATACTCACTGTTCCGTAAAATAAAATCTTTTCAAAACATTTAATCTAGTTTTGAGAACGGCACGCTTGTTAACAGATTTTTTTTTTTTTTTTTTTTGCCCTTTATGGATGTGAACCTGTGTTTGTTTTTATGATAGGTCAAGAAATGGACATTCAAGGAATGTCTGGCAGTTATGACACTGATCACCTTTTTGCTTGTGGAAATGTTTCCCCTTTTGAATAGATTCAAATTCCTTCTGCGTGTACAAACTTGACGCTCCCCGCTTATAAGCTTCATTCCCCTAACAGGAAAATTCTGCAGACGGCTCCACTTTTGCCTTCCTGCCGTTTAAATGTGCAGACATAAATTAGAAGACCGCTCCTTTTCAACTCCTTTTTTTAAAGATGGATTATTTATTCATTAATTTGTTAATGGAATCACTTTGTTTTGAACGCATCTTGCTGACCTCCGGTGCCGCTTCGCTGACACTGATGAATCTATTTTGACATCTGATGTTTCACAGCCTGAAGCCAAAGTGTTGTTAGCTGGGGCTAATTGGGACATCTAGGATGTGCATCTCGAACTGTCGTAGCTACATGTTGTGTCTGAAGTGCGTTAACTGCCATGTCAAGAAACCGTGAGTTTGTTCGTTTTCACCTGATGGAATTAATATAGTGCAGTAGAGGATCTTGGGTGACAAACCAGTTCTGTCCTTTAGGGATTTAATGAAAATGGCTCCTCTGGAACAGGAATTGAATTTGACATCAGGTCTCCCTTTCCTGTGGCCTACTCATCTTGTGGATCTGCGGGTTTTTTTTCGGTACGGATTTTGTTTAAAGCCCTTGCCGCTTTCCTCTTTCAGTGCTCTGGTGCCTGTGTTGTTTCAATGTCAGTCACATTGTGAGGAAGGGAAAGGAAAATGTGAAATAATGCAGCCCGAGCCGTATGGCAGAAATTTGCCTGCTGGTATTTCAGTCTGGCTGGGCTGCCGCGCCGCCTTTGGATTTTGATTGTTGCCGAGGCGCTGCTGAGCTATCCCCGTGTTTCTCCAGAAGAGTTACGCTAATTATGTAAGTGAAATATGAAATGTGGGTGGAGCTAAGCTCTCTCAGATCTTAATTCTGTTTTTTTTTCCTCCACAGTTTCTCCTGGAAAAAATGGTCTTTTTGTGGGACTATTGAGATTTCAAGAGCAATAGCACTGTGGAATATCTGAGCCCTTGTTCACTGCTACTGTCACGCTATTTTACTAGACAGATTTGCTCCTGATATCCTGGTCGCTCCTGGTTTCTGTCTCCCGAATCACACTTCGGGAAGTCGATGGAGCAGAGAGATCTCTGTATCCCGTCCCGACCGAAAGGGGGTGACGTTGAATTCTACCCCAGTGGAGGCTCAGCCAGCCAGGGTGACCTCCCAGAGGGCACCGGTGGTCTGCTCTCCACGCCCGGGAAGGGACTCCCTGCCACAGGGGAGCGACTTGATACCGAGGAGGACGATGACTTGGGCCTGGGCAGGGACGTGGACGTCAACTCAAATCCAGACAGCGAGAAGTGGGTGCCCAGCGATGGGCTGGAGGAGCAGGAATTCTCCATCAAGGAGGCCAGCTTCTCCGAAGGCAGCCTGAAGCTGAAGATCCAGACCACGAAGCGAGCCAAGAAACCCCCCAAGAGCCTGGAGAATTACATCTGCCCTCCTGAGATCCGCATCACTATCAAGCAGCCTGGGGAGCAGAAAATGGCCAAGCAGATCAAGAACGGCAAGAGTGGCAAGGATGAGGACAAAGGACTTTCCAAGAAGAAGGTGAGCTTTCCTTTAAGGGAACCTACAGCGACCTAAAGCCTGACTAACCTTATTTACAGGTGGCAGTAAAAAGCTGCAGTACAACTTGATTATAAGTGAGGACTGGACACATTATCCTTTGTGCCAGTTGCTGTATTTTTCAGTGCATTTTGAAGTAATTCTGTGCCTTTAGCCTGAAATGCTTTTATCCAGGCTTTGAGTCATACCTGTGTAGCCACGTCACTCACCACCCTCCAGTTTTTGCCCAAATTTCTAAAGATCATATCATTTAATAATAGCCACTCTTCCTCCCACGCCTTGTGATGTCACCGGCCTATCTAGCAGCCTGTTTTGCCGCACTGTGTTCCGTCGGAAGATGTTATCTCTCGTGGCTGGTAAACCCAGTGAATGCGAGTGCTGAAGGCTGGCGTGTGGCTCATTTTGCCAGAGGTAAATTAGGTAGGCTTTTCACTTCTGAAGGGGGAAAGGTGGAGGTGAGATGGTAATTACACTGATAATCATGGGGTGCAGAGTTCATACTGATTTGTCTGGATGAGTCGCATGAGTAGTTGTGAAATACACAAGTAGGTAGACAAAATAGTGTTGATTTCAACAGTGGATGACTTGTCAACAATGTTTTTAAGTGGCAAGGCTATTTTTGTTCCGGAAATGGTTTCATTTTATGATGAAAATAATACTTTGCTGAAATCGGTTTGCGTGGTGGTGGTGAAGCTTTGCACAATACATCAAAAATATGATCTGAGTGTTTCAAATAATAGAATATTAAAATCTCAAGAGATTGTTTTCCAGTTGCCTATAATTTTTTGAGCCCTAAAGGGCAAATCAGAGGACACACTTAACATTTTGAACAAGCTGTTGCCCACAATCAAATAGATTGTCGTGCATTGCATTTAGTATAGTTCGTGTCAGAATACTTGGCTATTCAAATAGTACTTACTCTTCCGCCATGAGTATTTTGATGACTGAGATGCAACTGGACCTATTGAGGTCACTAATGCAATGGTGATGGACAGAAGTGGTTAAGCAGAGTAATTTCTGCAAGTACTACATACGTCTCCAAAAATTCATTACGGAACCATTTGAAGTGCCGTCCGTCCGTCCAACTTTTAACCGCTTATTTTGGGCAGGGTTGTGGGATGAAGATGGATGTTTTCCCAGCTACGTAGGGCACAAGGCTGGTGTACATCCTGAATAGTATTCCAGTCCATCACAGAATACACTCGCACACTGTGGGCAATTTAGGGATGCTGGTTAACCTGCCTGCATGTCACTGGCCTGCAAAAGGAAACGAGAGAAACCCAGAGCATACCCATGTGACACAGGGAGAACGTGCAAACACACAGAAACCCAGAGCATACCCATGTGACACAGGGAGAACGTGCAAACACACAGAAACCCAGAGCATACTCATGTGATACACAGTGGCATTGGAATTAGAACCGCAGAGGTTTGGGGCATCAGTGCTAACAACTGTGCCCTCCCTCCCCTTTGAAAATTTGAAATCCTTGTATTATTGTAAGTTGGGAAAAAGCTGACACACATCAAACAGTTGCCTGTCCTATCCATACGGCTTCCATAACTACTTAAGTGATGAGCTTGGACCCCCAGCACAGAACATAACATAGAGCTTACGATATCACAGGCACCAAGCTGGGAATGGGAGTCTACCCCCCCCCCCCATCCCAGGAGCTGTTAGGCCTCGCTGCTAGCCACTGCTCCACCTCCATTTCGCAAAGGGTAAATCTCTTTTCTTCTGGGTTATAAGGTAGTGAATAAACAATAGATCACGTATTCTCTGTTCTGTTGATCATTTGGCGCAAATAAATTGCATCCTAACCAAACAGTTTAGTGACTTTTTCAGAATTATCCACCGCATCTTAAGAACTTCAGGTGAATTTTTCAATCGTTTCAATGAATAAATTTTCACAGCTTCGGCCAGTGTTACCATCTGATGTAGTCGCCATTTTAGAATGCAAGATTGGAATTAGACACTGAATATTTTTCAAATTCATGTGCAGCATAATTTAAAGCAGAATATAAAAAAATGCAAAGTAGCAATGGTACATTCTTACAGTTCCTGTTTTTGCTGCTCGTTTTCCATCTTTGTTTTTTGTTTTTTGTGAAAAATGGAGGCAGGAATGGGGAGAGCTGAGGCTTCGGAGACGGAATGAAAGAAAGGGATTTTAATGTTGCAGACCTGCCCTGTAATTTAATATAATTAGGGAGAAAATGCTTGCTTGCAGAGTAGCAAAGTGGAACTGCCAGCATCAGCAGCTTTCAGCAAGAGCACCGAAGCTCAAATTGATCTTTTTTTTTTTTTCTTTCCTGAGGAATATAGTTGTTAACCTTTCCAGCATAAAAATCCCATCTGCCTCGACCGTCTCATTTGAGAGGGAGACCCAGTTCTTATTTTCGCTGTGAGTATTTATTATGAGGTCCTGGAGGGAAACAGGCTAGTTTGACTAATTAAAAAATAAAATCCACAGTCTGCACATGACTGTACTGCGTTCCAAATACTTTGATCAGAGATCAAAAATGACATTACTTATGCTTCGTCATATTCGGGTAGGTGTAATGTGTCTTCGTAATTGCATGAGCACAAAAGTACACATTTTAATGTCTCTTCCGGTTCTGAAAGCCATCTAGCTGGCCTGACACATGATAACAGGGAAAAATATACGTCCAGCCAGGCCTAGGCTTGCAGTTGAAGTTCTGTGTAGTTGCAGTGATTATATATGCACAATGCATCACTGTTGTGACTGGTATTCGGCCTTCTTAAATGCAACATCCACAGACAATTTTTGCTTAATGAAATGGTTTTTAATATAAAGGAAAATGTGCTAAACATTTCTGTCACTGCTGATTACTGCTCAATGTCTTCACTGCGCAAGAAAAACAAACTTTCCTTTTGGCTTGCTCTCTGCTCCTGGTAAAACACTAACAATTTCCAGTGGCTGTGGATAATTGCATTTTTGTCTGTTTTAGCAATAATCAAACGGTAGTCTTGCAAATTATAAAGTATGTGGTGATAATTGCTTATCTCACTGCTATCTCGGCGTCTGTTTGCCTTAGCTGGCAATAAGTGTAAATCAGAACCAGTACCTCATTATGATCCTGTTACTGTAGCCTTACTGCTCTGATAAGCTGTGGGTGACAGAGAGGGGCATGACATTTGAAATCTGTGTGATGATTGCTTTGGCCCACATTCCCTACGGGAGCACACACTGTCACTAGAAACCTGTTTCCTGATGTGTGATGGGCTGGTTCAAACTTCTGGGAAGAAGAGAGAAGCTCAGCCGTGTCTGACACGCTGTTTATCTACCGATCTTTGAGTTATCTGACAGTTCGTGGTTGTCTATCTGAAATGAGCCCACTTGTCTTGTTGCAAGGGTGTCCATCTTTTTGAATTGCTTCAAAGATACAATGCCAAGGAGTCTGCCCAAGAAGCCCGTCTCCGGCCTGCATAGATTTTGTGGCCTCTTGATGGTCAGTTTACCTACTGTTGGCTGCAGTCCGAAATGGCCAGGTGCGAATTAATGTGTTTACTGGGGACAGTTGTTTGCTCTGTTCTGTTTGGGCCCAATGAGAGTATCTGTCTTGTTTTTCCTGAGTGAACCCATACGTGTACGTCCAGGGGTCAGCTCTTTATGCAAGATATGCAAGAATTAATCCCCCTCCAGCAAATCTCCCCCAGCTTACAGAGTACCAGCAGACGCCCCTTAAAGACCCACTGCACAGACCTCCTCCCAGCAGCTGCTAGTCAGTGCCCACCCCCCTGTGCGACTCGCAGCCTGTGTTGAGAAAAAGGTTTCCGTGCCTCCAGCTGGGATCTGGGGAGTAAAGAGGCTTCCTGCCAGCCTGGAGCTGAAACGGGCAGCTTCAGTTAAGGTCGAGAGAGAGATTTAATGTAAAGATAAATGCGATCCCCAGAAACCGCAGAGGCGTTCATTTCACCAGTAACCTGAAGACCGTTCTGTGGTGAAGGATTATTGCCTGGAACGTTAGATGTTCTTGTTGAAGGTCTTTAGTCAAAGTGACATGGAACAAATCTCAGTCACTTAATCAAGGTCTGTACTCCGTGTAACAGTAAACAGAGCTTTCCGTAAATGATAAACCAAAAAAAAAATAAAGAGCTTCCATTCCTTCAAATTGAATATCTCTACTGAGACCTAAATAGAGAGCAACTAGGAGACCACATCATTAAGTTTATATACAGACTGTAACTGCCTTGTTACCGTCTGGGGCTTTCTTAAGCAGATACATGTATTTAATCTGAATGAAACTCCCAGTGCTGTCGTTGTGGCTCTCAGTTGACTGAAGGTAACCTGCAGGGCTTTTAGCAAAAGGCCACGAAGGAAACGCTGAGCAGATGAAAATGAATTCTTACTGGTGGATTTCACATCCAGGCAGTTTCTGCTCCGGCACAATAGCATGTCCAGGCTCAAGACCATAAATGGAAATGGACCCAAACAAGGCAAAAAAAACACAACTCCATGACAACAGCCTAGCCATAAAAATAGTCCGCCAAAGCTCAAAACAGGATAGGGCATGTCCAGCTGTTTGCCAAATACTGCCTTCTAGGGGACCAGGCCTCCTAAAATCTTTCAGTAAGGTCACTGGTTTTCTCACCTGCATGACCATGGGAAAGTTCTGGTCCTGTTGGGAGCAGGAAGCGGAGGTGGGAAAGTTGGCACCAAGCTACTGGACTGTCTGTCCAACATGAGAGAATATTGTCTAGACCTCTGGGAAGCTACTGATGGGAAAGGAGTTGGAAAACTTATATGCGTATTTGGTTGTCATATTTTTTTTTTTGGTATATGTGTGTGTGAGAGATGTATGAAATTTTATTGGCAGGACTGTTGAAATGCCTGACAAATTAATGAGAGGGATGGGGAGCGGAGGGTAAAGGAGGGAGCCACGCAAAGAGGTGGTCCGGTCCCCATCTGTCTCTTTTCAGGAGCCTCCACATCGACAGGCAGAGGGTCAAAGGGACGTCAGGAAGAACAAAGGAGGTTAGCTCCATATGACTGTGAGGGGGGGGGGGGGGCAGTTTCAGGGTGTGGGTTCAGCGGCCAGTGTGGCTATGATAAAACAATTGTCCATAATCCTATTTAACCAATGACCATAAAGTCGATACTTGATGCAGATGAAAATTTGGTGAATGATATGTATGTGTGTATATATATATATATATCTTTTTTGTAAAAATTTGACAATCAGCATGTCTGTGGTACAATAAATGGACAAATGTTTTCATAGTGTTTTGATGTGTTGCGGTGTCCTTTTCCAAAGTCTGTATGTGGACCTGAACTTATGGGCTGCTGCAGTAAGTGTACCTGCAGAACAAAAGATAGCGAAAGGGAAGAGGAAATGGAGACGGGGTGGATTTGCTGTGAATTTACCGACTTACTAAATCATTAAGAATGGTTGCCATTTAGCTGTCGGGACCCTGTGAGGTTTTCAAATGACTCGGACTTGCACAATGGCCTCCTCCGCCTCAGAGGCCAGACAAAATGTGATCGCCTGCCCTGCCTCCCTTCAGACTTCTCCTATTTACAAGCCACCTGAGGTCGGGGGTCATAATGTAATTGAAACTGGCCAAGGCTCGCTGAGAATAGGGCTTACATCACCCGCTGGTACTGTGACAGCTGCTCTCATTCTCCAATAGCAGTTACAACCCTTTCCTGTCTGTAATGAAATCACAACGGCCGAGGACATTTCGGGCGCAATCCGAACTGCACACCGCATGCCAGCCAGTGCTTTTTTAGTATTTTCTGTCTGTTTAACTCCCTCCCCGCCTTTCCCCTGCAGCTACAAATGTTCCCGTTGTCACTGCTTGTTTGTGGTGGCCTCTGAATGACGGGGGGTAAGGGGATGTGTTCCAAGCTTTGTGGGGAGAGGCGATAGTTGGGAAAATGTACCCCAGTCAAGGTGTAAGTGTGAATAAGGCCCGATCTGAGCTTTCAGGGATCCACATACCTGCCCCTTCTGTCGTAATGGTGTCTGCTGTGTCACACATGCGGATTGCATTAGTACACAAGGGTGTTGCTAATGGTTTATATTACCTGTGGTGGTTTTTTTTTTTTTTTTTTTTTTTGGGTGCAGCCCACATATGGTCAGCTGCTCTCTTCCCAGGGCGGGACGGCCTTTCTTGAATAGCCTTGCAGAAATGGAGTTTTGGTGTGTGAGGTTTTACCCAAATCTTAATTTGATAATGCACCTTTAACGATATTTTTATTTGGCAAATCACAGACATGACCGCCCATAAACTAAGGAACCGCAAGAACTTTTTAAAATCCTTTAAGGCTTATGACAAGGTTCCACCATAAAGTTGAAAGGTCACCAGAGCTGCGTCCTAATTGATTTGGCTAACCCAATCAATATGTGTAAATTCTCCTTGGGCCCTCGAGAGTCGACAGTCTTGGTGTGGGGACGCCGCGGTCCCCGAGCGCTGAGCGCTCGGCCCTTCATTGTTGTCTGGGCGGCTGCTTGGCGCTTTTGCCAGGGGAGATAACTGTCCTGCGCCTCCGGGGCCTCCGACGGAGCAGAGAGCCGCCGACCGGGACTCCCCCTGGACTTGCGTCCCCTGTGCCTAACGGGCTTGTCAGTTTGTACGTGGGCCTGGCTCGATGGAGAGGAACAGGTTAAATAAATGAGGGATTGTGTTTAGGTTAAATGCCGCCTTTGTGCCGTAATGATTGGGGAGTCTGGCGGGAGCAGATGGGATACCTCTCTATCCCATTGTGTCTGGCTCCCCCCTTTTTTCATTTTGGCTGAACTAATAGGCCAGATGGTGGTGAAGAGGAAAGGCCAACAAGTGAAGCCGGGCATATTTGGAGGCTGTTTAAAACAGGACCATGCGGCGGTCTGCGGCGGGGATGGGGGGCCACGCTACAATAGAAAGTAATTAAAGAGAGGACTTCACTTAGCCCCAAAACGTGCAAACCTTTATCCAGCGCTAAATATTCGCTGGGGCTAAATAAGCCCAGGAAATTAAATATTTCTGTTGCGCATAAACGGGCAATAAAACTGCGCGTTGAGTGGGGGCACGGGTCTCGGAGGGTGGGGGACTACGGGGAAATGGGTCTGTCGCCTTGTTAGCCGGCGAAGATGTTTATGACCCTTAATGACGATTGTTTTGTGGGACTGGTCGTGAGGCTTTAAGGAAGAGTTGGACAGGAAGCTGCACATGTTGGGGAGGGGGGCAGTATTTGTTCTTCTCATACTCCAATGTGAAGACTGGCTTGAAGCAGTAAATTGTAGTTGGGGGTTGGGGATTCAGTGATTTTAGATAGCTTGGTGTCTGTTGTGGTCTACTTTTCGTATTCAAAAGAGTCCAGTTTCTGGCCTGTTCTAACTAAGACGTCTTGCAGCTTATGGTGTCCGGGTCTCCCGACAGCTTCTTATCGGTCAGTCTCCCCCCCCCCCCATAGGCTTGGCCATAAGCTTGTGGTCTTCCGTAACGACCTAAGGCCTCGCGGTGCTTTATGGGCATGTATATCCCACAATGCTCTGGAGTCAGACGCAGGAGGCGTCCAACGAGCACGTCACGCTTTTCCCTTTTCTGATTTAACGTTATGTAATTCTCTCTCTTCCCGGGTGTGATAAACCCTTTAATTGTAGCCAGTGTGGGTCGTTATCCAGGATTATCTTTATATCGTCCAGGTGGAGCTAGGCCTAATTAAAATCCTGTTTAATATCTGTGAAGGCTGATAAGAGAGGAACCCTCCGTGTGTCACATTTGATTGCCCCGCTACCATTGGCCCTTCCTTTAAACTTGGGCGTGGGGGGGGGGGGCGTACAGTTATCTCCTTCCTGCACTCATCCATTTCAGAGCTTTCATTGCGGGCATTCTGCAAGCCACCTTCGAGTGGCAGGAAAACACCCACCGTTTTCTGTTTCGGAGGGTTTATCAAAAGCCATTTGTCATGCCGGGGTGCTGCCTGCTGACCCATAGCAAAATTATGGACAGTTAAGGTTCAATAAAAGTCAAGTGCCATTCTGTTCACGGGAGCCCATGAATAAGACCCTGCCTGGCTCTCGCTTTGTCATTTCATTCATGTTGTTAGCTTTTTTTTTTTTTTTTTTTTCCTTCCAGTTTTGTACCTTTTTTTTGGACAAGTCGGATTTGGAATTATTTTATTTATTTATTTTAAAGAAAAGCTTGATTGATGCATCTTCCAGTTGCTTATCCAGTACAGGTTCAAGGATCCTGGTCCATCACAGGGCACGCCCGCATGCACGCACACACACATATATATATATACACACAGAGTTCATAGTTGGAAAATCATAAAGCGACTGTGAAGATTGTAAAGCATGATATCCTCTGTCTTGGGTTGTTTCTTCCATGTGACACAGTCATATGAGGGAACAGCTTTCCATTATGAAACCAGGTATGATGGTGAGTGATGGTTGATGGTGAAATGCTGCGGTATGTGGTACACACTGCCATCAAACATCGTTGTATTTGATCGTTGAACTGTTTCTTTAAATGCTGGTTGGTATAAAATTCCAATCCAAACTAGAAACATCCAGTTTCTAAGGGGTAAAATAGGATTGTGTGTGGGTCTGTGGCTTTGGATTCTGTGCCAGCAACCGGAAGGTCATCAGTTCAAATCCAGTGGCTGGCAGTCCTTAACCCCAATCGCTCCAGGGACCGTCTGACCCTGCTCTCTAAACCTCACTTGCATGTCGCTTCGCTGCATTTGTGAGCACAGTGAACAGTGGGTTTTATTCGATGTCCTTGGTTTGTCTGCACTCCCCGAGAATGAAGCCGTCTCATTTTGGGCTCGTGCGTGTGGCATGTGGCATGGCTGCACACGAGGCCTGTCTTTTTTTTTTTTTTTTTTTTGTTTTGTGCACTGCCGAGGTGGAAGGATGTGTTTTTCTTTCCCTTGTTTTTTGTGGCAGGAGGTTTGGGGTGAGAAAGGGGGGTTTAGTGGGTGTCCGTGTTTAGGGGGCTTTAGAGAGCCAGGGTGCTGTTCCTATATGATTTACTACTGCTGAAGCACCAGCTGTCCCCCTGTGTGTCTCTTGCTAGAGCCACATCCCTGCCCCCTTATTTCCAAACCCCCTCCCCACCCGAGCCTGCCCAGGCTCTCTGGATATGTTACATGTCATATTTGGCTGCTTTTTTTAAATTTATTTTATTTAATTTATTATGTTTTTTTAAACATTTTCCTATGGTCTTTATCATTTTCCCCCACTTTACATGTTAAGGTAACATAACAAGACCAGCAAATTCCTCACCCAGTGCAGAACCCACTCGGTATATCAAGCTGTGTTATGGTGCTGTATTAATTTGCATGTGATTACTTTCAGATTATGCACAACAATAAATTAGACCCAACCTGCTTTTATATGACAGATTTTACTATGTTAGACCTAAGCCAGAGAAATAAAACGGGGAACTATCTATCTGGAAAAGTGAAACCGACAAATGATGATTTTTTTTCTTTCTTTATAATCCAAAGTAGCTGGATTGTTCCTTGAGCATTGGTCCTTTTGGCCTGGGAGGTGTGTGTGGGTACGGTCGTGGTTGTGTGCGTCAGCAAATAGAGTTTCTTTAGGTCCAGGGTCAAGACGACCCCTGCCTGCCCACGCCTGTGACTCGGCCCCAGGGTGGGATGGTGCCATTTGTGAACAGCCGTGGTGGCCAGCTGTGTTAAGCCGCTTGTTAAGCGTCCTTTCTCCCATGTGGTCTGACAAATAGCCCTTTCTGATTGTACTTCTTCTGTAAGATCCCAACCATGGACATTTCCTGGATCGTCATCTTAATTCCGCACTGAATCATTTGGCTTGTTAAATAATATTTTTATATTTCCCTGGAACCGCAGCTGGGTCATGCTTCCCTCCCTGAAACGTATTGTCTTGGATTTTTTTTCTGGCAGTTCTGGCTTTATTTATTTTTTTTCTGATTGGCTTTTTTTTGTTTGTTACTGCATCACTTTTCTTCACGTGCCCACCAGAAACCACGAGTGTGTTCAGGAAATCTCTGGGCGCTGGATGGTCTTGCCAGCGGCTTTGATGACCTTTCAGAGAGCGCCGAAGAATAAAACAAACGGGGCAGATGCACACTGAACCGCGTCTCTCCTCGGAGATATTTGAAATTTGCTGTTGAGTCTGATCTCTCCTCATGCCTTGGATAACAATTAAAGAAAGAAGTTGATTATTAGACTACAGAAACCACATAATTTGCCAGGTCTTACTTGAGAAAAGCAATGCAAAATAAAGGATTTTCATTGTTGCAGATCAGTTCATTGAATTATTTTCCTTCATCTACAAAAAACATTTTTTAGCTCTTGCATTGCGCAGTACAGGAGAGAGAATGCATGCATTTTTCGATTTATTAAAGAACCCATTCTATAAAGTAATAAATGGCCTCTCTAATTACATATGGTTTACCTAATGAAGTTCTGTTTATGGTGCAACACTTAAAAATAACAAAACAAACAAATACTGCATGCATATTGTTAATTGATCTACTTTTTTTTTTCTTTTACCAAAATCAAAGCTTTTCATGCTTCCATAAGCCCTGGGCAGCTTTAATTACATTTGATGGCCAGTTCTGTGCAGACAATGGCGATAATTAAGGTAGCAGCTAATTGCCAATAATTGAGCATAATCTCATGTCTGAAGACCTTTTTTTAGTATGTCAAATGATAATTTTAAAAACATCTAGTCTGTCAGCCACTTCAGAAATGAGAATAGTCCCCTCCACCCCCCACGTGTATTACAGAAGCCTGTCAGCTGACAGCTGTCCGTTTACTGCCCACTTTCATCTGCAGAATAATCTTTATTAATTTCCCAATGGTAGGTTAGGTCATGAGAGTAACGTGCTTTAATGCAAATGTCACACATTTCATGAACTTTGTCCTATTCTTTTTAATCGTTATCTTAATTTTCAGAATTGTAACTTTTGCTTCTGATTCCTTGGTTGTATTTGGTTTATTCATTTAAGGAGAAATATTAGAAAAAAAATATCAGTAACATGTTCTGATGATCTTCAGCCCTCCACTAAAGGATATCTTCAGAACACTGGCCTGTTAACCAGCCATATTTAGATCTTTTTACATAATAGCCATTCTGCTGCATACTGGTCTGAAATGTGATTGGCCAAGGCATGAAGTCTGAACAAGTGACTAAGTGTGTGTGTCTGTGTGTGTGTGTTTGAGAGAGAGCAGGTATATCTTGGCTTATGGTGACACAATGTCCCCACAACGTGATGGATACTCATTTTTTTTCCTTTATTTAATAAAAATAATTTAATAAAAATCTGTGACTGCAATAAAAACACTAAAAATGCAAAACTCTTGTATTTTGCTTGGTTACTTATGGTTATGGTTAGGGCTGGGTGGGGGTTAAGGTTGTCATAGTTAGCATTAGCATTTTTCTCATAATAATGAATGAGCGGTCCCCATAAAGATATGTTTACCCAACGTACGTGCGTATGTGTGTGTCTGTGTGTCTGTGTGTATATATATATATAATGTGTATATATGTGATTGCCCTTGCTCAAAGTTAATAGAAAAACTTGAGTTGCTTTACTTTTAAAATAGAAATATATTCAATATTTCACCAGACTGTTATGATGAGGACCCCTAAATGCAGAGAGTGTACACGTTGCTTATATGTATACAGTGTTCTGCAGCTTCCTCAAAGCCCACACCGATTTCATTTTAGAGATGCCTGACTCGCACGCGATATACACTGGACCTGACTCGCCAGTGTTTCTTTTTTTTTTTCTTTTCCTTTTCCCCTGCGCTTTCATGTAAACAATACAGCCAAAAGGGGCAGCAAATACAGGGCAGGCCACGTTGCTGTTTGCCGCATTCTTCTTAAGGTTGCTTTGATGTTCAGTGGCTGTTTTGGTACCATAGAAATGCATGAGGAATGTGGGTGGGGTCACAATGTGGAATGCTTCGCCACGGATGCTTCCAGAAGAGGAGCGGCAAGGAGATGAGATTTAAGGGTCTTGAGGTTGCCCCGAATGACAGGTCTGCTCCCTCCCCTCATCACACCTGGAAGGATCAGGGTGTATTTTACCGTGATCGGGATTTTCTGTGTTTAGGAATAATTACAGTAGCCTGAGATTAAACCTCAACACCTTGTCCTGCCGAATGGTGTTGCTATCGTCGCTTTGCCGTAATGAATGGCAGCGGTGATTTGATAGGGCTGTGACCTGAAATGGGACCAAGGGCTTCACCGCAGCTCGACCACGGCTGCACCGCAGCTCGACCACGGCTGCACCGCAGCTCGACCACAGCTTGACCGCAGCTGGCCTGTGCACCGTGATGATTTTTGTTGCACTTTGTAAAACCACAGCCTTAATGTCGGCACACTCTGGAGAATTTACTTTTCCCCCCTCATGACTCCTCTCTTTCTTGACAGATGCACAAATAAAAGCTGACACAAGAAGTTGCTAAAGCTGAAATGAAAGTATTACAAAAAATGTCATTGCAACAGAACCGGGTCTAATACCTGTGCCAGTGTGCCTGGGACACTGCATTGCATTTGGGGAAACTGTATTGAGTTGTAGATGTTGTGGGGGAAAATCCCGTTAAATACAAAATCAGTCTTTCAAAATTGCGGACATGATGGTGTCACATCGTGACTTTCTGTGTTGGACTGAGCGACCATTTATGCAGTCTAAGTCATGTGACTTTTGCTTTTACACTCATTGGTTGGTGCGGTTGAACTTAAATTGGCTGTAAACCCCTAAAGCCTCAATACCTTGAGCTGTAGCCCAAACTTTTGTATCGCTCTGGACTTAAGTCCTTCATCTCTTCCTGATCCTACTCTGAAACCTGTAATCTTTTAATGTGGGCCAGCTTATCGGCCTTGGTGAATCGGTCTTCAGCTGAGTGGCACGTGGTGTTGATACTGTTTGTGGAAAGTGGAGTATAGAATGTCTCAATCTTTTTTTGTGGGGGGGCGGCTTTCTTAAGATTTTCTCTTTGGAAAAGTTCTGCGCCCCCCAATTAAGCGGGCGGCTCCTCAAAACCGCCGGGATTCTGGACCTTAGGATAGATTAGGGGGGAGGTGACACCAAGCAGAGGCATCCCAGGGGCTCCTCTCCAAACTGACCTTTTACAGGCTGTGCTTTGCTGTCGTCAGTACCATGGTGATGACCTCTGGGAGACACATGGGTGGGCGCTGAGCCCCCCAATGGCTTTGGGTCTTTTTTTTTAATGCAGACATCACACTGCAGGGCAAGAGATTAGTGGGAGCTATTGTGACCGTGACAGAGACAGTGTATGATTAATAGTGTGTTTGTGTTGCAAATACGAGACTGCAGTAAGACTGCTTGGATGATCCACATACGAACTCTTCTGCTGCTGCACCGTACCCAACAGGCATGAGACTAAACGGCCTGGAATATCACATGGCAGCGTGGAGCCTTTGTCTTGATGGGAGTATTGCAGTTCCAAATAACACGTGACTGCTCGTTCCAAAGGGCCAGGTTAATGGCAGTCACCGCTACTGTGGGAGGCCGCTAAGACGTTCGTTTTCCACATATAATGTTGCCATGGCGATCGGTCGTAAAAGCGGCAGGCGGTAAGCGCGGGGATCTTTAGGCGGGGAAACCTTTGCTCCAATTCAGATCGGCTGCTGAGAGGTATTTGGGATTCTCTGCTGTTTTGTATGAATGGTTTAAGAGTGTTCTAGTAAACAAAATCCATATGCGCATTGCATGCTTGGCACTGCGAATGTTGAAAACGTAAACTATATAGCACAACCATTTCTTGGTCTCGTTACAGTAACGGGAATGTTGGCAGTTCGCTCAGAACATGCTGGGACCTGCCGATCGGGTCAAACCGGGTGCAGTTGTTGTTGGAATGGTAGATGTTTTTTTGGAAATTTAAACTCAAAGCCTCCTTTTGTGTATAAATGGTTTGTGTTTTTGAGCGGAAGATAACAGGATAGAACTGCGAGTATATTGGCTTACTGAGTAGAACTGTTGCTCAGCACCTCCTGGGTTGGAGATACAGATCCCACCTCCAGTTACTTCAGCTGCTACCGTTCTCCAAAGGCATGTAATTAGGATAACTGGCATCTCTAAATTGCCTGTACTATATTATTATGAGTGTTTATCTGCATCTACCTTGTGATGGACTGGCATCCCATTCAGGGTGGAGCCCAGTCTTGTGCCCTCTGCTGACTGGGATAGGCTCCAGTCACCAACCCCCACCCACCACCACCAGCACCACCCTGTAATAGCGAAGTAGTTGGAGGTCACATGTATAGTAACAAACTAAAAACTAATTTGTCTAAACATTTTCTGATCAGTCTGAATTCAAAAAATGACCATACAGTCACAGTTAAGCCATTGCCCAGTATGGGGATATGTGTCATTTCCTGTCTGTTCCTGACCATTTCCTGAGTAGAAATCTAATGTGCACTAATCCATGAGCTGAACTTTTCCTGAGTGCATTCTCTCATTCCTCAGTGTAATGTATTTGGGGAATTTTAGTCATGCACCAACCCTTCATGGTACAGTAGCCAACAGTAGGTCATGAACAGACTAACCACCCCCCACCCCAGACTGCACATGCCAGATGTGTGCGAATATGCTGTCAGGCTGACTTTTAATTGTCCCCTTAGCGAGGGGCTAATCTCGGCAGGTTGTTCCTGCCTGGAGGGCTGGGACCATTAGGCGTCACATGCTGCACTGGGATGGGATCCCAGCTGGCAGCCACGGTGCTGCAGGCGAGTGGCGAGCCTGTCTCTTGGGGTGGGGCGAGGGGGGCTTTAGCGCCCCAACAGATACATGCCCGTGAAACCTCTGTCCGGGGGGGTGGCACAAAATGACGTGATAACGTGTTCTTTCTGGCTCCCCAGCTGCTGTAATGAGGAAGAACCATCAGCTCTATGGCACATCTTCCTCATGGTCACATGTGCGTGCTGTCTGGTCATTCGGCCTGGCTCCCCAGGGATTTTGAATATTTAATCTCGCGATCTGAATCTCATCTCCTCTCATGCTGGGGGGGGGGGGGGGGGGGGGGGGGGGGGGGGGGGGGGGGGGGGGGGGGGGGGGGGGGGGGGGGGGGGGGGG
>JAODLD010000046.1:26161406-26189091 GCA_026781065.1 Mormyrops boulengeri
CGCCCCGCCCCCGCCCCGGCCCCCCCCCCCCCCCCCCCCCCGCCCCCCCCCCCCCCCCCCGCCCCCCCCCCCCCCCCCCCGACCTATGAGACAGGGGCTTGTCTCGTTTTCATCTGTTTCCATCGTTGTTCCCCCCCCAGACATGCCTTGTGACGATTGTAAAGCAAGCATACCACATGTCAGTAAGGAGGCCTGCCTGCATCTTTGGTTATCTGACTCTTTGTTTATTTGCTTGTTCATCATCCATTCATCCATTCATCCATCCATCCATCTTCTAACTGTGTTTCCTGATCTGGGTCACAGCAGGGCCTGGAACGCTTCCCAGGCAGCGCCGGGCACAAGGCTGGGGTTCCCGCTTGTTTGTTTGTTTGTTTGTTTGTTTGTTTGTTTATCAAAAAGTCCCAATTTGCTCCTTTTAACACCGTGAAGCCTCTCTGTCGAGGTAAATCTAGAGCACATCCATGCGTTTGCATTATTTGCCTGGTTATCGGGAAGCCGGGTGTTGATTTGACTGTAGCTGGATGTCGTCAATATTAGTGTCCTTTTGTATCAATGAGTGACAAGCGTGACGCCTGTTTCCCCCGCAATTTCCTTCCGGTTGTCGGCTCGTTGTCCCACCTCTCTGCGTTTTTAGGAAAATTGAGGTGCCTGGAGAAAGGGAGGGAGGGGTTTGTGGAGGATGGCAGTGGGGGAGCATGGAGGCAGGCAGAAGCTGAACCTGTGCCAGAAAAGGGCCGCATATGAAACAAGCACTGCAGTCAGATTGATATTTGATTTTCTTTATTTATTTTTTTTCATCTCCCCCACAGAGTCAGGGCTGTTTTGTAGGCAAAGGACGTGCAGAGCATGCAAAAGCAGGAGCTCCACCCCAACTCCCAGCTGAAGCGTGTACCTGAGATTCAGAAAATCCATCCCCCACCCACCAGAAAAAAAAACCCTCCCCCCTCAACCAAGCGCATCGTTTCCGCCTTTGTCGCTTCCAAGGCGCGAGAATTGGCTCGGTGGAGAGTGTGTGGGTCCGCGGTGACTCGGGCTTTTGGCCGGCCCCCGCATCCTAGACAAGTAATCAAGCGCTGGCAAAAGCGCTGGGGATTGAAAGGCGGCCCCTGCGCCAGAAGCAGTCACGGCTCCGCCCCCGCCAGACGACGACAAGTGCGTGGCTGCTGATGTAACCGTTTCCATTCGTCGCCGTGTTTTATGTGAGAGCTGAGCGAACACAGCTGTTTCATTATGTGCACGCGCTTCTGAGCCCATCCTGCTGTAGATGGGGGCGCTCTACTCCATGCGTGCTAGGGATTCTGGACAACCAGAGCTGCAGTGAATAATGTGCCCGCACCTCCTCTCCTCCAAACAATTAGCGTGGCAGATGGCGTGCTGGTTAAGGATCTAGACCTCAAGGTTGCAGGTTCAAAAGTGTGTGTATGTATAATATATAATATGCTCCTGCTCGTTAATGCAAACAGCCTGCTTCTCCAAACTGCAAATCATGAGGCCGCAACTGAATATAATTAGAATGCAGACAGGGTTGAGGGGGTTCAGTTACCGTTTGGCTATGTGGCTGAGCATTAGAAAGGTTGAGATACGTGATCTATGCTATTTCGAATGTGGTGTGATTGTCAGAGAGAAACTGGTTTCAGCATCTCAGAAACGGCCACCATTCTGAGATTCTTACATGCTATAGTGCCTAGAGTTTGGAGCGTTAGCATTAGAGAATGGTGTTGTAAACAAAAAGCATTGAGTCTGTGGTAGTTCTGTGCAAAAATGGAGAGAAGTCAGAGGGGAGTGGCCAGACTTGCTAAAGGTAACAGAAAGGCCACAGGTGCAAGAACAACAGTGGGGAGCAGAAAGGCTTCTCTCTGAACTCACAACTCATCTACCCTTCAAACAGTTCTGGAGGCAAAATTGGGTCCTACCTGAAACTTGTTAGATGCCCCTTATGAAGTGTGACCATACGTGTGTGTGTGTGTGTGTGTGTGTGTGTGTGTATATATATATATATGTATACACACACATTTTTCAAATACCAGGACACTCCAATTGGATAAACCAGCTTCTAAAAACAAAAGGGCAAATAAGCACCGATGGCCCCAACATCATGAAAAGAGGTGACCTTGACTGAGACCTCCACTGAGATGCATGAAATAGCAAGAACACTATTATTTCGTTGTCGTTCTGTAGTTTTTATAAATCTAGCTCTCATACAGTGTGCAAGCAGGCTGGCTTTTACACTGTGCTGCCATACACAAGGTTATTCATCCTGTTCAAAGGTATTGACCAGTGCTGGAAAATCCTCAACAATAATTACTGCAAAGTGACAGCAGATACACACCATGCAACACTTCAAAAATCACAATGGGGCTGTTATGGAAGGTGATGATAATTTAAAAAATGATTCAGCAGAGTGGAATGAACAGTAAAAGTAGTGATCAGGTAGTGATGGGTTTAATTCTTACTTGACCGTGCAATTTAGCAGTAAAATTAGCAGCCTTTTGGGGAAACAAAATTAAATACAGTGTAAAGTGATGTTTTAATGGGAGCGACTGAAATAACTGGGTCAATTGTTTTATGACTATGCACATGTATGCAGCCTGTTTGTGGTGCGATCAGACTCACTGCGGATGTGTCCTCACACAGTGCTGACTAATTATATAGGCCTCTCCGCCATTTAGCTGGTGCGAATCAGGGGCCCATGGATTTTATTTTACAGATCATCACCATCATCATTTTTAATGACCATGAAGTTCATCAAAAGTTTCGTAGATATACTTATCTTTTTCTAAAATCATGCTTGCAGGGATACCAGTAATAGTATTCATGACCAATAATCTATTGGATGTGACTGATATACATCTGATACAGATTAGTATGGGGGTTCACCAGGTGTTACATGCTTGCAATCACAAACAGGAGATTAGGCAAACTGATGCCTCTGCACTCGCCTGCTGTATGTGTGTAGCCTGTTATGGACCCTGGTGTCTCATCTACGGTGTAGCAGTGTCCGGTCTCTGTACATCCTGGGAAAGGCTCCCGCCACATTGCAAGCCAGCAGTGGATAAATAGCCACGATCCATGTTAAATGTTTTTTAATGTTATTTTAACATTTATACAGCTATTTATACTTGTACAACTGTATAATTTAAGAAATGCAGGCTGCGTTAAATATTTAGAGTGCAACAGCTGTATCGTCTTTGTACCCCTAAGTACTCTGGTTGTTTCTGCACCACGCTGCCTGCTATATCACTGTAGGTGCATCATTAATTATTAAACCGTTGTCGGTTACGCACTTGTGTAATGCACAGCTGCTCCCAGGTCACAGGCCGGTAGGACACAGCGGCCTACGTGTCCTCTGTCACTGGACATTCGTGGCCTGTCGCAAGGTGGATGAAACCTGGTTCCCAGTTGGGCACAGTTAGTGCCAGTTATCATGTGATCACCAAAGCTGTGGAAGCTGTCAGCCACTTTGCGACGTCCCCTCCTGCCAATGCATATCGACACTATAATGATTTGTCCTGTAAATCAGGACAGCAAAGGTCTATTCTTTGTTTACCTCATAAACTGCATTGCTGAAGTCTGATCAATTCATGGTCATTTGCGGCCTCAGCCTCACAACCTTAACAGAAATCTCTTGTGACTTCTACCTAAGAATTTCCTTGTTTTATTTTCATTCCTTGGGTATGTAATATTTAGTTAGATTTGATTTAGAGGTAAGAACAGATGGGAACCATTTATTGTTAAGCTCTTTTTTTCTATCTCAATATGCTGTGTATCATAACACACATCAGGGTAACCAGAGACACCTTTTCCATATCAGGTAGACGACATCCCATCCGGGCCCGTGTTGTCTCCTCTCCCATGTCACATGACTCCAGCCGCACAGCTGACACACGGGCTGTCAGGCTAACCCGTGGTCCCCTTCACCCACAGGATTCCTTAAACTGTCACCAGAGACTAGTGTACAAACACTGTAATTTGACCAATTTGTATTGTGGTTATGTGCAACACTGCCGGTGGTCAGACTGCAAGCTTTACCCAGTTGTAACCATGGGAGGGCCATGGGAGACCTTGATTCTAGGCTTAACCTTCGATACTTTTTCTGTGCCGAAGAGCAGAAAAAACTGCCCCCCCAGAGAGGCCAATATTTTTCATGTCTGGAGTGGGGTTTAAGGTTAGGCTGTATTTTCCTGGCTTTTATGCTCTCTGCACTGATTTTCGAAGTCTTAATGCGGCAGATCCCTTGTAAGGATAGGGTTAGGTTTCAGTGACTGTCCTTTCAAGTGATGCTAACAGTCATGCCTCTGGACCACTAAGCCATCTGCTGATGGGAGGAGTGGCAACAGAAACGTCTTTGTGTAGTAAACGTAACAAAAAAATGGGAAAATAAGCTACACCCAGTAATGGTCGTAAATGCTGGTTGGATAACAGGGCCAGTTTAACAGGTCGGGTTAAGATGGAAAAAAATATTCTTGTGATTGGATATCACACTGAGCTGAGGGGTTTACCCCTGGCTATTTTTGGCCACTCTGGTCTCACGGTCGGTAACCCTTGGATACCACGTACACACCTAGGGGGCGGGACTGGCGGAAGGGGAGCCGCCAGTCCCGCCTCCTCATCGTTACTGTTAAAAACATGGCGGGGGTAGAAGAGCAAAAGGTGCTGCGCAGAGCTTGTCTTGTCATAAAAGGGGCTCCGTAATCTGGGTCTCTTCACGTATTTATCTGTGAGGGAGACTCCTCTTTGCTGGATCAAGGCTTTCAGTAAATTATAACCCATTGGGATTTGGTGGCCTTTAAAGCCGGCTGCTCAATGGTTTTGCCAAAGCAAAATTCTGGTTTTGGAAGATAGCTGGCTTTTGTTGGCATAGTGGATGAGTATGGTGGGGGGTGGGGGGCAGGGTGATTTTAATTTTTTAATCATATATAATGGCAACTGCTGAATAACTGGTAACGAACAAGTATGTTGTCAGCTTTATAATGGAAGTGATACCGTTTAAGTGAGCTGGAGCGTGAATGAATAGTAAATGTAAAAATGGTGACTGGAGGAGAGACGGGGCAGCATGAGAAGACTGCTTGTAACTTTGTAACTTTAAGTTTAAAAATGGCCATAAACACCACGGGTCCTTTTTTAAACCCCCGTCTGGAGTTTTGCCACTGTAGTCCTTTCCATGCTCATATCAGATCATCAGCCAAGAGAGAATAAATGTCATGTAAATACTTTGACTGCCCTGACATGGTGACGCGCAGGGTTATGTAACAGTGGTAACACTTCTTTTTTTTTGTAGCATGATGGGAGCGTAATGCCATTTTAGTAGAATTAAGGTGCAGCTGGAAGGCTTCGTGTGCGGAGGCTGGGATTATTGTCTGGGCCGGGGGGAGACCACAAATTCCTCAAAGGATTACAGGATTAGGAATCTGAAAGGTGATGCAGTTGCTCGCAGATGGGGAGGGCTAGGCGGGAAAAAAAAACGCAAAAAGAGCAAGGCCTGTGGAGAGACGATCTCTCGATTATGCAGCTCTCGACGGTGTTCCCCCATTTTTTAATTAAAAGCCACTGATTGAAAGATGTTGCAGGGGATTATGCACAATAAAGACTCCTGAGAAACTTAGGTACACACACACACACACACACACACACACACACACACGCGCGTGTGTGCCCCCACACAGCCTTCCACCGCGCTTCTTTTCACCGGGACTCCTCCCAGAGCATGCTGGGAATTATTTCATAGACGAGCATGACTGCTTAGACTGCATGTTGCAGATAAAGCATCCTGCTGCATCCCGCTCAGGGTGAAGCCTAATGAGTTGTCACTTTTTTGATTATGGTGGGTGAATGGCGTGAGGGAGGGAGGGATAGATAGAAAGGGAAGCACGGATGAGAGGAGAGGGACAAGATGAGAAAGGGCACAGGATGACCGCATTCTGATTTATGAGACGGGGGCAAGGAGATTTGCATCACAATGCCGTTGAGGATGCTGCTAAAAGGGGACGCAGATGTGCTTCATGTTCTTCTGTAGCTAGTAATAGCTAGCAGATAATTTCAAATCACAGCATCTCGGGTTATCGGGATGAGACCCCACGCGGAATGGCGGTGGCAGCGACGTGCGACTCGATCTCTCCTTGAGTGGAGTTCTTTACCTTCCACGCAGAACCCAGCTCAATGGGGAGTTTAATAAATCTGTTGATTAGGTCTGGCATATTTGCTCATAAATAATTGTAATAATTAGTCAACTCCCCCGTGGCTTTAAATTTGCCCAAAGATTATATTTTAACTATGCCAGGTTAAGTATAATCTTTTAATAAATTCATTATAAAAGTCATTATACATACTTTCTCATGTAAATTCCCTATGGTAACAAAGCCCCCTAATCATTGCCACTTATACAATTAATCTATAAAGAAATTTCCAACTCCAGGCAGTTGTTAAACTTAAAATATAAACTCAAATATCAGGATACTAGCACAAGGAAGAAGCCCATGTAACTCTTTCCCTACGCGCATAAAATTTCAGCGGCCTTTGGAAACCCGGCTACGTGTTAAGGTGGTCAGAGTAAAGTTTAACTGTAACCACAGAGGACATTTGAACACTTCAAAACAGCATGCCTCACCCGCCGCCTTCACAGCAACAAAATGGAAGCTGACCCACGTTAAAAAACAAAATTGCGGTTAAGCATCGAGACTGCTTGCAGCCGCCTGCTTTGAAAACAGGATGGCCTCATGCATGCTGTTGCGTCAGCTGCTGAACCTGCCACTTGTGTTAATGACTGCGCTATCTTGCAGGAGATCTTTTTTTTTTTTCCACCTCCTGTACCATGGTGGGCAGAGTTGTATTGTAATATGCACTGCCTTGAGTTCTTGAGAAGATAACATTGCTTCCTATCTAGCTATTTATGAAGTGAGATTTTATGACACAGTTCCAGCTGTGTACATGAGTACGCAGTTTGGCTTGTGAATATCAGAGTGCCAATCCATGATCACGTGTCGGGTCGCTTACCTGCTACGGCAACTGTTGGGCTGCTATGTGAGTAGTCTTGTCCTTTTTTTTCCCAATTTTTGGGCACCTTTACTCTCAATGTCTACTTTATTTCATATGAAAGTTTAGATGAAAGTTATTAAATGGTGTGTATCAAAGGCTCCATTCCATTACAACACGCTTATGAATAATTGCAAAGACCATGACTACTCCTTAGATGAGTAGATTTTTTAACTCTTAAAAAGTACACCTGTTGCATATTAAAAACAAGGGTAATTGTTTTGAATTCCACGCCTGCTTTTTTTGAGTGGAGTTTGCACTTACTCCCCGCGTAGAGCGGGTTTCTTCTGCATACTCCAGTTTTCTTTCTGCATTCCAGAGCCGTGCAATTAAATAGATTAGCATCTCTGAATTGCCTGGTGTGTGAATGTGTGTGTGCCTTGTGAAGGATTGACATCCAACGTGTCCCCCTGCCTTGCGCCCTACACTGCCTGGGATTAGGCTCAGGGTCCCCCATAAACTTGTAATGAGTAAATTGTTAGATAATGGAAGAATATTACTATCAATATGAATTGTAAATCACAAAAAAGTCAACTTTCTGATGAGATACATGTAAGTACATTTAACTACTTATAGTACTTAGTCATTGTTCGTTCAGCATACTACACATGAAACGAGGTTATGTGAGTGATGAAGTAATTGCATTTTTTTTTTGTTGAGCCTTTATGCAAGTATTAGTCGGTAAAATTAACCAGATTTCCTTTGGGGTGCCATGAATTTAGTTATGAAAACCTGAATATTTCTCTTAGCTTTGAAGAACAGTGTACACTAGAAACGTGGGGAAAATGAAAACAAGATGAATGAGAGCACTTTTTCCCAGGGTAAAAGTAATTTGAAAGTACTGGGCAGTGTGGCCCGGTGTTACTAAGTGGAATGTTAAAACGGATCCATGTCAAACATTAAAGAAACTCAGCTGGGCTCAAATAGCATATCTTGCCCACATGCTTCAAATGGTTACTTCTCTCATATATTTGACTTGCTGTTTTATTAAATTACTTTTTAGTGTGTTATGCTTAAAAAGATAGACTTCTTGAAATCACTTAGAATTATTCTATATTAAGTTTTCTCCCTATCTCTTTTTCTCTGCAGACTAGTGAAAAGTCTCTTGGACAAAGTGAAGGCGATCTCTTGGATTTCCTGGGAGAATCAATGAAATCAAAGCACCAGCTTAAAAGTACTTTCAAGCATCAACTGGACTGGACAAAGCCGCCACCACTTTCTCATGGAAGCCAGACAGATTCTGATTCTAAAAGAGAATTAACAGGAATCCACAAGATCCCTCCAGCAGATCTGGCAGGCTCCCCCCTCAAATCGCAACTGAAAAAGGTCACCGAAAGCCTGTCCCCAAGTCAGTTTTCTGCCGGTGTGTCTAGTCAGTTGAGCAGTTCATTACTGCACTCTTCTGCTACTAATGCATCTCTGACCACACAATCAGATAGCAATCTGATGATGCTGTCATCTTTAAGCAAAGAAAGGGGCTTGCAGGAGGTAGCCGACCAAGTGTTTGGAAATATTAAGAGGAAGTATGGCCGGAAGGAGTCAGTGAGGTGTCTTGTCAGCCACAGTTCAGATCTGCAGTGGGTCAAGAAGGCAGAAAGTGAGTTGGAAGCAAAAAGTCAAGTTATTTCAAAAGACAAGCAAATGCATGGACCTGATAAAATGGTGGAAGTACCAAATGGAGAGATTGAGGGCACTGGAAATAGTGCCACAGAGGAAAGTGATGTGCTGTCAGGATCTATTTCTCCACAGATGGATGAGTTCAAAGGGTATCCTAGTAAAAAGCGGCAATATCGACGGTCAACAAAAGATCAAATGCAGCTGGATGACATAATGGATGAGACCCAGGTATCCGAGATTGTGGAACATGCCATCAGGGGCTTTTCAGAGCCAAAGCCCCCTAACAAGGTAGAGTCCAGGACAGCTAAGCTAGTAGTGGAAAGTATGTCTGAGACATTAGAACCGGGTTCCACAATGAACTCCTGTGAACTTGTGGAAAGTTGTCATGATAGACTCCGAAAAAATCCTTTGTGCAGGTCAAGAGCAGTGATCGACTCAAAAAAGGAGCTGAAACCTCCAAAGGGCAAGGAAAGAGGGTCATATCAGAAATCCAAAAACTTCAATCAGCAGAAGGACAGCAGTCCATCAATAAGTGTTCTAGAACCTCCTTCGGCCTATCCCATCACACCTTCAAGCCCACTTTATGCCAACACTGATAGCTTGACAGTGATCACTCCTGTTAAAAAGAAACGTGGGCGACCTAAAAAGCAGCCTTTGCTTACGGTGGAGACCATCCACGAGGGGACATCCACCAGTCCTGTAAGCCCCATCACCCGGGAATCACCTGGTACTTTGCAGCAAAGAAGGAAAAAGCGAAGTTTAGCAAATCTTATGCCAATGAGTACCATGGATGCTGCCCCTGCTACTGAGAATAAGCTAATTAAGAGTTATTGTGGTGTTTTTGAAAAGAAGCCAGTTCAGGCAGCGAAGAAAATGAAATTGGTTAAGATGCAGAACATCTTGAATAAAATACTTTCAAGTCCCACCAGCAGCAGTCTTGCCCGGAAGTCAAGGAATCCCATGTCAAATGTTGTTTCTACTATGGCATCTACAATAGAGGCTAGTCTTGGTAAGCAGATCAACGTCAGTAAACGAGGAACTATTTACATTGGCAAAAAGAGGGGTAGGAAACCGAGAGCTGTTTTGAAGGTCCAAGATGAGCACAAAGCCAGTGATAAGCACCCTGTGCCTATTTCTAGCCAGTTTGAGAACCTAGTAGTGCCTTCAAGTCCACTAACTACAGCCGGGATGCCTTCTCCTAGGGCCATTCCTACGCTCTCTGCCCATGTCGCTGGAGCTGGGGGGATCCTGTGTCCTGCCACCACCGATGCCAGCCTACAGGACCAGAAGACCATGCCAAATCTTCAACCTATCAGTGCATTGCCCACAAAAGCTCACAAGGCCTTGCTTGGCAGCAGTAGCTGGAAGCTCTCTCCTCCTCGACTTATGGCTAACTCGCCTTCTCATCTCTCTGAGGTAGCCTCCCTCAAAGAAGTTACCCTGTCTCCAGTCAGTGAGTCACATAGCGAGGAAACAATCCCTAGTGACAGCGGAATTGGCACGGACAATAACAGCACATCTGATCAAACTGAGAAAGGCCCGGCATCTCGCAGAAGGTACTCTTTTGACTTCTGCAGTTTCGAGGCTTCAGAAGCCACTCCACTGGAAGCTGCTGGAAAAGCCTTGAGAGGGCACTGCCCAAAGCATGTTACAGCAGTGGCTGTTGAGAATTTTCTTGCACAGGACAGCATGAAGAAACAAAAGCACCGGAGAAAGCGCAAGAGTCTACAGAGCCGAGATGACCTTCAGTTCCTGGCTGACCTTGAGGAATTAATTGGCAAATTCCAAGTCTTTCGAGTCTCACATCGCAGCTACAACTTCTACCCTGATAATTTGTATCCAAGCATCTTCCGGACCAACTTTGACCACTACTATCCAATGCCATACTTCCCATATGACCCTCTGCACTACCTTCGCAGGAATTCTGAAATTAAGTCAAAGAGGAGACGGGGAAGGCCAGCCAAAGCCAACAAGCCAATGACAAAGATGCCTTTCATACAAGGGTTTGGCTACCCAATTCCCAGCAGCAATTTCTATGCACCCTATACAATGCCTTATTCGTCGATGCCTATCGCCACCAATATGATGAACCTAGGTTTTTATGGTCAATATCCATCCCCATTTTATCTGTCCCACTCCCTTGGAGCAGCAGCTTCCCCTTTCATGAGACCTGCAGTGCCGCCCCCGCCCCCGCAGTTCCACTCTGGCACCCAAGTGAAGTTGGCGGCCTCTGCAAAACACAAAGCTAAACATGTATCACAGCAAATAGGCTCTACTGTGATCGACGACGACCAGTCTGGCTTGGTGGCGCTCAACAGCAGCAGCAACTTACCCAGCGTCCGACTCCACAAACACAAACACAAGCACAAGCACAAGTACAAGGAGGACCATCTCTCCACCACCCAGAGCCTCGGCGGACTCTTCAGTGGAGCGAAAAACCCTGGTTTCTTGAGCCTTCTGAACGAGAGGCTGGACATCTCTGACAAAGAGCCCTCCCTGCTTAAGCTGAAAGACAAACAATGTAACCAGCAAAGCACACAGAGCACGTCCCGAAGCTCCAGGAGTGGTTTTGAAGTGGACACCTTGTCCAGCCTCTCTCTGTCTGACCCACAGCAGAGCAAACGCAACCGCGACAGGGAGCGGACTGCCGACTTCCATGCCAGCTTCGGCCGGACGAAGCCGGGTCTGTCATCAGACCTGTTTGGGGTGTCGTCGTCTTCTTGGGAAGAAGATCATAACCTTCAAGGCAGGAAGCGGAGCTTGGGGAGCCTCAGAATGTACAGTGAGCAAAACATAGCTCTGTTCAAAAACACTGGTATGGAAAAGGTGCAGCAAATGTATCCATCCACCGGTAAGTCTTAAACCTTAGGAATCCAGCAGTATTCTTTCTTTATATAAATGTTGTTGAGGAAGAAAAAAATCTTAAATGTTTTACAAGCAGTACAATCCTGAGGTTTTTACACACGTTCCCATAACCACTAGCAGGCATTAGCAGAAACAATAAGCAAAATATATAAAGACACCAATTGAAAAGGTTCACTTCGTGTTTGCAGTTTAACATCTCTGTTTTGTTTAACATGATTATCTGTCCCACTGATGAATTGAAAACAAGAACAAGAGGATTGCTTTTAAAAATGTTTAGCACTTGCTTTTTGAAATAGTGCAGTGCCTCCCTGTTGTATGTTGTAATAGCAGTCTCTGGAGCCAACAGGCCAGTTTTTGTGTCAAAGGCATGTATGTATTGGTGGAAATTGTGATGTGGTTACAGTGAAACACACTTGATTCTTAGACTTAATGGCGTTTGACTTTTTGGGATGGATGTGATTCCTTGAAATGTAGTTGAGATATTTCTTGAAGCACAACGGCCTGTACTCCAAAGTGACCCCATTTAAGTAACGTGGCAAAAGTACTTTGAAATGCAGAGAATTACTTGCATCCATTCAGGGTAATATGATCTTTCCAGTATTTGTCCATAAAACTCTTTCTAGATGTGCATTGGGGGACTATGGCAGGTATGCAACAGTTTCACTTCCTCGGCATGGTTCCATATTACTTCTGTCGTGATTATATGAGATTATTCAGATGACCAAATACTGCAGTTTGCCAACAACAGTAGAAGAAATTATGGTTCTGGTATGATTGCTATATTATAGACCTGAGCAAAAACACAGAAAAAAGAAAAATAATGGATCCTACCTGTGCTGCAGCATAAGTGTCACCCAATAAGTAGCACAGTTTTGGCAATAAGCAGCACAGTATCTGTGAACTTCATAGAAACGAACAGATGTTTTGGTCCAGCGAAAGTCATGAGAACTATCATGCTTTGCATAGGACAGCTATTTGAAACAAAACTGAAAAGTTAATTGTATTAATTAAAAATTAATTGAAGCTGATCTCAAAATGAGATGTAATGTTTTCCAACAAGCATATTTTTTCAAAGTTTGTGTGTGCGTGTGTAAATATAAAACATAATCAATACATACATAACATTGCAGTAAATATACCTGCAGTCCTTTTTTTAATCTTGTACATCTGGCAAGAGAAGTGTCGTGCATCGACGAAGACAACTATAATTCATAAATTTGCTTTCCTCCTATTTTTCTTTGCTTGCCAGTGATTCTCCCTGAGATATATTATTCACACATTTTGATTTATTTTCTACAGACATGCAATAAAAAAATCTCTCCTTGTGTTAAAAGAGCTGGACAGCAGCCAGAAGTTTAATGAATCCAGCCAACTCCACTGAAGGGGAATTGGGAGCCCTGGGCTCAGTTAGATTACATTTTCTCTCCCAAGGGGAAAGGGGGCTGGATCACAATCTGCTTAACCCCCACTGCAATCCACCTCCATGACGTACTGACACACATGACAGACCAGGCTTGTCACGATTAAAACACATGGGGAACAACTTGTAATGCATGGCATTTAATATTTATATAGCAGTTTCAGCCAGTCAGTTTCAAAGCACTGCTTCTCCATACATTTTAGTTTCATCAAAAAAAAAGGCAAATAATTTTTTTCTCCACTGTACAATCTCTTTCTTTTGCCCCCCGAAAAAGGTAATTCCCAGTACAGCTAAACATTTTTTTCATGTATTCATTTACATAAAACAAGGTCATATACTCTTCTTCCTCTTGCAAAATGTCCTTGCTGAAAGATTAAGGTTCTTTCATCAAACAAAGCCATTTTTTGTTAAAGTTGATAAAAAAAAATATTTATTTAGTTAGCTTAATATATCATGAGGTAGCTGTGCTTAAGCTGTACAATTATAAAGAAGCTCTCCAGTGATTTGGAAGGCAGAGAACAATTAGGTGCTGCAAGACATCAATAGTTCATAAAAGATATTTTGTATTTTTATTCTGTCTGTTACACAAGCATACGCACACACACCACATCCAAAATGTGTGTCTGTTGGGGGGAGGCTTGGGGGGGTACCCATATTACACCCTTCAATAGATTTCTGTGGTTTTTGAATTTTATTTTTAGTTCTGAATTTCAGGTACTGCGTATAAGAGTACACGTTTGTTGTTGCCGTAGTAATTAAATCAAGGTGGCCAACACATTATGTGGAGACCCTTAATTTCAGAGCACCCTCACTGAAAAGTCAAGCAGTCCCACAGCAAAACAAACTCTCTGATACTACCCCCAGTATGTGTGTGCGTCAGGCATCACTCATAGAAATGAATCGACGACCCGGACCAAATGCTGACAGATTTACAGCGGACATAAATGGCTTATTAAGCACTAATAAATTTGCCATAAATGTTGCTCCTTGCAGTGCTCCAGGAGACTGCTCATGCTGTGATTATATGCGCGATACCGTGCTGATTAATCACACATTCATGACGGCACTGTTTGCTTAGTCTTCGTTTTCTAGTAAGTCCATTTATTATTGTACCGTACATCTGTCTTTGTGTCTTGATCAGGTGTGATATGCTTGTCGATTGATAATGTTTCAATGCTCTGGATTGGAATGATGATGGCAAATACGACTGTCCTGCCAGAATCAAACTTTTAGTATCATTTTCTCAGTGATTTGAGAGGAATAAGACTGACAAAAAGTGACAGATTAATTTTTTAAGTAAGACTGACCAATTTAAATGTGATGGAACAGTTTGTAGTCCATAGACATGCATTTTGATGTGCATTTTGACACCAGGATGCTAAACAAATTTTATGGGTCTTAAATACCCTAAGTAGCATTGTGTTATAAGCAGCAAATGTGACTCTTTATCCTAAACCTTCAAGTAAATTGTCTCTACGTAAAGACCAAGATTTAAACATTGCTTGAAACTGAGTACCCTATTGAAGCAATGTGTCACACGGCGTGGGACGCTAAGAGGATGAAGGTGGGATTGTAAGCATTTTGTTTATGTATGCTCCTCTAGATTTGGCCTTATCCTCTTTTGCCTTTTATATGAAGATAAATACTGTGGCAAAAAACAAATCCAACCTAAATGCAAAGACAATTAGCATGACAGTTTCTTAGTCAATGGATACATTAGTTCTTTTAATGATTAAATGCAACGTTGCGTGTTCAGGGTAGGTGTGGGAAGTGCACTGCTAAGGAGCATTAAAAACTCCTTCTTGGATTGGTGAATGTTTTGGCTGTGACTCAGCCAGCAGAGATTTTCTCCCAGCATATCAAAGTCCTACAGCTCCGACCACAGCTTGCCCCTGAAGCATGGTTGTGGTTACTTAGAAAGAAATGGCTCCTTCAGTCATCACTAACTCTTTTAAATGATGGACTTTGGTTAGCTGTGTGGGGGAAAAAAAAGCAGGTGAACCAGAGATGAACCCACTAACTGAAACGGAAAACTACCAGCAGGTGGCTCAGTGGTTAAGGAGGTTGGCCTGAAGCCAAAGAGCAGAGCAAAGCACATAACCTGAACTAAGACCTGTGAACTGTACTGAATCTTCCTACCTCCCCCTTGCTAGATATGTACTGAATTTGTTTTACGGTGTAACTTTTTTCACCAAAAGCCACTTTTGAGTGTGATCTAGTTATCTTGGATTGCTACACTTTACACATACTTCCACCTAGATCAATTGTTCTCAGCAGGTTTAGCTTCAGCACCCCACATTAGTCCTCAGTCATTCAGTCACAGCCTGAAGTTTTTTATATATTTTTTTTCAAAGTATGGGGGGAGGGCGGTGCAAGCAGCACAACATTTATGGGATGAGATTGTGCATCATTCGAGACAACAGAAGTACGACATTACCAAAAAAATCTTGATTTAATTTTTTTTTTTCCCATGACCCAATGAACATGGTTCCACACTCCACTTTTGGGTCGCAACCAACCAGTTGAAAACCACTGGCCTAGATCAACCATCCTTTCATCCAGTAGAGTGTTTGTGAACCTGGAGCAAGTCCGTCACAGGGCACACACGCACTCAGACAAGACAGACAGACAGTCACAGTCACACACTGACTAATATTTAGACTCACCGATTCATCAAAATGCATATTTTATGGCTGCAGAAGGAAACCAGAGTACTAGGCAGAAGCTTGTGCCAATGCAGGGAATTTTGTGCCAGCTTCACAAACAGAGCCAGAGGTGGGATTTGACCCACCCCAACATTCCAGGTCTCTGTGTATTTTTAAAAACATTCTCATCTTTTAAACAGCCACCCTTGCATGTTTTCTGCTTGTTTAGTGGAACAAAAACAAATCACTCATTGTAATGCTTTTGATTGCGCAAGCCTTTTTTGCATTTCTGATGTCAAGGTGGTAATATGTGTCCATACAGTTTATGATATAAAGCAGCCTCTGTATTGAGACATCAGTTAGATAAGAAAACAAGTATACATCTAAACAGTGCAAAGGCACATTTACTGAAAATGAAATTCACATGGCGTGCCTTTTGGCTCTTCCTGTTTACTGTGTCATCATAATATGTAGACCCTGTACTAAGAATTCAAACCGCGGGCAGCATTTGCCTGAAGATGAGTGACCACTCGGGAGAGATGGTTTGCCAAGGTTTGTCTGCTCCTTGAGAAGCGCTCAGGCCTTGTCGGATTGCACCCCGAAGTACTGTTAAAGTTTCATAGCAGTCGATAAACTGGCATCCCCTGGGAATTGCCACAGGCAGGGAAAAATGGCAGCAAGCTGCGGTGAGAGGTCACGCAGAAGATCTAAGTCAACGATGAACTGATTTGTATCCTTGTATTCCTTCAACTGCAATATAATTATATGATGTCTCTGATGGAAAAAACAAATATACTTTTGCAGTCTGTTTTTCTTGTAAATACTGGATCTGCTGATTTTCACAGTAACTTAGCACTTAGCCTGAGATCCTGAAGAGCGATTGTGGTTTGTCACATACACTGACCCTAATTTAGCAAACTGTGATAGTGCGATCGTAGCACCTCATTATTGAGACAGTTGTGAGTGGTAGTAATTAAATTCCCTTTTTGTTTTTTTTCCCCTTTGTCCATTCTTGGTCTGCTAAAAGCGAATGAATGAATTTGTAGCAACTGATATCATTAGCATGCCTTTGCTCAGACACATACCATTTACATACCCCTCAGCCACAATTATCAAGGTTACAAAAGGGAAACCCATGCAGCAGCAGTAGAGAGGAACCAGTCTTAGCAAGTCTACATCACCCTGACACCTATATGTGTTGACGTGGTGGAGAAAAGGGTAAAATGAGGTTTGCAAGCTGTCTGGTGTGTTACTTTCTGTTGGGACCAAAGCTGCTGTGATCGGTATAATATTTTCAATAAATGTCTGGTGTGGGAAGTGCAGATGATATCCTGCAATGGAATACACTCCTTATTTTCAGGCTTTTGCCTTCCTTACAACCAAGGCACAAGACTGGGTCGACCTGTTTTGTCGGAACTGAGATCGGAAATTGAGTGGCTTTGGCATATCAAAGAAATTCATTGTTAAAAATGAAGTGAAACCTTTCGAAGTCAAAACAAAGCCTGATGTGCCACCTATCATGATGAAACATGTAAATAGGTCCATGGCTTCATTCTGGTGATGTTAAAAATCATTCCCTCATAACCCTGACCAGGATAACTGGAGAGATGGAAACAACCATTACCATTCTCATTCGGAAATCTTTTTATATTTGCTTGAGGGAACTCTACAAAATGAATTAGTATTCTCTTTCTATATATTATTATTATTATACTCTTTTGCATTACTATTATACTCTTTCACATAAAGGTTACATTAAGCTGTTTTACTGTATGATTATCCAGGGTCCATTATCAGTAATATTGTCAAAGGTTTAATAATGCTTTTGAAATTTCATAATTAGAGCCCTGATGAAATAAAATCCACACATGAGCCACTTACTAAGTACGTTTGTCTCATAGCCTTTTTTTATGTGGATTATCATTGGCTTCCTCTTTTCAGTAATTTAATTCTGACGGAGACTGATACAGATTTTGGCAATGAGAGAATAAAATATTAAAGTGCCAGTATTGAAATTGTGTGATATGTTGCAATCGGGGTGGCATGGTAGCTCAGCAGGTAGCACTGGGTCCGCAGGCTTCTTTTCACATGGGATCGCTTCCAGGCCAGACTCTGCGAGCGCGCATTTTACATGCGCTTCCTGTTTCTGCTTATGTTTCCTCCCACGACTCAAAACATACGATTGGGCGAATTGGCATCCCTGAATTGCCCATCGTTTTTGTGTGTGCGCGCGCATGCATGCCCTATGATGCACTGTCATCACATCCAGGCCTTTTTCTTGGGACAGGCACCAGGCTTTCTGCAACCATGTGCAGGATAAGCGATTATGGAAGATAGATGGATGGCGTAATGAATCTTATTAAAAGCTTGCAATGTAACCCTTGCGAGAGAAATCGGACAATTATCGGATGTATTTTACTCTGTTTACCTGTAAGACTCTGGCCTAAGGTGGCATCATTTTCAAACCCATTCTCGTCCTGTCTTGATTTCTATCAATTAGCAATAGTTCTACTCTTATCAAAAGTAAAACTTTGTTATAATGAAAGACACATTAGTATAATGTAAAAGAACAAAGTTTGATAATTTTCTGTGGTTTGTGTGTCATTCTCTCATGTGTTTAATAGACTGAAAGCGACTACATAAAGACCTTTTCTATGTTTCTTTTGTTATAAACAAAACAATTCAGGCCAAGGCTGTTAATTAATTTATAAGATGGAGCATCTCCGCTGTATAACGCGTCAGACTGTGGGTTTTCCCCATCAGTGCTAAGAGGCAGCAGTGCAAAGCAGTTTGTTAGCACTCCTCTGTAATTTTCTGATAATGAACATCACACTTATTGTTGTAAGAAAACTTTTGTGAACTCATTACTATTATTATTATTCTTAGCCATTCACCCACAAATGTCAGGTATAGTTGTTATCAATCATTGTTTTGTGTTTACTGAGGGTGGATTAAATAATTGAATGGCTTAAGAGTATATTAATATCAATGATGTAATAGGCATTAAGGCCACCCTTTGCCTTCAGAATAGCTTAATCTCTTCTTAAAAAGTTGACATAATGGTCCTGGACTGTGTGTAGTGGAAAATAAGACCATTATTCAAGCAAAAAGAAATGTAAATCTATGCTATACTCTGCAACCCAGAACCTTCCATAAAGTTTCAGTGATTTTTAGATCTGATGATTGTGGAGGCCATGAAAGGCATTTGACTCATTGGTGTTCATGACACCATTCTCAACGGATATGTATTTGCACCATTGGGTGGATCTGCTGCTGTAAATCGGCCTCGTATTCTAAGGCTGATATTCTATGCAACCAGGAATCATTGAACCTAATAAGTCCTGTGACATGCTCATACCAAAAGTCATTGTAGACCAAAGGCATCCTCTTGCTTTTTCCAAGGATAAACCCATCCAACTGTAGTTTTTCCATTACTCAGATGTCTAGGTTTTGTGCACTTTATACCAGATTATGTGTCTTTGTGCACTGGCCAGGGAAGCTCTACCGTCAATTTCAGCCTTATGAAATTCATGTGCAGATTTTATTGTGACTGGATTCCAGAGTTGCTGAGGCTCTGTAGTAATTTTTGAGGCTGTATTTTTGTGGTGTTTAACAAGAATCCTGTTTTGTGCCCAGCGTCCCCTAACGGAGAGCTTATGCTTACAACTTCCCCTTTGCTGATGGAGTTTGTCAGAGTTTGTCAGGATTTTTTACATTCTCTTTTTGGAATCATGTTGATCTAACTCATTCATGCCAGCTTCCAGCAGGAATTGGCTAACTTACTGAGATACTGCCCAGCACTGTCCCATAACTCCATCTTTTTTTGCAGCGGGAGAGCCTCATGCCTGACAGTCGTCACAAAAACCTGATGCACTATGTGGATGCTTCTTTAGAACCAAGGTTTCCACTTTATACCTCATGATTTTTAACACCCTATGTAATAGGCATGATGTATTGTTTTCTATGTAGCAACGCCTGACTGGACCCTTATCCATCCATAATATGTACAGAGCATGAATTTAATGAGTTGATTTTTCTTTCCCCACTTGAGCTTCTGGTTTCCATGTTTGTGCTGCCGTATCACAAATGAAGAGTGCCTACGAGAGTCCATAAATTGGAGGTCGCCAATCAAAATGTCTGTTAGGGATTTCATGGGGATGTGCGGCTCATGTTGGACTCTGCTGAAAGCTAATGTCCCTTTCCAGTGATTTGTTGGCATCGGAGAGGTTTACATAAGCTTCCCGGTGATTTCATGGAGGTCGGGGAGGCAGGATGTGTGCTGACAGGCCCAGTATATTATTTGATTAACATTTTTTTTTCCATCTCTTTCTTCTTGCATACTTTCCTAAATTAGAAATTAGGCTTCAGATGCTGGTCATGAGCTCTTTTGTTGTATTCCCAGAAGACTCCTTCATTAAGGTCACAGTTGTAGGAGTGCGTTCTTATTGGCCGCGGCACACCTGATCTAGCCGCAATGGCTTCTGGTTGGCTCGCGCACACTTTGATATGCGTGCCAGGGATGGGATGCGGCTGGAATGAATGGGCGTATCGGGTAAAGGGCCCGGGGCAGAAACAGTCGTCCACAGTTGTAAATGTCCCTGTAGGTGGCTTTTTTTTGGGGGGGTCAGGTATGCTTTGCTCTGCTCCGTTCCTGTTTTCCCAGGGAAGCCACATCCAGACAGTGTCTGCACATACTCAGTCAGTCAAGTAGCTGCAGTTCATTGAGATGTCATGGATCGGTTCTTTCGACGAGATCGACGGACCATCATATCACGTTACGGCAGTCTGATTCCGCTATCGCTTAAGGGAAGTGGTTTAAGCAGAAGAATGTATCATGGTATCATCATCGATGGAATGCTTTAAAGATTTGCTCGATTTAATCCTCTTCCCTTTGTAAATCACTAATGGTGGTCCCTGACAGCGGCGCTGGCTTTATTGTCAGGTTTAAATGACAGCGTGTCGCTGTCGTCACTCCTGTGCCGACATCGAACGAGATTAGCAGACCTAACGGTGGGTTGTGAGTTTTGCGTTCTCTGGTATTTTGGCATTTCAGCTGGAATCTGTGTTCATTGGATTGTGTGTGCATGAGTGTGTTTTTTTTCTTGCTTATAAAGTCGTTTACATCACCATTGGCAACATTAAAACCAGACCCCCAAAAGGTACTGTACTGATGCATAGGGATCTCTGTCCACCAATAGAGATGTTATTTATTAAAATATTTCCATTTTTCCGTAAGATTTCTTAATAATCTGTTCGTAATAATATATGAATTATGTTACACCATGAATATCCAGACCATTACAAATATTAATGGTAAAAAATATAATATAAAATGAGCTGTGACCTACTGGGAATTTCCATTTTGTATTTTAATTATGGCAAAATTTGACCAAATCTGCAAGGGCAACTGATGGGCAAGAAAAAGCACTTTTCGGCATGTTGCCGGGACCCCGGTGTTATGGGTCATCTCTCATTTCCTGTATTTTCTGTAAGTGAAACATTACGCCAGTTCTTTTTTTTCTGAGCTGCATTACTTGGATCTGTGCGCAGCGTGACGTTAATGTACTGAACAGTGAAAGAAAACTTCTGAGAACATCTTCCCCCCCATGCGTGCTTTTGGCTCCTACACTGAAACACTATTCATGAAACCTCTTTTCACAGCCGAGCACTGATTGGTTTCCTGAAAGTCTATAGAAAAGACCCTGGTTAGCTTGAGTTTATTTTAGACATGTCTGTCCACCTTTTCCTTAAATTGCTGTTTGTCTTGGTAGAAGTAAATATTTAACAGTCAATCATGACATGTTTTTCAGTAACTTAGTTTTTATTTCAGATTTTTTCCCTCAATCTACTTGCTTGCAACACAAAATTATGGGAAAAAATTAAATAATTGAACACTCCACATCCAAGTTAATACTTTTGATTATTTCAGAGAAAAGTCGATGTTTATGCTTAAATAGTTTTTGTTCCTTTTTTCTTAAGATTACACCATCTTCACCTACTTATGAACCATGAAGCAAATTATATAAAATTATCCAGTATCCATTAACTATATTTAGCTATATTTCTTAGAGAGTTTAACAAGTTAATGTCTAAATCACAATGAAAATTACAAAATAGCAATTATTAGTCTCATTCGAAAATCCGAAGCCTTCTCCTGAAAGATTAATGCCTGTCAATGGTAAGAAATGTTGATGTATGTTTTTGGTGTTTGACTATAAAATGGAAACCTCTAGTAACACAGTATTCTGTACTGATGAAATGTGCTTTGAACGAAACTTTATGTAGTAGCTCAAAACTGGTTCTTCAGGTTTATTTGGTGTTTGTTGTCTGCTGAGCAATCATATAATGTGAGTGTATGTTTATGGTAAATAGAGTGGTCTGAATTTAATAATAATTCTTAATAGAGGCATTGTGGCTCCATTCCATGGAGGTTTCTCAGCTTAGAGCTGGCAGCAGAGGGTGACTGGTGCTCTTGCGTACTGTGTGTGTACTGCGTGTCATTCCAAGCTCTTACTGTGCCTTCATGAGCTCCCAGTTTCACAGCTGCAGTGAAACCCTGTACTCTCAGCATAAATCTTATGGGGTAGCTGTCTCTGGTCAGTCACAGGCCAAGTGTAGGCCTTATGAGAGCAAAAATCCACAGATCAAACCTATGCAAATAAAACATCTGCAATAAAATTTTATTACGCACAGGTATGAAACCCACAAGTGCGTATTTGTTCCTCTCCGGGGGGAACTTTTCCGTGGCGGATTTCTGAAAGTGTAGCTCAGGCTGCTTGGACTGATCGATTCCCGCGAGGAGGGGGCTGCTACTCATCTGTAAACCTCTGGCGTTCTGGAGGCTTCCGTCTGTTGACGAGACGTCAAGAGCTCTGTGTATACACAGGAGCTTGGTGCCTGCAGACCTCCTTGAGAATGACGTGGCTCCCTTTGCCAGTGGACTGCTAGTTTTACCATTTTACATCAGTATATTCGCGCTCTGGCAGCCCTGGCCTGCGCTCCAGATGCGTGTAGGACGGCTGCCATAGCACATTTCGTGACTTTGCGGTTTCATGAAGATGCTTCCATGGATTTCCTGTCATTATGGAAAAATCTTTGTGCAAGAACATGTCTCTTCTCAGATTCATTAAAAATATTTATATAATAAGCCGAGAAATGGCTGGACTGCGATCTGTTAACAACAGTTCCATTAATTTGTTAGGGTATCTTGACAATTAAGCATTCACAAATATGAAATATGTCAGCAGTTAACTAACTTAATCCAAAATGAGAAATTTCACCCTTGTTTCCACTCTTTTAGCTTAAACGTTTAGTGGCAGCCGGGTATTTTCCACATCTTATCAATGCTTTCTTTTCTTTCGCTCTTTCCCTCTTTAGAACACGGATCTCCTTTGAAGCGGAGGTTAAAGCGGAAAGAGGTGGAGAAGATGCAGTGTGAGGTACGGAAGATGTGTACCTTCTCCAAAATCCTCTCCACCAAAAAGAACCTGGACCACGTTAACAAAATTCTCAAAGTGAAAAGGCTCCAGAGACAGGCCAAGACTGGCAACAACATTGTGAAGAAGCGCCGAGGGCGGCCTAGGAAGCAGCCTCTGCCGCTAGACCTGGAGCCGGCCAACCAGATGCCCGTGCTGGAGAAGTGCGTGGACCTCCCCGGCAAGAAGACCCTGCGTACCAGCCTGCTGCCTGAGCCCTTGGAGTTCTCCAACCATGACTCCATCAGGGACACCATTGAGTCGGTGGTACACATGGCCCGATCCCAGCCTCAGCAACAGCAGCAGCCAAGCCGTGGGGGCAAGAGGTGGCAGAAGACGTCAGAGGAAGTTCAGGCCAAACGGCCACGGCGGTGCAGGGGGACTAAGGAGGAGGAGACAGGTGCAATGGAGAGGAACACCGGCAGCTCAAGCCTTCTGCAGGCTAATTATTAACCCGCACGTCCTGTGCACCGTGACCCTTTCCATCATCTTGGCCTTCAGCTGTATTTTTCCATTGGTTGTATTTCTATAACTGTTGAGGGCATTGTTGGAGACCTCTGGGGGGATGGGGAATGAGGTCATGATTGTCGAGCTGGCATTTTGTATTAAGCATAACAGGAAGTACCTTGCACTTGGCCACAGTTCTCTGTTCCTGCCTCTCAAAGATGCTACTGTGCAAGCCAGCCGTGCAGACTGCTCCAGAAACGATCCTCGTAGTTCACGGCATCTCGCTACCATGGCTCTGCCAAACCTTTACCAGCAAATATAGATAATAATAGGTTTGCTTATACTGTGCAATGCTGGTTGCTTTGCCTTGAATCCAGTCTTTTAAAAGCACTGTACAGTGCATTATTTTAATATTACAGATTCCCCCCCCCTCACCCAGCACCCACCAATCCTCCCGTTCAGGAATGCTCAGAGCATGGGCAGATGGCAATATTTTGGAAATGAGACCTTTGGACACTATCACTCTAGCTGTGCACCAAAGGTCTGGCAGTAAATAAGAACACATACGTATTTCAAATACACATTTTTTATGTGTAACATTTCAGAGTATTTCTCAGTTAGCAGATTTATAGGAAATAGTCAGTTTTACCATAGGAACTGAAAGGTATTTTTTAGTTAATGTTTTTTTTTTTTTTTTTACCGAAAAGCAAAGACGGGTGTGATCCACAGCTATTTTATCAGGCTTCTTGAACTAAGGAAGTTTTTGAAGTACCATCTGATTGAACCTGGTCACCCTTCTTTACTTCATGTTCATAGTGAATCAGTGTTGCCTACACTTTCTATTTCACTTTCATACTCTGATTTGAAGAATCAGTCTCAGCACTTATAAATGTGATTAACCCTTCTCGTTTGTGGGCTGTGTAATTGGTTTGTTTCTGCAAGCAATAGATATATTCTGCAATTACAAAATCATCCCTTTTTCACGAGTATTCATGGCTTCGAATCACCCAGTCAAACAAAGAGTGAGACATGAGATTCAATCAAGGTGCCAAATTCTGACGGTCAGGCCTCCTCCCAGCCAATAATGTGTAGCGTTAGATTCGATTTGTGTAGCAGGCAGACATGCGGTGCTGGAAGTTGGAAGCTCTGCTACACACGTCGAAAAAGAAAGATAAAATGGAGGTTTGTCTGGGAATGGGTTCAGTGCCAAAATACACCTTTTTTCCCCTCCATAGCAAGTGAGAATCAGTGTGATGCTCCATCTACATTGGTTTCATTTTGAGGTATCTGTCACTCAGTGTTTGCTGTCTATATGTACAACGTACAGTATACAAAATCAAGTATTAAAATATGGAAACCAAATTTTCAAAGACAGATGTCTTTCCAATTGTTTTTGACCTGTTCTCGCAGGGGTAAAATGGCAATAATTGAGTCAAATTCGTTTTGTACAGTATTTTTAGCATAGAGCAATGACATCATGTCGTACTACATCGCTGATACTTCCTCTGTCCTTCAAGAAAGGTTTGTTTTCTTACTAAGCTTTGAGGAACATGCTTTTCAAAGTCAAAATTTCAATGGTATTTTAAAGGGAGCCTTGCACTAAAAGCTACAATCAATGCATGGACCGTTCCTGTTTTCTTTTTCTTTTTCATTTTTCGGAAAATCCGGTCCGTGTGTTTCTCAGTAGGCTCCTGGCTTGTTATGCGTGTGCCTTAGGTTTCTTTCTCAATGTGTTTCTTTCGGAATGTGCAGGAACGTCAAGCCAGGAGTTGGATTAAGTCCTGCCATTCCCACCAAATCAGCTAGTCTTGCCGTTGTAGAATCCTTAAGTGAACATTTGAAGCCGGTGCAGGGTGACCATCCCCCTGGCCATCCGTCGTTTAGCTGATTTTCTACCAGATGCATTAGTCTTCAAACGTAGTTAACGCTGAACTGTTTTTGTTAGCAAGTGAATTGCAAATGCAGAAATAGTGGTGTACTGTGGCCTTCTGGGAAAGGAGATGTGCTCTCTCGCACCACGCAATAGAACATCACCCAAGTCCCTTTTCTGTCCTGTGTGTGGTTATTCTGAGATTGTGCTGTGTTTTGTGGCATTCCTCTTTTGCTATGCATTGTATTATACCAGTAAGCAAGCTGGAAGGCAAACTTCCCTAGACCTGTTGGATCAGTTCATATGTTTAGCAAATTGTGTGTGTGTGTGTGTGTGTCTGTTTATGTATGTGTGTGTGTGTGTGTGTGTGCGCGTGCGCATGCATGCATGCGTGCGTGCATGCATGTGTGTGCGTGTTTTTGTTTCCACCCTTTCACAAAGATAATTAAGTGGTCTTATTTTGATTTTGAAAAAATTCGGAAATAAGCTTAGCTAATTATTTCTCCATTCTGCAGAAAGTGACTATCATTGCAACTATTCTTACTGCAAACGACCAGAGCCTTCTGTCCAGCTGCAGTGTAGCCTTAATTTGAAGGTCAGCTAAACATCCATTGTAAATAGTGTAAGTAATGATCTGACTTGCATGGATGCAAACTGTGTTTAAGGTGAAGGTGGGCCTGCTCATTCTGCTGCTCCTGTTGAGGTGGCTCTTCAGGGGCCTTGGTGGCTGAAATATTTGGTGCTGGGTGTCGCAGGCACAGAGGCCAGCTTGTGCTGTTTTCTTGGGACAGGAGAAATGAACTTGTTTTAGCAAACAGGTATTCCTTTCACTCTGTGGCTTCATAAGTAGCTTGTGTGCTTTCTCGATTGGGAACAGTTTCTCAACACTGTTGGAAGACTTTGCCAAAAATGGAAAAAAAATAAAGTTCATTTAATCCCTGATCTAATGTTGAGCCATTCAAAGCTGTTTTGAAAGAAAGCTAAAATATTGTGCAGCTTTTACCAAAATACATAAATTCCGAATAGTAACAGACTGTTGGTATTTATTGCTATTTGGGATCTTGAGGATAGGCAATCTTGAGTTGACGGACTATCACGCTCCCAGAATGCATTGCTCTTGGGCAAGCTGTTATTGTGTTGAAGTGTAAAACAACCAGATGTTTTTACTTTACCAGCCGAAATACCGGTGCCTTTTAAAGCTCAGATGTGTTCTTTTCATCTGGTTCTCGAACTTCAACAGAATATAGTGAGGTAAATTCAATGTTGCAGACCTGCATACAAACGAGGGAAACTGCCCTGGACTCACCACGGACATGATTGGCAAAAAGGAAACACAAAATTGCGATTTAACTGGACTGTGAAACACTAAAGAAAGGTAGCAACTAAAATATTTTCCACTGGCATGAATACAGATTGCATTGTCACAGAACTTTTCGAACCATATCATTGTTAAAGAAAAATATTAAGTGCAAATTAAATATTGAGAAAATAAATCCAATGGAAGGATGTACTTTGCAAGAGCACAAACTGAGCTCTAACCTGTGTTGGTAAATTTTAGTTTGTATACATACTGTTTTTAGCCTCTTTTTAACAGAGTGAATTTTTTTCTTCATTTGCATGTTCTCGATTGTATGCATACATATTTTAGACACGCAGAAAGTTATTTGAATTTAAATAAATTCAGAGAAAACTTGTACATTGTTTGATAATTTTTTGTAATGGATTTTTAAGTCATGAAGCAATTTTGTACATTGTATGAATATTATAACTGCAAGTTTTTGAGGCATATATGTGTGTGAGTGTGTGCACGTGTGTGGGTGTGTGTGTGGGTGTGTGTATATATTATACACACGCAAAATATGTTTGTGTATTATGTTTATATACTTATCTATGTATACAAGCACACACACGCACACACACGCACACACAAAGTATGCGAATTTGTATATGTACACATATGTATGTATATACATATATATGTATTTGCCGGCATGCTTTTGGTCATGTTTGTTCATGATCTAGATGTTGTTTTATGTTTTGTTTTATCCCCCTTTTTTTCTTAAAGAAAAGCTCGTCTTTTTGCTGCCATTTGCTGGTTAGCAGTATAGAGCACTTATAATAACAAAGTCGATCTTGTTCATGTTATTCATTGTGTGAAAATAATAAATGAGTTTATTGAAAGTTGCTAAGAATAAGGAATGTCTGCCTCTTTATTCTGAAGACTACGTTCTTACCCTCTCACTCACACCCCAAGTAGGCCTGTTGTCTCACGGTAGGATTATCCAAAATTTAATTCCTAATTTTTCTCTAAATAGAA
>JAODLD010000046.1:26189191-26214078 GCA_026781065.1 Mormyrops boulengeri
TATATATATATAAAAAAATATTTAAACAAAATACCATATATATATATATATATATATATAATATATATGCGCTGTCATATTGAATGTTAGGTTACTACACTGCAGCAAAGTAAAGGAGATGTGTTCTCATAAACGCTCCACCCCACGTACTCTCCACAAATTGCAACACCCAAATACACTAGAGTTTTGATAAATTGGTTTGGCTGCATCCTGGGTACCAATTGGTCGAGGTAAAAGCGTAGAGAGGTCTGCGATTGGATGGTATCCCTCTGAAAGAATACTGTTGCCATGGCTGCCGAGGCAGCTGCCTGCATGCTCTAGTCACGGCCTTGCTCACAGAACCGCATAAATGTGTCGTGATGTTCCCCCCACCAGTTACCTGTGCTTTGAGTGGGCTGAGAACTTAAGGTTTCAAAGAATTTGAGTTGCTGAAAAGATGGAGAAATAATTCTTCTCCTATATAGGTAAAAGAAAAAAGCTCTTTTTCTGCAGAAGCAGCTTATTAAGAATTACATCCTGGTTTAGTGGTAGAAAATGAAAAGCAGGTAAAATGTGATATATATATATATATATATATATATATAACAGTCAAATGTTTATTCACACTTACCCACAGAAAGGTTTGTCTCTGCATTTAAAAATAATTAACTATTAAATAACAAATATGGAATATATTTCTTGGGGGAGATGGGGCTGCTTTGTGGGTTGGGATTGCTGGTTCTAATCCCATGGCCAGAAGAGTGATCCCACCATTGGGCCCTTGAGCATGGCCCTTAACCCATATTACTCCAGGGACTGGCTGACTCTACTGTCTCCTCTACGCCAGTTTCATGAGGTGGCCATCGGCTGCTATTCCTTCACTCTCTGGTCAAACTCCTCCAAAACCATTTCTGCCGTGATTAGGTCAGGTGGCCAGGTCATGTGATGTGACACTCTATCCCTCCCCTTTATAAGCAGCTTGGCATATCCAGACTGGTACACACACACATACACTCACCCAGATATACAGAAACAATTGTGATTAGATTCGCTTACTCTGAAAACAATAGTCACTGCTAATTATTCTGAAATAAATTTCGCAGGTTCATTCATATCTAAGAATGTGCCTTGTGTCTGAGAAATTCATACACCTTGAAATGATTCAGAGTAGCAAACAAAAAGACACAATCATGTGGCATTGTTCTACCTGGGCAGGGTGAGGAATTTAGGGACCCAGGGGCACTGTAATGGATGGGAAGTTAGGATGTTTCCAAGGGGCCCTGGGCAACAGGGGCCCTAAAAAATTTGGAACATAATTTTATTGTTCAGGGTTGTGGGCCCTATATAATATATTTTCATGAGGGCCAAATAGATGCTGAGCTCAGGCCAGGATAAATGGATGGAAGATGGAGGGACTGATGTGTAGGAAGATGCCTTTAGCTCAACAGCACTGATAGAATTATTTTAATAATCCAATGAAGACCAAATAAACAATTGATTCTGATAAGCTCTGTTTACTTGTGGGAGATAAATGAAGTATTTTTCAATGAAGATAACGAAAAGAAAAGCCTCAGCCTGGTGGCATGGATACTTCTATCTGTCGCTTTATTTGACTTATTCTCAGGTATATGGTCAGAGAGCTAATTGATTTCATGATGCAATTACAGCCTGAGCCAGAATGAAAACTAGACCATCTCTGCCCCTGTGTGACTTGAGCTTATACTGGTGGTTAGATAATTCTCTTTTTTAAGTAAATAATGTTCTATTCAGCATCCCTACATTCCTCCAGGGTTTGCCAGTGGTCAGCTTACCATAGGTGCATAAAAAATATGAACTACAGTTGTGGGATCAAATTTGGTAATTATATACTGCGCTCCTGGCTATGCAAAAATTTGTGGTAAATTGTTAGTCTTATACTGGGACTAAGTATATTGAAAAAAATATGACACGTGAAAAATAAGTTAAAATTAAAGCATACAAAAGATTTATTTATTGATTGTATAGCAGTTTGGAGAGCCGGTTGTTTCTGTCAGCTCTCTACAATTTTCAAAAAAACTACTGCAGAAATAACTTATTTCCAAGTCTACAAGGATATTACACCAATAAATGTTTGATTTGGTTTGACTCCCATAAAAACTCAATGTCTGATAGTGTCTGAAATCTGAGAAATTCAGCATGTGCATTCCAATGGTTTCTTCACAGTTCTCACCAGTGGCTAAAATCCTAACATGTTCTTTGAGGGAAAAAATGAGGTGAGCAGACGTTCCAGGCAAATCCCATGAGTCCAAGACACATGTGAATGTCTCACCTCTGCTTATGCAGGTAAGAGGAGCAGTAGCTAATGTACAAGACACATTTAGTAATACTGGTCTTTCTAACCACTAGAGACAGAACCACGTAGTCAGGAATAGTAACACAGCCAAAAAATGAAGCTGTAACATCTATGTAAATAATTACCATTAAAATGCTATTATGCTATTTGTTTTTTTTTTTGCTTCTAATAAAAAATTTTTATGGATGATTTTCATGCAAATATAAAAGGTCTTTAAAACGAATGGCATCACTCTTGTAAGTGTTTTCCTTCTCTTCACAGTTGCTCTCCAATTACGCTGTTTTCCATACTTTGAATACTAGTTACCGCACCACTTCTTTCGGTCAGGTACGAAATAAAAGCCCCCGTTGAGCTCTGAACCTGCAATGCTTTAGAGCTAGGTTCCTTAAACACTACGCCACCTACAGCCTTCACTTAATCCCTCTTCGTGTACCAACTCTTGAATATTAGAATGTAGAAATGCAGATGCTATCTGGTGGCAAAAGCAGGAACTACAGTCAAAACCAAAGTTAATTTTATGCTATGTCTCAGTTTCCCTTTCTAACAATTTCTTCCAAAACCTGCTTTAAATCTTTTGAAAGCCACATTTTTAATTAAATTTATAAACATTGCGTACCACGTAATTCAAATTTCCCTAACATCCCCATCAAAATACATTCATCCTGGAGATTATTTCTAAACAAGCACAACAAAGGGTTCAACAATGTATGCTCAGGTAACTATGATGATGGGCAAGATGTAGCAATTCAACTGTAATTGCCCTGTTTGCTCAGGGGAAGGATATCAGTGTTCAGTGTCTTTGCCCCTGGTGTGCAAACATTTTGGGTTGTACAGGGTGGGGAGTGTTGGGGGGGTGGGGGCACTTCAGAAAAAGCTTATGGCAGACATCTGTTTTCACACACCACAGTCTGCAGCTCTCGTGTTGTTATGGTTGCCCTTTGACACATTGCCCCAGGTAAGTTTTGCATGAACACTTTGAAAAAGCTTGCTGTAAACAGTGTATTATCTAGATTTATTTGCATTACATGCATTGGGGTCCAAACTGAAGCATTAGCAAACAGAACAGGACAGGATGAGGTGCTGAAACCTTTATTCCAACATGGTTATAGATATTGTGCCACTTGCCTTAAAGTACAGACCCATGTTTTTACAATAATGGTAGAGCAAAAATATACTCTGTAATACCGGTGGGTTTAAGCAGAGTCTTTTATTTGTTTTGTGTAGCTAATTTATTTTCCACATTTTGCTTATTGGTTTAGTTCACCCGAGTGGATTAGTCACTACCCTGCTCTGATCAGCAAAAAACAGACGTGAAAATGATAATGTGTGAGACTAGGGCTGCTTCCAAAAGGCATAAACAATCTGTACAGAAGCCAAGAAAACAAATAGAAAAGAAAGAAAAAAGAAAGAAAGCACTGCAGAAGTTCATAGCCTTTTGCATGCTGTCAATTATGGTCAAAACCTTGCAATCAATTCATCTCGTACTGCAACATCTTCTATAGGCTGGCTAATCAATTGATATGACTTGATTTTTATCGTACTCTCTGGACAATTTTACAGAGATAACTTATGTCACATGTAAATCACAGTAGGGCAACCATAACTATGTCCTCAATGAAGGGTGTTTCAATAAAATATTCAATGCAATGGCAAAACAGTGAGCAAGGCAAGGTACTACAAATTGGAGCAGTAAAAACCCAGCTCTATAAATAAGATATGAACGCTATACCGTCTTAGACATGAAAGCTAGGAATGTAGAATAGAAACATGGAAAATACAGCGAGCCAGCATGCTTTGTACATGCTTTGAAAAGAACCCCAGGAGTAGTAACTGCATGCCACCCCAGGCCTGGATCATCTGGTGCAGGCTGTCATCAAGAGGAAAGCATGCCATAAAGCCAATGCCATGAAGAGACAACTATATAATCAGATGAAACAGAATTCAACCTTTCAGCCATGCATATATCCTATATGTACCATAAATCTTTTAGTCTAGCATGGTGGTGCCTCTTTGGAAGAGGAGTCAAATGCCAGCTCCATTCTGTGCCTGTGGAATTTGCATGTTCTCCCTGAGTTGTGTGGGTTTTCTTTTGTAGTTATACAATTTGCAGTCTCTAAATTGTTCAAAGTGTGAATGCACATACTGTGTGCAGACTGGCATCCAATCCCAGTGTTGCCTGCCTTGTGCCAAACAGGATAGACTTCAACCACCCCGACCCTTTGCTGCATATGCAGTGAGACAGTGGATAACGGTTGTAAAATGCATATATGTTTATTTTTCAATTGTCATGTTGTTTTTAATGGATCATAGCCATTTCAATTTATGACAAAGGTCATCTGTTACAATTTACGTGGTGACTAGGTATCAAATTAAGTAGACACAGTTCTAAAGTTACTACCCAGTACCTAATTCTCATGATTTACTCAATCCTCACCTCATCCCCCAGATTCTGAAAACAAGTCAGGTAATTGGCATATATTGTTCCTTTCTCCCAAAATATATATTTATTGTTATATGAATATGTCATTGACATATTCAGGATTCAGAGGATGCCGTTTTAAATGCCTATTTTAACTATAATTCTTAAAATCTTCTCAGGCAGCTATTCTAGGTCAATTTGAATGCTAATTTAAAATGGTTAGTATTAAGTATGAAATGAAAGATGGACTTTCACTTATATTATGCAATCAGAATGTCATGACATCCATACTCATATCTGCCTCCGGCAATGAGTGTTAATTCACTGTGTCAGACTTGCGAGTTGACCACACATGTGAGCCGCACACTCTCCAGGATCACGGGATGCGGTCCAGAGAACGAAGTGAGCATACTGCCATCTGCACTGGGCGTCTCATTCTCATAAACTGGAGATTCGGAAGGTGCTGATGCTCCGAACAGAATCGGCATTTGTGAGGAGGGTGTGTCCTGGGATGTGGGAGAGCATGGATTCAGGCATCCTGTTTCTAAGCCTTTATTTATGCAGTTGAGAAGCTGAAAAATTTGCACAGGTTTGTCTGCACAGAAAAATAAAAATCATGAGGATATGTAACAGAAATACCACACATGTCTAGGGCATAAAGCTGGCATTTAGATGACTCAGACAACTTAAATGTCAAAGTGGATTTGCCCATAGAATTCAGCCAAACCTCAAAATATTTAAAGCACTTTGCAATTAACTTGCTAAAATCTCATTAAAAATTTAATGTTGATTTCTGTGATATTAAAATTGTTTGCATTAGATGAACACAGCTATTTAAACTTGCAAATAACTTATTTACATGAATGAAAACTGTACTGTCCTATACATTTCAGAGTAGGTGGGGACTGCCTTCAGCTGCTGGGTGCTCAGTGGGATATTAATTTTAGCACATTTTCGTGCCTTTTCAGTACAAAGCATGAAATTAAATTAGTAGTGATAAACCTGACAGTGGAACAAATAATTATGCCATAATATCACTGAAACCCTTTGACTTTAGCGCATGTTTTCTTCTCCTTTTTTTGAATGTTCACAGGTACCACTGACTAAGTTCCATTAAAACGGCACTATTGAGCTAACTAACATGAAACCCCTGCGAAAGAGCAAAACTCTCAATTAAATTAATGCCCCTGCCCCCCGCCTCCGATTATCACTATCACCCGCACGCCGCCCCTCCCACACCCGCGCCGCCCTCACTGCGCGCGCCTCACAGCGACCCGTCTGAGCCCGTGTCCAAAGACACGCCGGATTTCATTTACAATGGAGAAAAGCGGCGGAGCGGGAGCCGCGGTTGCCACGGCGACGCCAGTGATTTATGGCAGTTCGGTGGGTGGATGAATGACTGAGTCTGTTGGCCGCGCAGCGTTACGTGCTGCCGCTTTTATGCACCCTCAACCCCCCAGCAGCCTGTCAGGGACCGCCATCTGAAGGACAGATGTGTTTGAGGTCAAGCTTCTGCCGACGTTGACATTAATAGCCAAGATTATGATCATTGTGTATAGACTGGTTTACGGTATGACTTTACTGCATTTTTACATTAATTGCATTTACATTTATGAAAGATAATTCATATGGATCTTTAGGGTGGTCTTTAAGGAATAAGATGTAAAAGGATAAAGAACATTTTTTTTTTTATCTCTTCATAAAATTCAAATCTGTACCCCAGAAGAAAAACATTAACTGTGACTCATCTCCAAAGCTGAGTATCACTCCGAAATTCTGCTACTGGTCTCCGGTCTGCTATATTTAAGGACGACACCCCAGATCTTACTGTTTTTCATCTTACTGTCACTCAGTATACCAAGGTACATACAGTACCAGTCAAAAGTTTGGACACAACCACCCATAGAAAGGTTTATTTGAAGTATTCTCTCCATTTTAGAATACTTGTAAGGACATCAAAACTGTAAAACATTCATCAAGAAAAAATGTTGGGGGAGGGCAGTTCTGCTGGTTGGGACTCAGAAGGTTGCTAGTTCAAATCTTGTGGTGGATAGAGTGATCCCACTATTGGGCCAATGAGCGTGGTCCTTAACCCCAACTGCTCCAGGACTGGCTAACCCTACAGTCTCCTCTATGCTGGTTCCATGAGGTGGCCTCCTGGGATGCTTTTCCTGCTGTCCTGAAGGAGATCCCACATATGCTGAGCCCTCATTGGCCGCTTTTCCTTCACTCTCTGGTCAAACTCCACCAAAACCATTTCTGCTGTGTTTAGGTCAGGTGGCCAGGTCATTTGATGCAACACTCTATCAGTCGCTTTTGTAGGCAGCTTGGTGTCTACAAAGCTTTGACCGGATACTGTATTATTTGGCACATTAGTTTGAAATACGCAGACAGGATGCTACTGTTGGACCTTTAGAAGGAACTATGATTGATTTGGAAAACATGAAATTACATAATTAATTACAGTTATATTACTGCAATCTTGTGTATGCTATACATAAAAGTGCCTTCTCAAAATATTAAAAAGTTATGAATAAGAGCAAATGATACTCTCAAGTGTGGTCTCATGGAGCGATCAGAGTGCAGTCAGAATTACCACTATCTACATTTTCTAAGGATGCTGCAGAGGAGTTTGGGTTTTGAAAAACATTTCATGTGCAGTAGTGCCTTCATTTATTTTGGTCTCTTTTTCTCGATCATTGTTTTTCTGATGGTCTGTCCTTTTCTCGCCATTGTTAAGCAGACAGTGTGGTTCAGTGATCTTGCGAATCTCCCTCACAACAAAACCTCATCTGCTTCAAGCCCAGAAATACATCTGCTAATTTAGTCTGAAATGAAATAGTACTTTTGCCAATTTCATATAGGCAGGGAAAATGTGATATTTCAGACTGCATCCATACCATGCTTGCATCTGTGACAGAGGGATTTTTCTGTATATGGATGTCTGTCAGTTTTCAATTTTTTTTTCCAACAATACAGATTTTCATCTGTCAAAAAGGATAAGCATGTCAACTTTATGGACTGGAGTAGTTTGTGAGTTTTAAATCATTGCATGGCACCTGTAAAGCTTTGGATACACATCGACTCAGGGTCAGATCTCAAGGAATTGATGGAGGGCTTTCTGCTTTTCACTGAAGAACCTTTGATTGGCATACAAAACCAGTAATTCTGCATGAAGGATGCACAAGAAGGAAGTACTCAAGGAATGACATGGATCCGAATCCAGCTGGGTCTTTTTGATAGACAAGCCTGCCCCTTAAGCATAAGACACATGAGTGTCATAATACAACTGTTCTGCCAATGAACTACTTCAGGAAGCTCTCAGGAAGCATTGGGACATTTGATGCATAGCTACTTAAAAATAACTTTCTTTAACAGCAAGGACAAAACAAGAAAAAAAAGCGTGTTATCCACAGTGACAAAATCGGATTAATTAGCACAAATTTAGGTTCCTGTTTTCTTATTAGCCAGGTTTAGCAATAGCTAGTTGGTAGGTGATTTTCTAAAACAACAAAAACATTAGCCAGTCACCATGGTAACATTGTAGGAAGCCTTTTAGGCACACGCCGTAGGATACTTCGGGTGGCGCACAGATGCAGGTGCAAGGTGTCAGATGCGGTATCTGAAAGAGTATCTCAGTACCACATAATACAGTTCAGACTCTCTCTCTCTTCTCTCTCTCTCTGTCTCTCTCTCTTTCTCCATATATATATACACACACACATACATAGGTATATATATATATATATATGTATATAGAGTGACTGTTGATTTGTTTTTCCTTCAGTGAATATGAGCTGATATGAGCTGATGATATATGAAATATGCAAAAAGTCTGTAGCAGTCCTGGCAAACAGAAGCTGTGTCAGTTAAGAGAAATAACTGGCACTAAGTGACAGACTAAATACATTTTTTATATTTCACTCTTGATGCCAATTGAATGGTTAGTGGAAAAACCATACAAGCATGGCAAATTATGACATATATATGTAAGTGCCAAGGTGCACTCCGTCACGTACCGATCAAGGCTAGTCAAACAAGGCTAATCAAGTTGGAGTGGCGTGTAGCTCAGCATGTTAGGATGCTGTGGGTATGATCAGAAGGATGCCGGATCAAATTCCCGGGTTGGCAGTGAGATGTCCGATGTTGGGAATAAAAGTATCTGCTATATTAAATGTAAGTTGCTATTGGGCTACCTCGGAGATGCCCTGCAAAGTAACTGGACAGACTTTAGTACTGGATAATGGCAGTGTTTGTTAATCAAGCAAAATCCTCACTGAAATAATTTCTGAAAATTGAAGTGAGAACAGAAAAAGAATATTTTCCTTCCCATTGAACTGAATGCCTCCACTATCTAAATAGGAACCAAGCCACCATATTATGGCCTGTACAATAATTCCAGGCAACAGTTATCAGTTGTTTGTGGCACTGAATTATTATTATCGATATTCTGTTCTCTGACAATTTGAGTCCAGGGAAGGAGGACAAAGAATATTTATTCCAAACAAATATAAATATAAATATGAATTTTGAGTGTAGATGTCAAATGCTGGCAATTATGGAAATGGAAAACAGTGTCCCATCGATTGCATTTGAATGTGGTTGCTTAGGCAGTCCGCCTGGTGACAATGCAGCTTCTCAAGGTCTCAGAGGGAGTTCTTGGAGACCCCACAGGTATGGAGAAAGGAGATACCATTTAACCACCACAGCACTGTGACAGGTTTTAGCCTCAGCAGAAAAGTATGCAAAAGCAGCACAGACATTTTCATGGGGGGAATAGCGAGGGAAAGTGCTACTATCGGAGGCATACAATTGGTCAAGAAAAAATGTTCATGGACAGATTTAGAAGTCATTGTCGCACTGTGCCAATGTTTTTGATTGGTGGGTTTGACTGGGAAGAGCAAAATAATCATCTCTTTGATACCAAATCGCTCAACTCAAGTGAGAACCATCTAGAGTTAGCAGTTTGGTCCTGGAATTTTATCCACTCCTTTGGTAACCACCAAGGTAAAGACTAATTACAGAAAAGTAATAAACTATGTTAAGGATTCTGTAAAGATGTAATCAGCAGCTGTTTGTCTCTTACTAAATCTTACTAAAAACCCACAAATAAAGTATTAAGGAACACACTGTATTCAACAGCTATGACATAACTGGCTTTAGTCGCTGTATTAATTTTGTTGATTTAAGGGTAACACTTTACTTGAGGGGGCACAAATAATGTAGTTTTATACTATTACTTATTTATTAATTAGCCACAAACTAAGTCGTAGTTAGATTCTGATGTCATATTTTTTACCGCAAGCAGTTACTATATTTAATTCTGTAAACCTTTGTGAACCACTGAAAGATCTACTGAAGAAACTACTAAAGAACTACTGAAGGAACAAGTAATGAAAAACACAAGTTAAATACTGATCTCATATATGTTCATCATCTGAATGAATCATGATACATCTTTGACATCAAGTAGCTGCTACATTTATTTATGATTTGTACTTCAGTAGTAACTGAGTGTCACACCCAGACAGGTGACCATGCCCCCTTAGACGGAACACAGCTGTAACTACTTCAGAGGTTCTTCCCCACAGGATAAAAACGGTCGAGCCTAGAAAGGCAGTGCGAAGGATTGTAGCCATTATCTCTAATGGGCCTTACTGAGCACTCTCTTGTCTCTCGTTTCTCTCACCTTCCCTGCCTGCCCCGCCTGCCCTGTCTACCTAGCCCGCCTGTCCCGGATCCCTCGTCTCCCCGGCTCCCGCCTGTTCCTGCCTCTCGTCCTTCACCTTTCCCCTGTTTGGTGTGCTAACGTAGGACTGACCACCCTGGCTTCCGACCCTTCTGCACCATATGTCTTTTGCCTCGCGTCTTGATTTTGGTTGTTTTGGATTTGAGAATAAATCTGAGTTCTTGCGCAAACTGGGTCCTGTCTCCTGTCTCCACCTGGAGTCTGACAGAATATTTTGCGGCAGTATCATAGACCCAGCCAAGACCCAACCACAGCTCCAGCAGCAGGTGAAGTAACTAACCCTGTTTGTGTCACAGCTTCTAGAGGGTTAAGCCGCCCAGAATGCTCTGTCCACATCACCTCCCCGAGCCGCAGCCTCTATCTCGGCAGTCTTTTCTGATACAATGTGGGCTCTACATTGATGAACACCCGGAGCGATTCCAGGCTGACTCGGCTCGGGTACGCTTCGTCATCTCCCGGCTAACCGGAAGAGCGCGAGAATGGGCCACACACTGTGAACAGATGACAGCCTTCTCCTCTCCTCGGCCTATGGCTTCCAAGATACCTTCTGTGAGATGTTCGATGATCCAGTAGTGGGGCGAAGTCTGGGAGAGAGACTCTGCGACCTGCGGCAAGGGAACAAGATGGCGGCCGACTTCTCTCTGGAGTTCCTCACTATCACACTATCACAGCTGGTCTGCGGTGGCCTGACGACTGCCTCAAGATTCTGTATGGACGAGCCCTGAACCCGGATCTGCGAGATGAACTGACCACAAGAGGAGGAGTGTGATCATTTGAGGACTACGCCAGGCTCTCCGTGACACTGGACAACACTGTGAGAGAAAGAAGCCGTTGTCGAACCAAACCGGAGGTCCAGCCGAGTTGTCCACCCCCAGTCGAGCTGATGCAACTGGGTTGCATGCCCCTAACTGCTGCTGAGAAACAGCATTGGTACCAACAGTGCTTGTGTCTGTGCTGCGGAGAACCCCGGAACACCATCCAGAACTGCCCCGGCCGTCCTCCACAGCCCAGGGATTCAACTAAGGTGGGGACCTCCGTCTTGTTAGAGAACTCAGAAACAGGTGTTGATCCCTTTCGTTCTGCAGTGGGGTTTGGAGAAGGAAGCAGCGTATGCGCTGTGGGATTCAGGAGCCGCAGGGAACTTTATTGACCTGTCTTTTGCTCAAAGGCTTCATATCCAAACGGAGTGACTTCCCACTCTGGTGACAGTTTTAGGGGTTCACGGAAAGCCGCTACATGCAGAACAGATAACACATCGTACCTGCCCAGTCACCCTGCGGGTAGGAGTGTTACATCAGGAAACCATCCATCCATCCATCCATTATCTACCGCTGTTCCGGGTCGGGTTGCGGGGGCAGCAGTCTAAACAGGGAAACCCAGACCTCCCTCTCCCTGGCCACTTCGTCCAGCTCCTCTGGGGGAATCCCGAGGCGTTCCCAGGCCAGCCGGGAGACATAGTCTCTCCAGCGTGTCCACTACCTTTGATTCCCTCCACCCTAGAACAGCTTCGGGCAGCCACCATCTTCACCAAGCTGAATCTATGGAGCGCCTATAACCTCACCCGTATAAAGGAGGGTGACGAATGGAAAACCTCGTTCCTGACTAGCATGGGTCAATACGAGTACCGGGTCATGCCGTACGGGCTAGCTAACAGCCCGTCAATCTTCCAAGCTTTCATGTATGAGGTGTTTCAGGGAATGCTAAATCGTTTTGTTATTGCATACATTGATGACATCCTGATCTTCTCTACCTCCTATGTACATCATGTCCGACAGGTCCTGGAGAAACATCACATGTATGCCAAAGGAGAGAAGTGTGAGTTCCATCGCTCCAGTCTTAAGTTCCTAGGGTACCTCATTCAGCCCGGAGCGGTGGCCATGGATGAACAGAAAATAAAGGCCGTACAGCACTGGCCAGTTCCCCGCACCATCAAAGAACTACAAAGGTTTTTGAGTTTCGCTAACTTCTATCGTCGATTTATCTGCAACTTCAGTCAGGTGGCGGCTCCTCTCACGACTCTTACCTGAGGACCCCGCTCTGCTCTCCAGTGGATCCTGGAGGTGACAGCAGCTTTCATGAGACTCCAGCTGGCTTTCTGCTCCGCCCCCATGCTTTGGCCACCAGATCCGAAGCACCCATTCAAAGTCGAGGTGGACGCCTCCAAGGCAGGAGTCAGAGCGGTGCTTATCCAGCATGACAAGGTAACCAGTCACCGCCATCCTGTCGCATACTTCTCCAAGAAACTCTCTCCAGCTGAATGGAGCTATAATGTCGGGAACCGGGACCTGCTCGCCATAACACTGGCTCTAGAGGAGTGGCGACACTGGTTGGTAGGGGTGACGTACCCTTTCCTGGTGTTTACGGACCACCGCAACTTGTAATATCTCCAAAAGGCTAAGCGATTAAATCCCCGACAAGCACGTTCGCCTCTGTTCTTTACCTCCTTTACCTGTTCTTTACCTGCTTTCAAGGTCTCCTACTTCCCTGGGAAAAAAAATTATGAAGGCGGATGCCTTATCCCGACAACACGACCCTCCCACGGTTGAAGACAGGACGACCCCGATCTTGGCTCCCACCTGCTTCACGGCTCTGATTGTCTGGTCCCTAGACAAGTCTATCCAAAGCGCCAACAAACACCAGGGTGTGCCAGCTGGGTGTCCTCCAGACAAGGCATACGTGCCCGACGCTTTCCACTCCAATCCAATGGGTACATACTTCTTGAAGCTCAGGACACCCCGGAGTAGCGGGCACGCAACGGTTCATCGCTCGTCGTTACTGGTGACATATGAGAAGTATGTGACGTCTTGCCCTGAATGTGCTCAACTTAAATCATCTACTCTCCCACCTGCCGGGTTACTTCAACCACTGCCTGTACCCACACAACCTTAGTCGCACATCACCATGGAGTTCATCACCGACCTTCCTCCCTCCTGAGGGAATACGATAATTCTAACCATTGTGGATAGATTCTCGAAGATGTGTTGCCTTCTCCCTCTGTCTAAGTTACCCACAGCCTCCGAACTAGTGGACCTGTTGCTGTCCTGGATTTTTCTATTTTATGGAATCCCAGAGGACACTGTTTCGGATCGTGGACCCCAATTTACCTCGCAGGTATTCAAAGTCTTTTGTAATAAACTTAATATCTCTTTCAGCCTGTCATCCAGTTATCATCCACAGTCAAACAGCGTGGCGGAGCGCACAAATCAAGTGGTTTCAAAGATGCTGTGACTCATCTGCAAGGATCAACCCACGGAATGGCAATCCATCTTCTGTGGGCGGAATATGCCCGGAACTCCCGGCCCACTTTCGCCACGCAGTTCACCCCTTTCCAGAGTGTCCTGGGATATCAACCTCCGCTTTTCCCTTGGGATGCCTCTCCCTGTCTGGTTCTGGCGGTCGAGGAGTGGTTTAACAGGAGTAAGGAGGTATGGTCTCGATCCCGTCAAGCCCTTTCCCGTTGCACACAACAGCAGACAGCTGCTGATCGTCACCGCCGCCTGGCCCCAGTGTACCTTCCCGGACAATGTGTGTGGCTGTCAACCCACAACCTGAAACTGCCGTCCTGCTGTAAGTTGTCGCCTCATTTCATAGGTCCCTTCAAAGTAGTATGGCGAGTGGGACGTTCGTCATATCCTCTCCAACTACCCAGTATGTACCAAATCTGTCCCACCTTCCACACCTCCCTCCTCAAGCCGGTTCAGTATGGTTTTATGCTACAACCCACAGCAGCTACAACGCCTCCCCCTCGGTCCCTGCAAGACGGATCCCCAGTTTACCTGGTGAGGGCGCTCCTGGATTCCAGACGTCGGCGGCATGTCTTGTAGTACCTCGTGGATTGAGAGGGATTCAGCCCTGAAGAGCGCCCATGGGTGTCAGCTCGCGACATTCTGGACTCAGACTTCATCGCTGCCTTTCATTGGGATCACCCCTCTAAACCTGCTCCTCGCCCTCAGGGTCGTCCCCGGCGCCTTACACGGCCTCCCGGAGGCGGCCGTCGGGGGGGCAGGTGACCATGCCCCCTTACAGCTATAACCACTTCAGAGGTTCTAGGTTTATTGAGAATAAATCTGAGTTCTTGCGCAAACTGGGTCCTGTCTCCTGTCTGTGCCCGGAGTCTGAGAGTTACTAAGTGTGCACCCTGAAGTAAAGCATTACTGATTTAAGCGTATGCATTTGTTAGGTGCATTGTTTTGATATTGCTCAATTTTAGTTTTTTTTATAGTAATAAATTTCTACTAATCACATTATATATGGTTAGTTATTGTTTGCATGGGGGAATGGTTTACAATTCGTGGATGCGCATGTTTTAAGACTGGATTTATTTTCACCTTAATGAAGGTTTGAGATCAGCTTAAAAGGACCTCATCATAAAGTAAAAGTTCTGTGGCTGCTCGAGTTTCATCTTATGGCTTGTGTGGCCAAACAAGCAAATACATGAATAATATTTTTTCCCTGTATTTTCCCAGTTTTCATTTAAAGTCTTTCACTAATGCACATGTATGGCCACCTTTTTTGCAAGCTAATTCAGGAATACATTATTTTACCAGTATTTCATGAGATTATTCTCTGGTAGATTCAAGAAAGCCCTGTTAAAAGGTAAATGCAAACAATGAATCGTTTTACCTCGTCTGTATATTTTCTGCTCATTGTTTGTTAGAAATACTGGTAATCATATGATTAACAGCTACTTAAAGCTGTCAAAACAACCAATGCTGAATGCCTGTTTGAGCATTTCTGAGATTTGGATTCTGTACTACAGATTGTACGCAGTTTCTGGAATCCTTTTATAAATCCTTTTCCTGCTGAACATCTGTCTCCCAAATGATTGTTGATATAGGTTCCATATTGTTTTCATTGTCTTATCAACAGCATGGTACTCAGAGGTATCTAGCTTGGTCAGAGCTTAACTGAGGGGGAATAAGTGGCCATTTTAAATGTGGATTCGGGCCAGCCTGGTAGTGAATTACACATCCTAGCAGAAGCTCAAAAAAGCACATAGAACCTACTGATGAGAAGAAAGGAGGTATTATTCAGTGATGACAGCAGCTTTCTGATAAGGGAAAGAGTACAATCTGAGGGTGGAGAACTTGCTAGTTGGGTGTCTCTCCAACCTTTAGGAAAGGTCACATGACCCTACTTCTCAGATGACAGCTGAGAGCACTTCACTAGCTGACTTTCTGATCACTGCCTGAATAGTGTAAAGACTAAGCTTTCAGAACATTTTTGTGTCCATGTATTTCAGTGTGATTTTTTTTCCTCTTTGTATATACCGTCCATCCAACCATCCATTTTCCATAAACGCTTATCCAGTGCAAGGTTACAGAGAGCCAGAGGGTTGATCTGGTCATTGCTTGTTTTAGTCAGACACAATACTTTCAAAACACTTTGTAGTGAGGAAACCAATGATAGAACACTGGAAAACATGTAACCCATTTTCGTTGGATTGTTATGAAATATGCTTATGCTCTGGGGTAGATTATTATAACATATGTTTTTGGGATATGTAACTCACTTTAAAATACAGAGTTACTGAATACTGAATCAGTGGGATGGCCACTCAGGGAAAAGTTGCCAAATGTGAACTGGCCATATTCCCATGAATTTGGATCTGTTATCAGAGTGAAAATGTCCTAAAAGAAATTAATGATTTACTACTGAATGTGTAATTTGCGAAGGCAAGTCATTATGAACCCATTTCAGACAAATAACGTGCTTCAATGAGCTGCAATCAAATTCTTATTATGTATTATGTTATTGCTGGCAGCTTAACATAAACGAGATTGTTGTACAACCAAGTGTATGGAGAGAAACTGAAGTCATTAAAAAAAACAATCACAAAGGTGACAAAATCGGTCAAGCTGATGTCTTTTGTCCAGAATATGGAATGCCCATATGAATATTTTTTATGGGCTTGTTTTTTTCACTGGTGGCAGTAAAAGGTAAACCACAGTGAAATTAAAACTCCCATCCAGTAGGACAAATGCAGGCAGGCCTTACTTCTTGAAATGTTCTGGTTCCCGATATATTTGGTGACAAATCTTGCAGCCAGATGTTTCGCTGCAGCACAAGTTTGCCCACTGCCAAAGGCACGATCTCGCGTGCTGCGGCGGCTGCCTGAGCAACCGGAAAATGGAGACAGTGTCTTGCTTTTAGTAGTGGCTGTTATTTATTTGCAATGCGGATGGGCTTTATCCAACAGGGCCCGTGCTGGTTATATGTAATTCTGCTATATATTTCCAGAGGAGATTCAAGTTAAGCACCTTCTGAAGCCAGCTGCCGCCGCCTCCTCCAGAGACTGTTGCTTTCAGACATTTGCTTAAAATTCCAGTTGGTCGAAGGCTATAAAACCTGGAACCTTCCATAACTGATCATCCAGTCCTAGGTCACAGTGACAGGGCACACCCTGGATAGGATGTTGTGTGTCAGGGCAAACTTACACACTACAGACAATCTAGAGGCACTTAGTTACATGGGGGGAACACATACAAAGGACCAGAGGTGAGATTTTAACCCCAAACACTGGAAAAATTAGCCTAGGGTGATCACCACTAAGGCACTATGCTGTACCCTACGCTCCCAATTTCAAATGTGTGATCACCAAAATTATCATAAAATTTAAATAAATATCAATTACCTTATTATACAAATATTAAATTGCTCACATTTATGCAATTGCCCATCTAAATGGTTATCTTAATGGGTAAAAACATGCACACCAAAAGTTAACTCTTATTAGAGACACATAAGGACCACCCTCATTACAACATCTGTGTTTTGTCTCTTGTCACTGGGTAATCAGCTCCAGTGTCTCCCATGTTTCCTTCTTCGTGGCAGCGATGCCAAAGGATTGTACTCCAGTGACAGCAGGGGTGTAAACCAATTATTATTATTTTTTTAATTAATGGGCTTGTTGGCCTGCCACAGAGGAGCCTCACAGGCATGCAGATTGTGATTTAGTTGAGCCGGGTGCGCTTTCAGCGCATTAAAAGCAGCGACAAACCACACTCTCTAAAGAGTTAACCTCTACAATAGATCTCTCCAGCGCATTCTTCATAAATAATGCAGGCAAAAGTTTAGGGCAGAACTTCTTGGCTCTTGGCATGAACGTGTCTCTGGTGCTCGATGCTTTATATTCCATTCTCCAATTCTCACAGTCTTTTCTTCCTATGCCAGCAAAAGGGATAATTTATTCCAAATGTGGCAGAAACTGGCAGGCTTTAACATGCATTACTGTCCAAGCTGCGCATAAGTCTCAAGATTAGGGAAGGATAGTGACAACTATGGCAACAGGCAATGCCTTAATGTAACGTATATTTCTCGGGCTTAATCACGCAGCCTGCACCTCCTCTTTTCCAAATCTATCTTAAGTGATATATTTTATGTCTTGAAAGCACAGGAAAGTACCGTAAGTACAGACTGCTTTAATTCACCTAACAGCAGCTCCTTGTCCAGGCACCACTGGGAAAAGTTAAGTGGGGAGAATTCCCCCAGAGCAAGTGGTTTTCTTTGTCTGTTTTTTGAAAATGATTCAGGCACTGAGGTTATGGTTTTAATATACATGTATTTGTAAATATCTCTATGGCCTGCGGGTGCAGAGCCTGTTTTTGTGTTGGTCTGGAGCTGGTGAACGTGGATGGTCAATTTGCAGTCTCGTGACTGTCAAGGGCATTTGACAGATTTGAAGGTGACATCTGTATTAGCTGATGTATAATTTAATTTTGCCATAGCTTATGGTTCCGCCACTTTCTGGTCTGGCACTAAAGCTGTAGCAATTGTTTTGCCGTTCCCACTTGGGGCTGATGGAAGAGAAACATAAGAGCATTTCAATATTGTTGTTTTTGTTATGCTGACAAAAAGTTTCCTTGAGTTGAATTTCAAATGAAGGTACGTGGTCCATGTCAAGCACATTTCACATCATCCATCCATCCATCCATCCATCCATCCATCCATCCATCCATCCATCCATCCATCCATCTGTCCACCCATCTTCTAACTGCTTATCCTGGTCAAGATTGAAGAGGGTCTGAAGCCTACACCAAGCAGTATACTTTGCAAAAATTAAGATACTACTGGTACTGATCAATGCAAATTTACTCCTAAACAGAGTATAGCAGAGTATCCCATTCTCCAAACCCAATGCTGCCTTGGACAGGCTCCAGGCTCAGCGTGGCTCTGTACTGGAGAACAGTTATGGAAGATTGATGGATGGATGGATGGATGGATGGATACATATGTATTTTGGAAAACTTGATGTAATGTTCCATCCATCCATCCATCCATCACCATCCACTTCTCCGGGATCCAGGTCACAGGGGTAGCAACTTCAGGAGAGATACCCAGACCTCCCTCTCCCCAGCCACCTCTACCAACTCTTCGGGGGGGATGCTGAGGCGTTCCCAGGCTAGCCAAGAGATATAATCCTTCCGGCGCATCCTGGGTCTGCCCCGGGGCCTCCTCCCCGTAAGACATGCATGGAAAACCTCTCCAGGTAGCCGCCCAGGAGGCATCCGCACCAGGTGTCCAAACCATCTCAACTGGCTCCTTTCGACATGGAGAAGCAGCGGTTCTACTCTGAGACTCTCCTGGATATCCAAACTTCTCACCCTATCTCAGGAGAGCCCAGACACCCTGTGGATTAACCTCATTTCGGCCGCCTGCATCCACAATCTCATTCTTTCTACCCGCAGCTCATGACCATAGGTGAGAGTAGGAATGAAGATGGACCAATAGATCGAGAGCTTTGCTTTCAGGCTCAGTTATTCTTTGGCCACGACAAACTGGTTAAGCGCCGGCAAAACTGCAGATGCCGCTCCGATCCGTCTGTCCAGCTCTCGATCTCTTCTATGTTAATGAAAATATTTTAATGATGGTAAGTCTGGGCTACCATAATAGTTGAAAACCTTTCACCCCTGAAAGAACAATGCAAATAAATCTTCTTTATGGTATTTTATCAATAAGTCTAAAGGACTGGATCATTGATTAGCATAATATTGAACCGGCAGCATGGAATGAAATATTCAGAACTCGCATAGGATTGACACTGACTTGCTGCACTCATGCTTCCAAAAGCTTTAACATATTCATATTTATATTTAATTTACAGAAAAGGCTACGTGCATGTATATCATCTTCTCAAAGATCCTTCCCTTCAATTTCTTTCCCATGAATCATTGCAAATTCCATTTTTTGATGAATGCTATTGTATCCTGAAAGTTTGTTTGAGGTCAAGTAATTAATTCTTAAAGATGTGAGATCATTGTATGTAGCTGGGTGAACAGGGAATATGAAATACAAGCCAGTATTACCATTATCATTCTGCTCCTTGGGAAATATTCCTGACTGCAGTTCAGGAAAGTTCTATTTTGCAAAGGGTGAATGAAGCTGTTATGATTTACTTGTTAATTAGTCTAATATTTATAAATCTGTCCAAATAAGAAAGTCTGGCAAAACAGCTGAAATAAATAAACAGTAGAACAAAATGAAAAACTTGGCTTTCTGAATTTTTTGTAACATTTTAGTTATGCAAAATTACAATGGCAAAAAATGTAGATGTCAGCCTGTCTGAGCTTGTGGATGTTATGTTTTTCTACCGTCTGTTAAAACATTATCGTTGCTGTCTTCTTTTCATTCGTACACCTTGATGTTCTCACCATTTTGGAATTCCTTCAGAAACACACTCTCTTTAATCCCTTTAAGTGGGATGGGACCATGAACTTGGCACGCTATTCTGATATCATAGCACAAAGGAGACTGGTGTGTGTGTGGATTAGGTTTATATTACATTATGGGGACCAAATGTCCCCCACAATGTAATAAGCACCTGTTTTATTCACATCGTGGGGACCATTTTTCAGGTCCCCACAAAGATCTGTGAATGCAATCAAAAAACTAAAAATGCCAAATGTCTCATATTTAGTTTGGTTAAGGTTAGGGCTGGGTAGGGGTTAAGATCATCATGTTGGGATTATAGTTTTCCCCATAGAAATGAATGGAGAGTCCCCACAAAGGTACAATTACAAACCTGTGTGTGTGTGCGTGTGTGTGTGCGTGTATGTGTGTGTGTTTGTGTGCCAGGAGGGGGGGGGGGGGGGGTGAGAGGCTGGTGAAAAGGAGGAACAGCACCACATCCAGAACAGATCTGTGAGAATTTCTTGGAGTTGAAGTGACGACACAAAAGGCTGTGCAGGCTGGGTGGGTGGAAAAGGAGAGGCTCCCCTGTCCTCTTGGCAGCTGCAAGTTAATTATACAGAGACTATTTCAATGGGAGGATTAGTGCATTCAGCAGAAGAAAAGGCAGGGAAGACTGCTTCACTTCTCCTCCTCTCCCAGCGGAATATTCTGTTCTCTGGCCTCCCGTTGAATATGCAGAATTTAAATGTTGTGAATCAGGAATCATCTGCAAATCACCTGATAAGCTGTCTGGCGTCCTGGAGACTCTGTCCTTGAAGCCCTCACAATGAAGCAAATGGTTTCTTTAAAGGATTTAGTGTATTTGTTGTTTTGACCAGCAGTGGCTGCTTGGCATTTTCAATGAAGGACAAACTTTCTCTTTAAATCTTTCATTGTGAAGGCTTTTTTTTTGTTCAACCAAAAACTATTTCAGTTTATGGTGTCCTTATTCTGGGTAAATATTTGAATGATTTGGTGTTTTATTAACCATTTTGTCAGATCCTGTTTTGTTGAGACTCTTTAATGGACTTGCTGGGTGGTCACCAACTTGGCACTTGTAGGTATGATCCTTTGCAAACCCCAAGGACACATATCAGGCACAGTTCTGGAAATCTACTTTGTTGGAACGGGCCCAAAAATACAAGAAAGAAAAAAGTGTGTTAAAAAGCTTTAAAATCCTAAAATAATATCTCCAGGTGTTTGCTGACATTATGATTACTTCTGGCTATAAAAAAAACTTTGGAAGCGATTATCCATTCCTGAAATGAGACTGTATCATGATTGTATTAATAACTATAACTAGTTACATACCTTAAAACACTTATTTGATTTATTTTTTATTTCAGCACCTCTTTGCTGCTTGAAAATTCTGGTAGACAAAGGCAAGGAGGGGCACCAAGGAAGGTCAGCAGTCATACAGAAGCCCAAATTCACCCTGAAGCCCCTATTTCCCCCCATTTCAGCTGCTCATTTAGCTTCTCCAGAAAGTCTTTTCCATGCACTCCACCTGTCTGTCGCCACCCCTATTACACCCTGATAGGCAGAAAATGGAAATGACACCCTTCACCAAAGTAAGACATCATTTCTGAATTCCATTCCCTTCTTTTGAGCTGATTGCGCTGGGGCTCATTTGCTTCTGCTCACAGTCTGTCCTTCTCATCATGACCCTTTGAGTTCAATCCACTCACTGCCTTTTTATAAATCTGACTTCATACTGTCTCTATCAGTACTCCTAACTCTATAGTTCTGTGGTCTTCTACCCACTGCATCTGCTTGATAAATATCTTGATAAGATGAACTTTAAACTATGAAATTACACTGCCAATTGCAGAATTCATGTTTAATGCCACAAATATTGTTCCTGTGTTATTTTTATTTGCTGGCTCTGTGTGTAGCGCTGTGTGTAACACTGTGGGCACCAACCGGCATGACTTGCAGTTTGAATTGCTTGTTCCCCCGATGTCCTGCAGATTTCCCTTGACAGTGCAGAGACATACAGATATGTGAGTCTGTGTGTTTAAGTTGTGTGACTTCCCTGTGTTACACTGGCATCTTACCCAGAATGCTCCCTTGCCTCGTTGCCTGTACTTCCTGGGGTAGACTCACAACCCCCCTCTCCACCTTATTCTGGAAAAGCATTTGGAAAATCTGGATGGATCATACTTTTACTTTTGGTACATGCTCTAATTACATTAGAAGCCCTGGTTGCCTTTATTTTTCCAGCTATATGTCGAGTTGTAGGTTCTGTAAGTCACCCTGGATAATATGTGCGGCTCACGTGAAAAATATATTTTCAGGTGTATTAGAGTGCTCACCGCAAAATCCCAATTCCCAATCTCAATTCATGTGTTGAAGATCCACCCTGTATAAACAGCACTATGCAAAAGTCAAAGAAATTTTTTAAAGCTATTTATCTGGGTAGTAAGTGTATATTTGCTTAGAAAAATACACAATAAGAATATATTCTAACGGAGAGAAACACAACAAAAAGTAACAAAAAGCTTTGGTTCCAAAAGTGTCTGTGTAGGTTCTCAGTTGTCGAGGACATGATAATTTGAAGGGCTTGAATCGAAGGCAACTGGGCTTCTTTTTCAACTTCTTGAAGATTTTTCACCTCTCATCTGAAAACCTTATTTAATTCTAAAAGCCTGATGGGGAGTTCCAGGTATTTATCCTCTAGTGGGGTTCTCACCTTGAAAGTTGACACACCCTGCTGACCAACGGGTCGTTAGGATCACTTGGGGCAAGGTGTGGATCAAGGTGTGGAACCTTGGTTTCACCTGAGCCAAGGTGTGAACCATTTACAGGTGGTTCCCAAACTTCTCTTGGGGTGCCCCGCCCAGGGAATTTTCATTTTACAGAGTGGTTTGGGAAAATTCATTTATATTCATGAGTGAAGCTATCTGATTGGCCAGTAAACATTCTCTAAGGCATTCACAGCCCAATCTGGTAGCGCTCCTCTCATGAATATGAATGAGTTTTCCCTAACCACCCTGTAAAATGAAATTTAGCCCCCAGCCACGCCATTTATTCATTAAATTTCACCACCAGCTCACTTAATTAACTTAGTTAAATAATTTGATCAGACCAATAATTTGATTAGTCAAATATGATATGCTAGTGGTCGATTTGAGTTTGAATCACAGGGCCTTCAACAAACATACAGAGTAACGGGCCTACTTGACGCTCATTCAATTAAAATGTTGATCTGATTGTCTGCTTCTGTTTCATGTCAGTGGTATGTCAGCACACCGAGTCTGTCAGAAATTATTCAGGCAGATATATAGTAGAACGCCCCTGCAGTTTTGATGTATGGCTGCAACCAAAAATTCCTCTGCAGAATCTGCTGAACAATAACAGAGCTCCTTGGATTTATGTGGCGGCGGTATTGCATTTTTGATGATAAGTTTATCTGCGTAAAATCTAAGCACAATTCTCCCAGCTCACTCCTTTCAGTATTTGCTGTCTTACCTCATTGATGCGTCTCATTTTGCTTTCACAGTCAGTCTGCCTGCTGCTGAACTGCAAGAATGTGGATTTCACCCAATTTTAACTGTGCATGCTAGGGTTGGTAAGATTTATCGATTTGCATTGGTGCACCGGCATAAAAGTTCACAATGTGACTGTCCCAATAAAAAAAAGTGTGCATCGGATACAATTTGGGATGACCTCAGGATGCATTGTTTCTACCATATTTGGATTGGCCAAATCCATTCACTGAAAGTCATTTTGCTTCATTGATTTTGTATTACTCATTTAGGGAGCAACGGGCATTAGTCATGTTTTTGGGGGTGTTTATGCTTCTAGAGCGCAGGAGGGCATGGCTTTTTTTCGCGTACCTGATTACGTTTGTAAACTACTGCGTGTAAAAGTAAGTTTTCTCTGTCTGTGTTTGGGAAGCTAAAATATGGCTCCTGGCTCATCCGAATTTTAGGGTAATTAAATTGAGCCATTTGTTTGTTTAAATGTTGAAGAATATTTGGTAATGAGCCAGGTGGAAGTTAATTTGGTTCATTTAAAAGATTTTGATAAACTGTAATATGTTTAGGGGCTTCCTCTTTGCGCTATAGGAAAATTAACTAAGCCAGTAACTGGTAAAATATTACTTGTTATAATTGTGATGTATTTGACCATCTTTCAAGTACACTGAGAAGTTTAATTTGTGATTATTGTAAACCATTGTTCAAAAAAGCAAGCTCTCTTTTGTGTGTCTGAAAGGAAAGAATGGTCAACTCATTCTTATGTTTATGGGAAAATGAGGAAGAATCTGTAATACAAAAGTTTTTTTGTTTTCTTTCCAGTTTTTCTTTAAGTAAAAACATATCTTTAAGATATAGGCCTACAAGCAAGTCTTTAGTTTCGTTCTGCTGTTTTATTTTGCTGTTTAATTATTCACCATCACCCATCTCTCCCATCATATTGTACTCCCCACTGGGTCAGAACACCTGAAGTCTGACTGCCACTGCAGTTACTGCTGCTGCACCCCACCTGGGCCAGCAGCTCCCTCAGCACGCCACATCACATCACCAACATCCCGAAACACAACGCAGAGAGCCACAACGGGAGGGTCCCAGGCCTGCCCTGGCCAGCAGCTCCCCAACCATGCCACATCACATCACCAACATCCCAAAACACAATGCAGAGAGCCACAACTGGAGGGTTCCGGGCCTGCCCTGGCCAGCAGCTCCCTAACCACGCCAGAACACATCACCAACATCCCGAAACACAACGCAGAGAGC
>JAODLD010000046.1:26222765-26241667 GCA_026781065.1 Mormyrops boulengeri
CCCCCCCCCCCCCCCCCCCCCCCCCGCCCCCCCCCCCCCCCCCCCCCCCCCCCCCCCCCCCCCCCCCCCCCCCCGCATGTGCTGCCAACATCTGGTCTCTGTCAGTGTCAAGGTTCCTTTCCATTGCTCTGCTGCTGGACCGCGCTGTCAGGGAATGGATAGAAAGCAGATTTGCCGTGATTAATTAAAGGTGTTGCTTGAATAAGGGGCCCTCTTTTCCAGAAGGTTCCCAGGGCAGATATTTAGAAAGGCTTTTTGTGTCAAATGGGGACTGAACTCCCAATGCACATTTCAGGATGAGGCAACACTGAAAGCGTCCCTTTGGGGACACACCCACTGATCCCAGGCCAGCTGAGCTTGTGCTCTGTTCTGTCGTAGCGGTAAATCTACTTTCCCATGTCTGGCCTGAACCCAATGCTAACCTCTCTGCTTGATGTTGATATATGAAAAGTCTGCTTTCACAGGTATATTATAGTCTACAAGGTGGGATTCCAAGCGAGCTGTTCATCCAATTGATGTTTATCCTTCTCATGGATAAAAATGTCTGTATAAAACGATCTGTTATCACCTGGTTTTATAAACCATAATAAGAGTTAGTTATCTTTTTCATAATATCATAGAAGAATGCAGAATTTAAATATGTTATGTGAAAATGTAAATTTAATTGTCTTTAATCATTTTGATCAGTGCCACTCGTTAACTTGGCTTTAATGCCACTAGTAAAACTGAAGCAGGTACTATATGTACAGCAAGCATTTTCAATCCAGGTTTATTCCCCAGCCTTGTGACATGAAGATCAGTATAACATACCAATACCCCAGAATTAATTAGAGTTCTGTAATATTTAAGCAGTAATACAGAAAATCTGTTCTAAATTGAAAGTTGCTGGTTCAGATCTCGTGACTGGCAGCATGATGTCAACATTGGGTCCTTGAGCAAGGCCCTTAACCTCAAATGCTCTAGGGCAGGGGTGTCAAACTGCATTCCTGGAGGGCCAGAGCCCTGTGTAGCTTAGTTCTTCCCCTGTTCCATCACAAATGATACAGCTCAACAGCTAAGTGGTAATTAGCACAAGAAGTTGAATCAGGTGTGTTAAACGAGGGGAAACCCAAAAATGTGCAGGGCTTTGGCCCCCCAGGACTGGAGTCTGCCACCTGTGCTCTAGGGACACTGGTTGCCCTTGCTCTCCAATCCTCACTCATGTATAACTCTGGGCAAAGCATCTGCTAAATAAATGCAAGAAATGCAGGGACTCCTGCAACAGTAAGAAACGTGACTAATGGTGGTATAACATAAACAGGTGATTCTAAAGTTAAGTTTATGTCCCTAGACATACGCCTTAAAATGAGAATCATGTATCCTTAAGACACCCATTTAGCATGTAGAGTGAGGTCACTTCAAGATAAAAGATTAACTTTATTATGTGTTTCGATCATTGTGCCTCTGTTTTTTGCATTTTGTATTGTATAACATTACATAGTGAAAATTTCAATGATGAGCATAGTTTTAAAAAGGTGTTTCTGCGCCTTTTACCAACATACTAATTATTTATCTATGGCAATAACCAACATTGTACAAGAACGGTTTGCCCAAGTCACCAAGTCACCTCCGCGGGATGCATATACCTCCTTTTCCCTTCCACTTCATCTTTTCACTTCTTCCTAATTTAATTATCTTGACATGGATTTTTTTTTGTTTCTTCATAAACTTAGAACAGAGTTAGGTACCAGGGGGCATTGGCTTTGCAAATAGTACATTTTTTTTCTGGAGGGAAAATGTAGCAGAACTAAAGGCTCACAGAAGCATTCTGTTTAGTTTTTATTTCGAGCAGTCAATTCAGAAGATCAAATGTGCCCTTAGCAGAATAATGAAGGATGAGTACTCTTCCCTGTGCTACCTGGTTGAAACCCCATCCCCTGCAACTTTTACTGGATAAACAGTTGGATGGATGGATCAGAATCAGAATCGAGTTTATTGCCAAGTATGTTCACACATACAAGGAATTTGCCATGGTGGTTGGTGCAGACATCGAGAGATAAGGTGGGTTTATATATATAAATATATATACATATATCAAGGATCCAGGCTGGTTTCGTGCGTGAACGACGAGGCATGGTGCAGGCAGGAAGGGAATGGACGACCCACTCAAAAGCAAAAGGGGATAAATAAGGACTGAATCACAAGGGTAAGGGCAAACAAGGAGCAGGTAGGTTACAAATAACAGAACTTCCAAAGTATACATCTAACAGCAAAACTACAACAAATATACAAAACAATGAACCACTAAGGGACAGAACTCAGGCAGGGACTAAAATAGTAAACTAAACCCGGTAACGACACAACAGGAGTGAGACATAGACAATTAACCAATCAGGGAGGGGGCAGGGCAACGAGCAATCAGGTAAACATACAAGGGCAGGCACAAAAACAGGCAACAGCTGAAACTAATAATTAAACTCAGGGAAATCAAACTAGCAAAGAAACTAAGCAACAGAATCTACACTAGGGGAATAACAGACAGGTAGAAACACAAGCACGGGCACAAAGAACTTAACCAAAACCAAATACAAATCACAAAACACGGGAACTAGAAAAACGCATACAATGAAACACTAGGGAACAAAATACAAAAATGGAGGAGGTGGGATTCAAACACGGGACAAAGGGATTTACAGGTAGCTGCATGCTTAACACGTTGAGCCATGCAGCTGACAGGGAACATGGGAAACACACGCACACACACGCAAAGGGGTATATACAGGTTCTAATATAAATAGGAGAATGTGAAATATGATATGGGAGTGGAAATATATACATATTTAAGTTCAGAAAGTGCATGCTTATACTAGAACGCTGCAGTCTGCTCTTGTCCTTGGCAGTGGCAGCAGGGTACCAGACGGTGATGGAGGTGGTGAGGATGGACTCAATGTTGGCAGTGTAGAAGTGCACCATCATAGTCTTTGGCAGACTGAACTTCTTCAGCTGCCTCAGGAAGAACATCCTCTGTTGAGCTTTTTTGGTGAGGGAGCAGAAGTTCATCTCCCACTTGAGGTCCTTGCTGATTGTGGCTCCCAGGAAACAGAAGTACTCCACGGCGGTGACTGGTGAGCCGAGCAGGAAGATGGAGGTGGGGCAGAGCTTTTCCTGAAGTCCACAATCATCTCCACTGTCTTCAGGGCGTTGAGCTCAAGGTTGTTCCCTTTGCACCAGGACACCAGGTGATCAATCTCCTGTTTGTAGGCAGACTCAACCCCATCAGAGATGAGTCGTGCAGAAGGGCCGGGATGATGGTGTTGAAGGCGGAGCTAAAATCCAGAAAAAGGATTCTAACGTATGTTCCTAGGGAGTCGAGGTGCTGAAGGATGAAGTGAAGGGCCATGTTGACAGCATCATCTACAGATCTGTTGGCTCTGTAGGCAAACTGCATGGGGTCCAGCAGGTGATCAGTAGTGGCTTTGAGGTGATGGAGTACGAGGCGCTCAAAGGACTTGATAACTACAGGTATCAAAGCAATGTGTCTGTAGTCATTTAGTCCTGTGATTTGAGATTTTTTAGACACAGGGATGATGGTGGAGGTCTTGAAGCATGCTGGCACATGGCATGACTCCAGTGAGGTGTTGAAGATTTCAGTGAACACAGGAGTCAGCTGGTCAGTGCAGTGTTTCAAGGTGAACGGAGAGATGGAGTCTGGACCTGCAGCTTTGTGGGGGTTCAGCTTCTGGAAGACCTTGTTAACGTCCCTCTTTTGAATATGAAGAGCTGGGGTGTGGAGTTTCAAAGATGCCACTCCAGCAGTTGGTGTGGGGGAGGTGGACTGTGGTCGGCGTGCGGAGCTGCGGGGGATGATGATGTGTGAACTGTCCAGTTGTCTTTCAAAGCGGCAGTAGAAGTCGTTCAGTTGATTTGCAAGGCGCAGCTCGTTGACAGAGTGGGAGCTGTGGGTTTGTAGTTGGTAATCTGTCTGAGCCCTTTCCAGACAGACGCAGGGTCGTTGGCTGAGAACTGATGTTGGAGTTTCTCAGAGTACAGTCGCTTTGCATTCCTCACCGCCTTGCTAAACCTGTACCTATCCTTGTTCCCACTTTTGAATGTGTCTTCCTTCTGCAACCTTAGCTGTCTGAGGTTAGCCGAGAACCAGGGCTTGTCGTTGTTGTAACTCACCCTGGTACGTGATGGTACACAGCAGTCCTCACAGAAGCTGATGATGGATGGATCAATGGATGGATGGATGGATGGAGATGTCTTAAACATTTTAGTGAGAACAGAAGCATATTAACTGAGAGAATGGAAAAGAAATGACTGTCAGTCAACAGTAATATGGACAATAACTTCTGTTTTGATAATATTTGATTCATGTAATTTGACATGTTATTAAAGAAGCATTTCATAACCAGTTAACTCAAATAGTTATTTGTACATTTCTTGTTGAAATATAGTAAAGAGCAGTTCCATGGCTCTATCCCCATGGTTATTGATAATTCCATAAAATCATTCAATTTAAGAAGCTTAATACTTACAATATGAAGAGCCTAACTTTGTTTTAAGGCTGTCTAGAGGCTTTCTGCAACAACGAGCAATTTTCATGTCAGTTAAGCAACGTAAACCCCAAATCAATTGCTTCCCTAGAATTTAAGAACAACCATCTTAAAGATGGATGGCCAGTCATATTCAGAGCTACCCAAACCCCTTAATAATATTTTTTTTCTTGTCTATCCAATTTCCAGTCTGGTTAATGCTTCTTTGCAATGTGATAAATTTAAAATAGGTTTATAAACTGGTCTTAACCCTCCACACTGAGATATCTCTATTTTGTTCTGTCTCAATATACTCTGTGAAGAGTGATGTAACAGGAGAAAGTAATTTGTCTTTGCACAGATAAACATCTTGCACAAACCTGGAATAAGTATGGAGCTGGTATTGTTGCTGCTTCACCACATAGTGGGAGATGGTTTGTCTTTAGTATTTGCTTTTTGTGTTTTGTGTTACTTTTATTCTGTCTTTTATATGAAGGATAACTACCGTTAAAACATGTCATAGTAAGTGTGTATTGTTGTAGCACTGCTGCCTCTCACCTGCAGGCCGGGGGTTTTGAATACTGCCCCCACTTACATTTTCTCTACATGTTGTGTCGGTTTCCCTGAAGGACTCTGATTTACTCCTGTGGTCCAAATACCTACAGTTATGTGGATTGTCATGAAAATCACTAGTAGTGTGTGTGTGTGTGTGTGTGCCTTGCAATGGACTGACATCCTGTCCAGGGTGTTCTTCCTTGTGCACTACGCAGCCTGGGATAGGCTCAAGGCCACCATAATCTTGTACTAGATAAGTGCTTTGATGTGACAAGTATTGTTGTACAATAGTCCTGGTCATAGATTTGAATATTTAAAAACAAAAAGCATGAACATGTGGCACAACTTGCTGGCCTTTACGAATACACACACACACACGTATGTATTTATGTACACGTATGTATTTATGTATGTATGTATATATACAGAAATACATACATATTGGGGTCATTTGCACAGAATTATGCACACTTCTTGTCAGGGCTGGACTGAGATTTAAATTAGGCCTGGATTTTGGCGACCCCCAGAATGAAGTTTGCCGGCCCACAAACCCATTGGCTCACTCGGAAAATGCCGGTATACCAGCTGGTCAGTGCAGGCCTGGTCCTTGCTTATTATGTTGATCTTCTGGAAACTCCTGCCTCGGTCACTTAGCACTTCTACACCGCTTTAGCTGCTTAGTGTCCTAAAATAGAGTCTAAATGAACCATGACAAAACAGAAACAGAAGCTGCATTTTCTGTACATTCTACCAACCCAGCCAACGTGCAACAACTCCCTTCAGATTCACTGTCCAGATGTTAGGGGCCACATGGTGGCGCAGTGGTTAGCATGATGAGTGCGTTAGTTTGCATGTTCTCCCCATGTCATTGTGGGGTTTCCTCCAGATTCTCCGGTTTCCCCCTACAGTCCAAAAACATGCTGTGGTGAATCAGAGTTGCCAACTTGTTTGTAGGTGCAATTGCATGTTTGAATGATATGTGTGCCCTTGGAGACTCCAGACCCCCACGACTATGTACAGGACAAGTGGGTATGAAGAATGAATAAACGATTTACTGATGATGCTTTTTGTCACATTACTGTACGGATTCACAAAGTTATAATTTCACAGGTATGTAAAATCATGTTTCGTTATAATTTGTATCTACTTGGACTTGGTGAGTTTGGGCTCTAAATTGTATACAGTGGTAATGTAATACTGCAGCGGCATTAAGGTGCATTACGCTGCTATGTGGAAATTGGCAGAAAACAGTTCTATCATAATTCATGAAAGAAAATATTAAATTAATGCCTTAGTCTGTCCATCCATCCATCCATCCATCCATCCATTCATTCATAACCTCGTACAGGGCTGCAGTGATTTTATTCACTATTATTTAAATAACCAGATCTAAAAATGGGGAAAAACTCCAGTAACTGCTGTTGAAAAATTGTTAGCTAATCAGTTAATTTTCCCTTATGCATGCCCAAGATGAGAAAGGCATGAATTTGACTATTGACTCATGAAAACATTTTTCCACAGCAAATATCTAACCTAAGGCAGTACAATGTGTTTAATATGATACCATAATCAAATATTAATAATAAGGATAAGCTTAAATTACTATTACTGCTTATGAAACATAAATGACGAATGTCCAAAATGGCTGTGTAATCACACAAAGAGATTGTTGCAGCATCATTTTGTGTTTCGCTGTTACTGCGATTTCGCCAGAATGATGTGCGACTCAGCACCTGCCAGGCCTCTGCAGCTGTGGTGGTTGCTGCCCTGATGTTGTATTGGAAGTATAAACAATCACAATGGCTGAAATGCTCTCTGTGCCCTTGGCATTCACTAACCAAGCAGCTTCCTTTGGTTAGGCTTACTGGAAAAACACCCACAACTGTATACACAAACGTCTTTCTCGTGAGGCATTTTATCATCATGATATTCACCACCCTGTCGTGTGCAAGGATGTGTTATTTAGTACAAACACAGATTGCCAGGAAACTTGAATGACTGTTGTACAGCTAGTCTGGCTCATTATTCTTGGTGGTTGAATTATTCAGTCTTGAAGCATTCAGGTAGCATGAAGTGATGTGCAAAACAATACCTTTAAAGTGTTTTTTTATGTTAAAGGATTCTAAGTCTGCCCTGCGGTGTGTTGGAGACTGCCCAGGGTTGGTTCCTGCCTGGGCCTGTTGTTCCCAGGATAGGCTGCGGTCCCCCCTGTGACCGAAGTTGGGATGTTACGGTGATGGATGGATGGATGGATTCTAAGTCTGAGGCTATGGTACACTTGCTGTAAAGAGAGGGTTGAGGTGAGAGCTGGCCAGTAGCAGTCCTAGCTCATGTGATGCATTAGGTGATAATTACTGTTGGTGCCCCCCATTTAAGGCAAAGTGAAATTGGCTGGCAAGTTGGCGCCACCTTAGGAGTTGGCAGCCTAGACGGTCACCTGTGTCACCTAAAGGATTGACCAGCAGATGAGGTGAGCATCTTCTCCTCTTGATGGGAATGGGGAAATGGGAAAATGATGGGAAAAGGGATTATGAGATTGACAAGCAGGTCAGGTCAGTGTTCTGTGGCAGCTGTATTAGTCTGTGATGGTGACCTATGGCAGGCCACTGGTGGATTTACATCCATCTCATCAGCCAGTTCTCAGTCATGTGTTGTTGGTATAATATCTGAAATTTTGAGGTTATAAATACAAGAGGCTAACTCTTTGTGCAGGGTGAGGTGCAGTCCAGGGGAGCCTCGAGTAGAGCTGCTGCTTTTTAAAATTGAGAAGAGCCAGCGGAGGTGGGTTGGGCATCTTATAAGGATGTCCCATGGCTGCTCTTAAAGCTATCCTGGGTACGTCCCACTGGGAGGAGGCCATGGGGCAGACAGAGGACATGCTGGAGGGGCATATTTTCCAGACGGCTTCAGAGAGTGCACTGGAATCCCCTTTGCAAGAGATGGAGTCCTTGGCTGAGAAAAGGCAAGCGTGGGCTGACCTTCTCAGCTTGCAGCCACCTTCTTCACCAGGATGAGCGCTTTGAAAGTAGATGGATGTGTATATATGGTGTTATAACTGGCAATGTTAGGTTCCAGTTGTGGGAAGGGGTGAGTAGGCGTCTATAGTATGAGGCTGTAATTTCCTCCCACTCTATACTCTCATTTGAACAGCTGGTTTTACAAGGTAAAAACAGGCATGACGCGTTGATGTGTGGGTTCTTCCTTAGCTAAATCTGAGGGTACATTAAATTATTATTACATTTTTTTAAGGACTGACTGAGAAACAAATTATCAGTATTGTTTTTGAGGTATTTGAGAACTTGTAAACAGCTCAAGCTGTGTTCTGTTTTGTTGGTTGCAGTTTATTCAAACTTTATTCAAAAATTATGTATTTTACACAGTTGTAACTGATCTGCTAAGACTAGTCCTGCTGGATTTTAAAGAGGTGATGCACTCTTTATTAAATTCAACATGCTGCCAAATGTTTAAATGTAGAGGAAATTTCTTAGTATTTCACAAACGACTGGATATTTTGTGTGTGAGTGTGCTCTGATCCTGAAAATGTATGTATGTAGTACTTTGATTTGCAAAAGAGTACTGGTAGCTATGTTTTTGCTTCTGAAGTATCATATGTGCTGAGTAAGTTACCTCTTATAGGTTATTCATCTTTTATAAATAAACGATGTGGCCATATGGCCCTGTAGCCATGTAATACAAGGCTCTCACAAAAGTGTCTCAAAGTTATGTCCTTTGCACAATTGTGAAGTGCCTATAGTATACTACATATAGGCCTATTGATATACTACAAAACCATGCATTCATCGTCCAACCTCTTATCCAGTACATGGTCACTGGAGGGCCTCCACCTGTCCCAGCATATAAGGCACAACAAACTGGAACATCCCGAATGGGATGCCAGTGACACACATAGACACACGGTTACATACAAAACATGAAAACACTCAGTATATGCAATTTAGAGACACCAGATAATTAACCTGACTCAATGTCTTTGGGCTGGGCAGTGGATAAGGTTGAGATAAACAAAAATAAAATACTGGCCATTTCATTAACTTTTGGGCTAACTTTTATCGTTGCTTAGTTTCCATCCAAATTTCGTTCTATTTTTTCAATCCGAGAAATGCAATGAGATAAAATATCACTTTATGATATAGGTTATGGCTTCATTATTTGCCCATTACCAGTGTTTACGGACATGGGCTGCTAATCTGAAAGTTGGTGGTTTACGTCCCAGGTGGTGTCCTACTGTAGTATCTTTGATCTAGGTACCTCACTCAATCCCTCCAGTAAAATATCCAAATGTATAAATAGATCAAGGCATCAGCTTATACATCTAAATGATGCCAGAAACTAAATTCATGCCAGGCCTGTAGAATTCATAGCTTGGGGGATCAACTGAGCTGCTGTCTCCTGGGCTTAACATGAAGCCTGTTCTTTTACTTTATGTTTCACATACATGTCAGCTTAGCTCATTGATATGCATCAGTCTGTTGTTTTCAGATTATGACACCAGTCTAGCTGGCTTGGCACCAACGAACACTGAACCTACATTGCAACAACCTGCTGGGTGGGTAAGGGGATTAGCCAGCTGAGCTCAGTCTCTGTCTGATAGAAGCTAAGCTAGCAGTTGTGTGTGTTGTGTTGACTCCACTGAGTGATTTTTCTGTCATCTTGCATGGCTCACATACTGAAGACCTCAAGAGCTCTGATACATATGTCTGTGTGTCATGACAAACATCAGCCTATGAATGTTGGATTATAGGTTTTAGGTATTGTGTGTGTGTGTTTTTATTTAATATATTATGAATTTCTATGTGCTAGTTGTAAGTAACTTATAGTAAAAGAATAAATAATAAATTACATGATGATGAATTTTGATCAAAAAGGTCACAAAGAATTAACAAAAGCAGCAACAGAACAAGTCCAAAACAATATAATGAAGCAGAAGTCAAAAAACCAAGTCACACTGATGTTCCACATTGGTCCTCCTCCCCCTTTAGAGACCCTGTTATATGTTTTAACAAGATTAATATAATATGCTTTAACAATATGTTACAACAGTACTCTAATTAGATCATAGACTCATAATTAATCATAGACTAATAATGCAGAACTGTGGTCCGCTTTCCGGTACTGAGTGACATACAAAGGTCGGCGTCAGTGGACCTGCAGCAGCATACCTGTAAGTTTATATAACTGCAAGCTGCCTGTAAACCCTGCTGACTAGTTTGTACAAAAAATTAGTCTATGATAGGTTATTGGTGATTTTATATGACATTATTAGGTATACAATGCATTATATATGAAAAAAGTTAAGTCAAAATCACAGAAAAACCAGACATGCCGGAGCAAAACTAAATATACTAAAAATGTTTGTTTATGAAGGGTGTTTGAAAAATGTCATTTGATATTATTCACCAAATTTGATGTCGGCTAGTGTAATTCATGTTGAACTTTAATTGTAAACTCTGACAAAACCAGAAGTGTGGCGGCATATTCTGAAACTACATGTAGGACATGCGCTTGTTTTTGTTAAATCACCTAACAAAAAATTTTTAAATTTCAGCCGGTGTTATGAGAAAGATGATAAGTTTCTCCGTGAGAATGAAGTAACTGAAGTCTCAACATATGTCTAGGTAATCACACTGCTGCCGTCCATCAATTTCCAAATGGGAATTTAAACACAAATATTGATTTCTTTTAGTCTAAGTTTCCATAGTGCCTCACCCCTTTTTTGACCTTAATATATAACTGTAACCACAGTGTCTGATGTGGCAAGCTGGGCCGAGATGTCCCCTTCCTTTCCCCTGTCAACTTGAATTATTTTAAATTTTGTTATTGCAATTCTCAAGCCAAGCAACCTAATCACATTAAAATGGGAATGGTTTGTGAGGCTGTAGCTTGTTTGAATTGGCATATTGCAGTTTGCCTGAAAAATATCCCTTTTGGAAAAATTACCCCTGCTCTCTCTTTGATAGAAGGCCTTCGCAGATGGCATGCCACAAGTCTTCAGATGAACACATGAAGTGCATGTGGTTCGAATGAACGCCTCTGGGTGCTTTCGGAATAGAAGCTGTTTTCTAAAATGATTACTTACATATGATACCTTCTGTTAAAATTTTGATGATTTACAGAGAATAATTATGAGTTTTATAGGTTTGCTTGATGAACCTGACCTGATTCAATTTAAGAATAGCACAGTATCTTCCCCTTTTACTGAATGCCAAATGTGAAGTTTGATGTAGAACTTCAGAAGATCATGAAATGAGCTGTACATAGTCATAGTGCTGAAGGTTGGATTATAGTTTTTTTAGAAGACAGTCTGGAAGGCCAGTCAGGGTGTTCCATGCTTTGCACCCTATGCAACCCCCTCCCCCCCCCCCCCACGCCCTGTAATTGGTTGGAAGATGGATAGATAGGGCTTGTCTTCCGTATGATTAGAGTTGTGTGCAATGAATGTTCAGTGTAATTTTGGCTTTGAGCTATGGGTGATTCTAGGATTTTTTAAGGTGGGCAGCATAATAGAGGCCTTTATCCATTTTGAGGGGCCAACTTTATCATTAGCCAATGAAATGTTTTGAATTGTTCAGTGAAAGGGGAGGGGGTGTCCAAGGGCTAGCTGGAGCCAGTGCCCCTGTGGCATCACCCTGGTATATGGCCTTTTGACAGCATTTTGTGGAAGTTATAATTTTGGGTGGATATGGATGGATGGATGGGTGGAAATTAAGCAATAGTTTACATGGAGACTTCTTGATGCCAGGTGCCACCCAAATACACGGCAATATATTAATTTTAATAACTACTAGAAAGTATTGCTGATTGTGTAGTTTAATTTGAGCAAAGTGGCTGAGTATCTCACAGATATCCACCATAGCGCATTTAGTTTACCGTGATTTTTCTTATATGAGGGTTTAAACCTGCCTGCTGTATGACAAGTTCATGTTGCTGTTGCTGGTCTTATTGTTTTTTTTTTTTTTAATTTACAAGCCACACCTCTGTAATGACAGGACTTTAGGTCATCATGCATGGAAAGCACAGTCGCTTCATTTACATGAGGTAATCTGTGCACATCATCTACGTTTGTGTGTCTGTTCATTTATGAAAGAGAATATGCGATCTGGTTCAGCTCGATGGCTCCAGTGGAACACTCATACAAATAGATATGAAATTTCATATCCCCGCAGTAATGTCAGTGTGCCCTTGCCAGTTTGCAGATTGTTCTACAATCCATCATTTTAGAATATAGAGAATAACTGGTCTATTTGCTCCCCCCATATTCCAAACAGGAAAGTACAGGATGTGATCCTTGGAGTATCTTAATAAACTAGCTAAATGGAAATGTCTAAGTCATAATATGAAAAGCATAATAAGATCTGTTGCTATATGATGAGCCCTTTCACTTCATGTAATTCTTATTCACATTGTTTGATCCCCGCAATTTCCTGTTGCTGTTCAGTGGCTGGAGCATGAAGAGTGATGGCAGAATCCCATGAAGACTGCTTCTGAAAATCCAACGAAGGCAGAAACTTTGCATTGTGTTTTCTGTCATATTCCTTCGCCTTCTGAAGGTGGTTGTGTGCCTCACCGGCTTTCCTAGCAGCCCAGCTATGCCAAATGCTCCACCTCATGACAAAAGACGCCCCCCCCCCCAGCCCCAAGCCAGTCTACACGTCTAATGCATCTGTCTGTAAGATAAAGGGCAGTAAAAAGTCAGGTGACTCAGTGACCTCGCAAAGCATTGGCTCGAGGGCCAGGAACGCTACCTGTCTTGGCTCCCTTGAATTAGGGCTATGTGTAGGGAGGGCTTACTGAGGCTAGAAAACTGAGAAATAGCTGTCAGTAGAAAAGGATGGTGGTTTCTGAACCTTGGTTATAAACAGGTTGCAGTAGAAGCTGTTTTATCAATCAGCAGTCTGGGTACACTTCTCCATCTAGTGCTACATTTCATTGAGATTGCCATGAGGGTGTCTTCTCTCAGTGACTATCCATCACTTCCACTGCCCCATCCATCCATCCATCCATCCATCCATATTCTGAAACCACTGAATCCCAACTCGTTGTCACTGGACCCTATCCTGGGAACAATGGGCACAGGCAGGAGCCAACCCTGGGCAGTTGCCAACACACTGCAGGACACACACACAACTACAGGGCCAATTTAGACACACCAATCAAACTAACCTGCACACTTTTGGACTGTGGGAGGAAACTGGAGCCCCTGGCAAAAACCAACACAGAAAGGATCCGGGACCAAACCCAGGACCTCCTTGTTGTGAGGCAGCAGTGCTAACCACTGCGCCACCCATCCTCTGCCCCATGCAAAACAAATAAAAACTGAATGGAATTTGATAAGGGTCATTTTGCTTTGGACTGATGATAAGGGACTTGGCTTTTAGCCTCTGGATAATTCCAATAGCAAATTAATTCATGCTGAATCCTAACTCTCTATCATTGATCTAGCTTCCCAATCTGTCAGGCTGTAGAGTAGGTACCCACAATGTGCTTAGTGAGCTATGAGGAGCCCTTGCAAATAACGTGAATGCAGACAAGTAGAATAATGTAGCATGTTGATTCCCGGTGAAAATGTCCAATGATATAGCTTTATTACATGCTGTTTGTTGTCTGTCTTGTATCTGCAGAAGACATTCCCTAGACATCACCTCCAGCGAATGGACTTTTGCCCTTAGGTCCAGGACATATTGCGAGTTATTTTGAGTGTTGCTTTAACTAGGCCCGAGGTGTAATGCAGCTGTCAGCCTGTTGTCAGGAGTTCAAATAGGAATAAGCCAATGAAAAACTTGGGAAACTCTCATATGGCAAATCACACTAGATCAGTTCATTAATCCTAATCTTTGGTTTCCATGAGAACAAAATTATTAGGCATCAGGGTGTTATTAAAGCATTATACCATGTCTTTAAGGTCGTATCATTTGTATAGCTTTATTAATATACATAATATCAGTGTCTTAATCTATCAGAACCTCTTTTGTAATTCTAGCAAAGAAGAAAAAGCAAAAAAAATGCCTGGACTTTGCAGGAATATTTCAAACTACTTATGAGTATTATATAGCCCTCAGTGACTCTGAGAATCTTCATTAATGCAAGGAGATGCAGTGGTGCTTTGGGGATGACCTCAAGTTATGTAACCGCTATTCCCAATAATTTGCACACCACTAGCAAATGTCTGTACGGCTGCCTGGGTAACAACATTAAGCTATTACCATTTCCTGAGCTCAAGTCTTCACTATGTACTATTATGACAGTTTCTGTGGACCAGGAAACCTCATGATCCCTTTGCCAGTACAAGTCCCAGTTGGCATAGTCTCTCCTTAACTACCCAGCACTGAACAGCATACAAACCTGTGATGCCCAGAGGCCATCCCTAGTCTCCCTTTTCAAAAACAGCATGATAGGGAATGTGAGCTGACATGGTATATTGTGAATGTGAACTATTAAATGGATACAGCCTTTTTAATGTCTAATTGGAAGCTCATAAATAGACTAAATTAGAATTTAGAGATTAATTGTCATTGTTGACACAACACAGCAAATTGTGTTCTCTGCATTTAACCCATATGTGACATAGTGGGGGCAGCTAATTCAGCACCCGGGGAGCAGTGCTTGGGGGCGGTACCTTGTTGGTCAGGGATTCAAACCTGCAATCTTTCAATTACAAGTGCACATCCCTAATCATTAAGCCGACACTGGAACAGCCTTTATTAGTTGCATCCACTGTCCAGTGGTGGACTTGGGACAAGGGGCACCCTGAATACCAGAAGTCCAATATATATATGTTTATATATATGGGTGGCCTGGTATACTCAGCAATATCCGGTATGCTGCTGCAACCAACTGACAAAGACCAAAAATGATGTCCAATCTCTAAAGGAAAATGGAAAGTGAGGGTCAGATGGGGGACTTTAGACTTAAGTGGAATGAGAGGTGGGAGAGAGAAAAGGATTCGGTAATGGCCAATTTTCTGGGGATCTCCTCATGTCGAAGCAGATAGGTGTTGGGGGGGGTTCACTGTTAACTGGCCTGAAGCAGACTTATGATGGCAGCAAAGCCAGTCTAATGTGAATTTTAGGACTAAAGATGAATGACTATCTATACCCTATCTATATCCTATCTATACCCTATCTATATCCTATCTATACCCTATCTATACCCTATCTATATTCTATCTATACCCTATCTATATCCTGTCTATACCCTATCTATACCCTATCTATATCCTATCTATATCCTGTCTATATCCTCCATAGCAGCAAGCGGATCTGTAAGCGGCTCATTCAGAACTCCGGATGAAGGGATCCTTGACTTTAGCAAACGAGAGCTCTTCCTATGAAGACGAGTTCACTTTGTTCAGAACCATCCTTCTCACAATGTCATGAGTGTTTACATACATACGAGACACTGTGGGCCGCTATGTTCATCCAATGAAAGCCTGTTAATTATGCTGCCACTGGTCCATAGCTGCCATCATCTTGAGCCATCAGCACTTCTGGACTGTCATATGGTCCCTTTATAAGGACCAGAATAGCGAGGACCGGAGAAAGCTGTAAGGTGGCCAAAAAATCCCTATAAGCAGATTAGTGATGCACATGGTCCAATTGTTATCTTCTTGCCTCTGTGCCTCCTGTTTGTTACTCTGTTCTAAGGGTGTAACTAGTGGCAAAGATCTTATGGCAATTGTCTCTGGAGTCCTTCCAGGATTTCAGCACAACTTGTGGAAGATGGTGTGAAGAGGCACAGAATAAAACTACATGATACCGATGCAGAGATCAGCTGAGAAACATTTAGTGATTTTCTACCAATTACTGGGGTGGGGATCAGGGGAAAAAGCAAAAAAAAACTACAACTGATTGCAGGTTTGAATGTCACTTTCACAGACAAGTCCAAGCTGCTCTTCATTCTGAAAGCAAGAGGCAGCAAAATAAGTTGCCCTATGCACATGATAGAATTTAATTTGGATAAGATAACCTGCACCCCTGGTCACCTGGCTTCCTGTAGCCCAGAGTAGATTTGGCTCACCCCAACCCCACCCAAGCATCAGTGTTTTCGGCCGATCAGGTGGTCTCCTTTGTCATAGTGATGGAGGGAAAATGAGGCAAGCAAATGCTTTTTTATGTCTATTTTTAAAAAGAAGGCGATGATACCAGGTGGGGAGGACAGAGGTACAGGTGCTTCAGAGCCCTTGCTTCTTACTTCAAGCACTCTTCCTTTTGTGGTGAACCCTTTGTGCTCTCTCCAGAGCATTCCTCTTGCTACTACAGTGGGCTGCCAGGCGAGAGAAGCGTACACATAGCCAGCAGGGGTGCAGCATGGCAGGATGGGAGATGAAGTCTCCAGAGGATCAGTTTTATGTTTAATCTTTAAGGGAATGTGAAGGTCCCACTCATCTGTTCTTACCTGTGTTTCTGTTTGCTTCATTTTCCTTGGTGTGTAGCTCTAGGAGGCTTCTTTGGAAACCATTAGAAAACCAGGGTTGACAGATAGCAGTGGTGGAAGGAATCCCTGTGCCCTCTGCCTTAGATAATCCTTGTTAATTATCAAACTGCAGCAACTAATCAGGCTTCAGAAACACTGGAAACTGGAAAGAGAAGGAAAAAGCAAGGTTTGCCTTTTTCTAGAAGCCATTTCAAGAAAGGATTAGTATTAATTGTAGTGTTATATTATATTATATTATATTATATTATTTACTTATCATTTGTCATTTCATTATTTGAGATTCAGGAATTGGAATACAGACGCTCTCCGGGTTACAATGGTCCATGTTACGTTATTTTGACTTTATGATGGGTATGGTTATTCAATAAATTACTACTTTATTATACAATCAACACTTTATTATAAAACAGGCTCTGCGTTAATGATTTTGCCCACCTGTAGGCTAATGTAAGTGTTCTAAGCATGTTTAAGGTAGGCTAGGCTGTGATGTTTGTTAGGTTAGGTGTACTGTAATAAAATGCATTGTCAAGACCCCGTGTCAGCAGAATGGCAGTCTCCGATAGAGCAAACTGTAAACTTATGCTACAGACATGTCATTCCAAGTGTCTTAAAACTGTAGTGTGACACAAACATGAACACAAAGAGAAAACACGAAGTTAGGGTGGGGCTCGAACCCAGAGCACCTGAAATGTCACCATTTCTGAAATGGTATTCTGGCATATTGTAAAGAAAATCCATCCATCCATCTTATAGCCACTTATCCAGTCCCAGGTACTGGGATGAGCCTGGAGCTTATTCCAGTAAGCACAGGGGAAAAGGCAGGGGACACCCTGGGCAGGATGCCAGTCCATCGAGATGGACGATATTTTTTTTGCTAAAGATATTTTAGCAAAACGACATAATATGCTTACTTTGATTATCCTCAAAATCCATATCCACCTAAAAGAACTGAGAATTTAAAACATGCCCGAGCTTTAAAAAGAACATTCCTCTGTAAAAGCACTGAGTGCTTGAACTTCAGAAAAACCGCACATTCCTTCAAAGATACTGTGGCTTATAACCATGTTGTTGCTGTATTAGAATGAGTGCGATTATGGGATTTTTATAATGTTCCGTCCTGTTAAAGCACTGGAAAGCAGTTGTTGCAGTAATTACCAGCGATTATTCACCGAGGCTTGTCAGAAATTGCCATGCAAAGACTGTAGGGTACAGCCGCTAGGCCAAGTAAGTCACGATGAATATGTATGAGTTCCCAGGGGGAAAGAACTGCAAATATGTTTGGTACTGTCCACCTTGTCCATTTCCAGAACAGATCGCAGCAGTGAAGAGTTTAATAATGAGGACACACCCAAGGCCCCTTGCTCTTTAGAACACACTTTTAATATTTTTTTCTTGATGTAGGGGTGCTTGAGACTTGTTTCTTTGAAGAACTGGATCTTATAATAAACAGGAGGATTATGGGTGTTATCCAGATTTATTATTTAAAGACCACCCTGAACCAGTGTCTAAGATCTTGATGACTCCCTCTATGCAGCCAAATGTATTGTAGTCGCAGGGAAGCTGTTTGTGCTGTGAGGTAAGCTGCTGTCTGCATTCCAAGAAGATTCGAAAATGTTACCATGCAACATTATAACTATAAATAAAATATTACTTGTACAGTACTACAGCTAATCTAGAAACTCTGAAATTCAATGACAACAGTAGTACTGTACAGAGTGAAGTGAATTAAACATTAAAATGGGCCATCTGGGCAAACAGTACTGTTATCTTCTTGTTTGTGTACTCCCATAAATGTTATACACTGAGACCATAAGTGGGTGTGGTCCCATAAGGGATTTTATAAATTATGCAAAACTGGTTCCACCACTAGAGGTTGCTGTACACCCCCCCCCCCCTTGTACTTTATTTGTTATTGCCAAAATATGTGTATCACATGAACTCCATCACATTTCCATAAAGGACAAGATTCATAATAGATATTGTGTCTCATTTGATGGTCTTCTGTCTCTAGGGGTTCAAACAGAAGTTGTCTTGCGATAAGTGTATGTAAGTTAATTGATTAATCAGGTCGTTACCACTGTATATTTACTGTAGATCATAAACTATATAAATATCAGCATGTTCACAATGATCACAATGATACTTTATGTAAGTGTTTTGCTGAATAGCAATAATAATGATGATGATAATAATAATAATAATATGATGATGATGTGTCAGCAGTACAGTAAATAATCTTCAAACTTAAACTGTCATTCATGAATTTAACATTGTGATAATTTCTTTCTGCTAGCATCAGCTACAATTAGGTTACATCTCTAGGTGTGTGGAGTTTAAGTCAAGGGAGGTGATGCTACGATTATATAACTCCTTGGTAAGACC
>JAODLD010000046.1:26241767-26271192 GCA_026781065.1 Mormyrops boulengeri
GTTCTCCCCAAACGAGCCTGATGGGCCGAATGGCCTCCTCTCGTTTGTAAATTTCTTATGTTCTTATGTTCTTATGTAATTTGTCTTGGCCAGTATTTCACACTTGTAAGTGTATCTAAGAGTCTACTCTAGAAAATCAGAAATATAATACACCGTTGGTATGATACACCAAGAGTAAATATTACATGCTCAATTGAATTATTGTTTTTTTCTAATCCATCTTGTAGACCAGGCAAAAAATTCATCTTACAGCCTCTCAAATGGCAATATTTGAGTATCACTTATAATGTGAAGCTAGCAATGAGTTACAAAGTGCCTTCCCATTGACAGGATTCTCATGTAAACTTTATGGTGCCTTGGAACATAAAGTCAATTCAAATTAAATATACAAGCTTCCTGGGTCTCTCTAACCTTGTTTAAGGAATTGTGGTGCGTTTGTAATATAAAGTTTATTGGTTTTCCCTAATAAAAAGGGCTCTGCATGCATTTCATGTATTGCTGGGTAAATGATTATTAAATGAAAAGGTTACACTGCATCGTCACTGTATCAATACCATGTCAGTGATGATTATAATTTCACCTCTGTGTCCCAAGACTGCATTAATTTACCGGAAGTAATTGGACTATTCCCAGCACACTTCATCATTTTAATAAAGACATATATGTCACCGACTGTATATCCTGTATGTATCTTACGGCATATTTTTATCCAAGTGCTGGCATAGAGCCCTCGCACCTCTGAGGTTGATGTGTACATGTGCAGTAGTATAGATTTTTATTTTTTATTTTTTATTAGTCCTGATTTCATGTCATACCCGACTGCTGCCTGACAACCTCTTTGAACCTGAATCAGCCAATAAATATGTAATAAGGCTATATCTTTCTGCTCTCTTCTCCTTTACAATCTCAAGCTTGACATTATTTCCACAAAAAGTGTCTTAGGTGATTCCTTGTAAAAAAAAAAAGCATGCAACTTTCTTAGAGATGTTGTAATCTAAAGCCCCATCTAAAACTACAGATAACCTGTAGTTTATTTTAATAGATGTAATTAGTACTTTAAATACTTGTGTCACACAAGCAGAGCCTGGCTGCTTGAATGAAGTAGACATTTCTCTTTGTGTTCCTAGGTGCAGTGTCTTTTGCAGATCTTCTCCACAGCCCTGTGCATGGCAATGGTACAGCAGTGACTCTCATGCTGTAGATGCGATAGTAAAAGCATCGGTTAAACCCAGTCACCGTTACAAACCACGCTCTTGTGTCTCTCGGCCTCTTGGCCGCACACCTGCTGGCCTTCCTGTGCTGGTGCTGAGTAAGCAAAAAATAATAATATTTTTTTTTCTTTTCATAGAAGGAGCCCCTGTGGCTCCACTCAGCATACTCTAATCCTGTTCCAGGACCAAGAACATTTTCCCTTCTCAGCAGTTATTTTTGTATTTCTTTATTAAAAAAAAACCAACAACAATGAAAACAGCTGAAAACAAAGACTCAGAGTCAAACTGCATTTCATCAGTCTGTAACATAAGCACACTAAAACCACTGAGTTACCACACCCGGCTGTTTGGGTTTCATAGCTGAAATTTGTGCTTTTTGTATAGTCATGTAAAAAAAAAGTTCCAGTCTGCCTAAACAATAGTATATCAAGCCCTGTCTGACCAGAACTCAGTGGCTTCATTGGGTTCCAGTGACTGTATAGATTCAGAAATAAAACCTACACTTACTGTTTATCTGTCACTATGTACATGGCCTGACTCATTCGAATTGATTTTATCCTGATTCAATAATTCTGAAACTGCACCTGTCTTTCTTTAAAGCCAAAAAGAGAACAACCGTTATTGGTTGAGAGTGTGGAGACAACACATTTATAATTACTGATGTAATTATCCTTTTATACTTCTTTGTGGATATTCATTTTTTCAAATAGATACAGTTCACATTTAATTTTTTTGTGAGAATAGAATATTTGGACTGACACACTAGAGGATTTTCACTGAATTGCAGCCAAATATTTTTATTATTTCTTTGTTTGTTTCAGTGCTTCATTTGTAAAGTCATGACTATTCACTAGGAATCATATTTATAAGCAAACATCCCAAATTGCTTGCACTGGAGTGAACAGATTGCTATATTCCTTACAATTTGTGGATTTGAGCTTTAGCTTTTTGACCTGAAAGATAAAGTTGCAAATGGCACTTAAACGTTACAGCATTTGTCACACCGTAAAAGACATGTATGACTCACAGCCTAACCATTTATATGGAAACGTGCTGCAGGTGCCAAAAAGAGAGAGAAGATAACAGTTTTACAGCAACACAGAGCCATAATGTTCATTGTTGCCTGCCAATGTTTTGATTTATTAAACAGAACTTTGAGATGACACATAGTACCGACGGTGGAAGAGACGTCTCATACCACACGCATGTAGCAATGTGGTTTGTAAAGACAACTTAATTGATGGCAGTCATTAATAACTTTTAGTACATTGTTTTGTCTTCATATTACACAAGTAATAATTTCGCAATACCAGCAAAGTGAAAGCTATTGGGCCTCTTTTAAATGGATGTGTCCGTGTTTCTGATTAGATATACATCTTTTCTCACAGTTAGATAGTTGTGAATAATAAGCCTTGACTGCTTGCCATTTCATTTCAGATCATAGATGTAGTAAATCAAAAATTACACATTATATTTGTAATGTAATTCTGAATTAAGACTGAATTATTAATGAGCACTTGCGATACTGCTCAGTTCCTTATCTGTAAATGACAAATATGAATAATCTAGTGGCCACACACATCAACCAGAAAAATCTCTCCAGTCATTGTAATTGGTGACTATAAAGGAGGCAGTGTTAAGGGCAAGAACGCTATAGTACATTGGGAATTGGCACAGGGCAATATATATTTTTTTACACAGCCCAATACTTACTGACCTAGTTTAACATGTTGTAAATGAATCAATGTTAATTGATCAACCTTGTTCAGCATGAAGGGGAATAAAGTGTAAGTTTCTTGGACATGAACATGCAACTCACGAGTCAGCCATTTTAATGCTTTTTACGTGTTTTTGAGCATCTGAAGTCTACGTTTAAATTTTACATGCCAACTCAAATATTATGCTTCCCTTACAGGTTCCAGTTACTCAGAAGTGAATATTTATGAATGCAGGTCTCCATGCATGACTGTATAAAACCTGAAAGTATAACCTAAATTCTACAAATGACAACTTATGAGAATATATTTTGCATACAAAAGGCATCTTTGACACCTGACATATGTTTGAAATTACAGATGTTAATACTTGGTAATGAAATCAATGCTGTCTTTGTTGTGCACACATTAATTAGCAGGAGGATACTGACAGCTAACAGTTGGGCACATGGCAACAAACGATGAGCTATATGGAGAAGTGGGGATGTTTATGCATTTGTTTGGGCACGCAGTGACAGGGCTTATGTCCTGCTGTCAGTTATGACAGGGGAGCGGCTGCCTCGTGTGGGAGTGATTTCACCGCGTAGCGTTACCGGAACAGACATCTCTAGCTATCATACCAAGCGCACCTGTTCCAGCCTTCATTGCAGAGGACACAGCCGTCCACATGCACCCAGGCAATGAACCGTCACACTACGCCCCATATGCTTACGTTTAGTCAGGTGAAAAGCAACGAAGACTGTTTGCTGAAAACTTGGTCAGTCATTCTGCCGTTAATCACCAGCTAATCAGCATAAAGGTGTTAAACTATAAAAAGTTAAAAGCATTGTTTAGATAGCTGGGCAACAGGCACAAGGTTTGGTGAATTAATGTTGATTTTCTACAAATCCATCCTTCAAGAAGTTGGGCGGCTGAAGTCGAAAGCTGAAGAATGCCATAAATTTGGGCTAAATCCGTTGGCTATTGGTTAAATCAACGCAATGCAACCCTTTAAATTTTACTTTGATTTAATAAAATTGTGCTGCAAAAGTTAATGCAGAGGTGTCAGAGTACTCAAGCTAAAATTTTTGTTTAATTCACCAAAGGTTTATAAGTATTTTATTGAATGAGGCATATTTTCTGTTTCCCACATTATTAATGCTCCATTTATATTTCAGCTTAAACAGGGATTGGCAAAGCAATATATTACGTTATAAAATGCACCCTCAACTGGTATGATTGATGAAAGGCAATTTTAGTCTATAGACCACATTTACTACTAATTTTTATAATAGTATATAATACATCCTCCGCTGGTATGCAGGTAGTCTAAATAGGTCTTTGATAATGGAGAATTAATTAGTAGTTAATTACAGAAACACAGGTGAGAATGAGATAATTTGTCCTAAATTACATTAAGTGTCTGGCTGTTGGCTGCCCTTGATTAAAATTCATACAGGACAAACACAATCATTAAATTAGGCTTTGCCTTCAGTTTTTGCAGCTTAATTTGTTATTATTTTAATCAGTCTTTGGCCAGATTTTAAACACACCGAATATCCTAAAATAACATCCACCAAACACATGATCACGAATACACATACACTCTCTAGCCTCTTTATTAAGAACACTGTTCTAATACTTTGGAGACCCCCTTTGCTTTCAGAGTAGCCTAAATTCTTCATGCCATGGACTGAACAAGGTCCTAGAAATATTCCATCAATATTTTGGTCTACGTTGATATGATTGCATCAGCAATTTGCTGCAGATTTATCAGATCCAGAATTCTTGTCCTCTTCCACCACTTGCCAAAGATGCTCTATTGTATTCAAATGACTGAGAAGGCCGTTGAAGAATACTGAAATCATTGTAAAGGTGATGGAACCAGTTTGAAATGAGATGTGCTTTGTGACATGATGCAATTTTCTGCTGGAAGTAGCCATTAGAAGGTGGGTAAATTGTGGCCATAAAAGGATGCACGTGGTCGGCAACAACAATGCGATAGGCTGTGGCATTTAAACAATGCTCAGCTGGTATTAGATGGGCCAATGTATGCCAAGAAAATAGCCCCCACATCATTACACCACTACCACCAGTCTGAAGTGCTGACACAAGACAAGTTCAGTTCAAGAATTCTTGACATTTACGCCAAGTTATGACCCTACAATCTGTATTCCATAGCAGAAATTGAAATTCATCAGACTGCAATTTTTTTTCCAATCTTCAACTCTCTAGTTTCAGTGAAACTGAGGCAAAAGTGGGCACAGACACATGTTCCTAGGTGATGGGAATGGATCCCAATGCTGTTTTTGTAGCATTCACCTCAAGGTTCGATCTGTTGTGCGTTCAAAGATGCTTTTCTGCTTATCATTGTTGTAAAGAAAGTTTGTTTGATTTACTGTAGCCTCCCTGTCAGCTCAAACCATTCTGGTCATTCTTCTATAACTATTATCATCAGCAAGGCATGTCTACCCACTGAACTGCCATTCACTGAATGTTTTGCTTTTCACGATATTCTGCATAAATGCTAGAGACTGTTGTCTGTGAAAAGCGAAGGAGCTCAAGAGTTTCAGAAATACTCAACCCATCTTGTCTGGAGTCAACAACCATGCCACAGTCAAAGTCACTTAAATCACATTTCTCCCCATTGTGGTGTTTGAGCTGACCATTAACTGAAGCTCTTGACCTTCTGTCAGTGTGAGGTTAGGCATTTACCTGCTACCACATGATTGGCTGGTTGGACATTTAGATGAATGAACAGGTGAACAGCTGTTCCTAATGAAGTGGCTGGTGAGTGTAGGTTCAAGCAATTAATTTAATAATCTTTTTGTATATTTATTGAGGAATTGCAGTAGTTTCCTTCTACCACCCCATCTTTACGATATTTAATTCCCAGCTCATATCCATAATTACTCAAAGAAATAAAGCATCGAAACATAAATAAGTGTTTGCAAATGAAGTGTTATACTTTTTTGGGCTGAACAATTTAATTTATGTGAAAATATTCTGCAAACACAATCTGGTAGAAAAGTTTATGGCAAGGGTGTGATAACGGCTTGTTCCTTTCTTTCCAGTAAGTCAAATAATAGTGAATCACTCTGGTAAGAGCTCCAGAAGGGGACATGATCTGTCAGGCAAGCGTACATGGGGAGCTAGAGGCTAGAGTGCATTGTAAATATCAGTTTGCTGCCAGATGCTGTCCTGGAACGAGACATGCCCTTCTTTTGTCTCTACAGGACCCCTGTGTCCTTTCTGGTGTGGGATTCAGACCTCAAACTAGCCAAGATATTGTCTTCTGTCTGTCTAAGGTTTTACAGAAGAAACACTAACAATGAATTATAGGAGAAATCATTACCCTGGACCTCCGCAAAGCATAATGACAAATATGTATTTTTAAAAAGAAAATACACAGCCAACCATAATCACAGGAAAGAGGCACATTACTGCCATTGCAGCACCACTTCACAGGTTGCCGATTGTTTCCAGGCTACTATATACATAGCTAAAGTTGAAGATTATTTGTTGTGGAGCTGCTATGTACGATTTCATTAAACAGTAAGGGATCATTATAAGGGTAAAATATATATATATATATATATATATATATCATTTGTCTTTCAGTCTTCAAACTAGATTTTTTTTACTTGTGCAGGTCATAGGACCAACTGTAAATATATATTATCATTTTATGCAATAATATTCAACTTAAGTAAAACAAAAAGTGCAATATCCCATTTAACTGAAGAAAAAAATTGTATATTAGGTTATAGAGTGGTACATTCAAGATTTTTATTTGTTGCATTCACAGCTATGGTGGCACAACAAATATATTATATAGTTATATAGTGATACATAAGGTTGTATACACAACCTCTGTGCAGCACCTGAGAGAGGATCCCTTCACTTATTGACAGTGCTGTCACTGATAAAACATAAGGGACACCTTAGCTGTGCTCTGGATATGAGGCTTCTAACACGGCTGGGGACAGTGGGATGATTATCCACGCTGACTGCTGCCCTCCAGTCGTTAGCTGCACTGTGACACTCTTTGCCCATCAAAGACAAGAGAAAAGGCCTCTGTTAAAGTGCTCAAGTGTATCAGCCTGCAGAGATCCTGTATCTCTTAAGGTTGAAGGCCTGAAATCAAAGCTTTTTAAAAGTAATTTCATGTTTTCTTGGATTTCACTAATAAAGTTAGGGCACAATGATCATGCCTGCAGTTATTAAAGCAGATTTCTGAATGGCTGGGTTACATGATATTTGCCTGAATTGAGTTTTAATCACTGCATTCCCATATAAATAAATACTAAAATCATAGTTACTGTTTGTATCCCCACATGATATTTGAACAATCGGGCATATTTGTTTCCCAATATAAATCTTCCAAGCCAAATGCTTTTTAAAATATTTGCAGCCCACAAAAAGTATTAATTTTGATAGCTTGGCATATAATATTGGCAGTGTGGGGACTTATTTGTTTTAAAAAAAGCCAATTTACCCCTGGATTGTAGCCCTTTTCATTTGGCGGGACCACAAGACCATATGCTCCATTTTTGTGGCTTGGTGGCCTCTGCTAACTGCTTTAGTGTGTACAGCATGGAAACTATTTGGTGCCAAAACTTAACAACATCAGCTCTGCACTTAAAATGAATAAATTGTGAATAGTACATTCAGCTAATATAATGGTCCATGGTTTCAGCAAAGAAACATTATTGAATTGAGCTAACCAATAATGCAGAGGCAGACTTTGCAGTAAACAGTAAATGATTATTCCACAAACTGCAGATGATTAAAATCCTGCACTAAGTATGGTGATATAATATTATATTAAGTTACAAAAGGAAAGTTGTTGCAATATGATGCTTTAAAAATCAGAAAACATTAGATTTAAATAAATAAATAAATAACTATGAAATGCAATGTCTTGGCTAACGGAAATAGCGCTTGTTACAAATTGATGCACGTGATGCATGGTGTCATTTTCAGCACATATATCTCCAACAAACATTTATGACAATGTCACTGACACCATCTGTGCAGCTACCCAGACCCCGCTAGCGAAGCAGTATAGTTTGCTGTTTACTGACCCAGTTTGCCACTGTAGTGTTGGCTAAAAATAGTCCCGTTGAAGAAATTTCCATTAATTCTGCACTGCAACTTTAGTAGTTTTAAAGTAGTTTATTTTTTATGACTGATTATTGATTGTGGCCAGAATGTTCCTGTTACAAATACACATCCTTGATGACTGCGCTGCATACTGAGTGTCTGCAGTATGCTCTTTGTTCAATCATCTTTAGACCTTCCTGTCAGTACAGTATGACTCTCAATGGGGCACTCTTTGCCTTGGCAAAAATGGGAAGAAATGCATCTTATGTAATTTATAGGTACTATTTAGAGAGCCAGTACATTGTATCCATTTGTTTATGACCGACCACCTCCCATGTCTGATATCTGGATCGAGTAGCAGCCATTTTCATAAAATGATCATTAGTCGTGGTTTATTCATGTGTTGTGGATGTATATGGCTGTAGTGGAGCTCGATGAGTCAAATGAAATGATTACATCACCCGCTGAAGACAGCACACGAGTTAATTTTGTTCCTTAAACTGGAGACTGAGACTGGGTTTAGCTAATTGTATCTGACGTCCCAATGGTAATAGAGCAGCTCATTTCCAGATTGTGCAGAACCCTGGGGACAAAATGAAACCGCCCCAGCCACCCCCTCCCCAGAGACTCACCTGTCCAAGATACAACTGTTTTTTCTCAAATGTAGGCCACTCCAACAATAATAGGGGATGTATTCTTTGACGATCTGTGTTCAACAAACACAAATTGTTAACCAAACTAAATGTTTTCAGATTAGATTATTGATTTGTTTTCAGATGCTTCTAATCAAGGTGACCCTGTTTGTTAGAGTTATTAAGGTCAGTCCTTGGATGAAATCCAGTTATTTAAAAAAAAGTACGGTGCCTGCTGCTACAATAAACAAAATACCAATTCCTTTATTAAAAGTATACAATAGGAAAAACTCATTATATGTCACCGTTGGATGTTTGATTTATCATATTCATGCTTTACCAGTGTTTCATACTATTATTTACTGGTAAGTCACATTCTGTTTTAGTGGGGTTTTTTATATGTCTACAATTACAATTATTATTTTTCATAAACTCCTGCCTTATATATAATTCTGGGTTATGTAATTTGTGTTAAATGAATGCCTGTCAATAGTTATCCAAGCAATCCTGGGAGAAATATGAACATTTCCAGTGATAAATGATTATAGACCATAGCTAGACAACCTATTGGGCTTTCATATAAATTTACATTGGAAACCGCTGCCATCGGGAGAAGGGAAGGACTTTATTGAATATGCAGTGCTGACTTGACTGTTGAGTCCGCTGAGAGGGAATAGCACATTCAGCCAATTAAATCAGGGACAAGTGGCTGACATTATCAAAGGCTTGTGTAGAATGAACAAAAACTATGTAAGTTTCCGTTCATCCACTTTTTTCCAGCAGTAAGGAAGTATTTTTACCAGTGCATGTAAACAAACAAATGAAACAAAACAGTTAACTGGCACACACGTATATTTACATGTATATGTTAGATTTCTATAGTAATTCACAGATTCAATTTATTTATTTATCGCTGCTTGTATTTTTATTCCTGCTATTCCCTTTTCTCATGTTTGGTCGTCATGCAAAATTTATGGCAAAGATATCCGCAAATGTGCTTGAAGACATACAATATTAAAACCGAGGATCTACACTCACCTGCTGCTCAGCTAAAACTGGTGGCCGCTTGGGGATACAAGACGTACTAAGAAATGTTTTGAAAAGAAAAAAAAACATTATCCACCCTTACAGAAAATGAATGATTTGGACCTGGTTGGCAGTTTTTCACTTAGGCAAAAGCAGACACCCTTTTCCAGATGAAAGAAGGCTGATGTCAAAAATTGGCTTTTCTATATGCAACTGGCACGATGATTTACACTGGGGACCATACAACTGAAAGGGCTGTGGAAACAGACTATGCAGGGTTTTCTCCCAAAATATGAGGCATTTAAACTTTCCAAACTGAACATCTGGAAATTTTCCAGTTACAGATCATCGATGGGTTTGTATTTTATTTCATGACAATCTTGGGAAATGTGAATGGAATGTTAACATAACACTAAATCCCCTTCAACATGCTGCTTACGTTTGTTTGTTTATGAACTTGTGTGATTCACCAGCACGAAGTACCCTTTGGTAGGCTTGTATCAATCCATCTGGGGCAAACACGATTAGCCTTATGGTCTAAGTACAATAGACAGTATGTTAGCACTGGGCTTAGTTGCCATATGGTTACTTTCACTGTGAGTAATTTATCAATTAAGTGACCACATGGCAGATTCTAGTTTTATAAATGTACAACCCAGTGTAAATTATAATCAAAATTTTGTACAAACAGTTTCTACAAGATATGTTCCCTGTTCTGGTTCAATTCATGTGGAAACACTGAAAGAAATTTAGAAAGAAACTTTTTTTCCCCTTTATAAAACATTTTAACTGTTAAACTAGTGACATTATTTAATATTGCATGGCTATGGGGTAATATGATTAATGACATCATCGACTACATAAACATACTGTAGATGACACAGTCGTGGTGTGACAAGCAGAGACATGGAGTGTGCAGTCCTCTTCCCCAATACTCATGAGGGATATGAGATGGGTGCTCGTTACTTTTGGTAAACTAGTTTTTATGTACCTGTAGCATGGTATATATATACAGAACACACTGCTGGTCAAATACATCTAGGACAATCTATAGGACACGAGGAGAAGATTATCCAACCTGCTTCAGAGTCCTTGCTAAATAAACTTCAGCTTGTTTGAAAGATGAGTCAGGTTGAGATTACAGGCTTGCACTTTGACCTCTGGGCTCATTCCCTCGACAGTGCAAACCTTTCATTGGCCACTGAGCCCCCCCACCCCCCACCCCGTGATTGCATCATACTGTACAGCACTTGCCCAGTGATCTGCTCCTCTCCTCTGAGGGATTTAAAGAAAACAAAGCAGCCAATTATTGCAATCACAAAGTCCATTTTTCTTTGCGAGGCAGTGGAGTATGTTATTATTATTATTGTAAACTTTTCAGTGTGAGTTATGGCACACAACATTCGCTCCCTTTGAGAATTTGCTGGACGGGGGCCACTGCAGCTGGAAGCCATCGTGAGCTCCAATTACTGTCTGTCTGTGTCAACATCTGGAAACCACTTCTGATGTTTGAGCAGTCTGCGTTCTGGAGCGAGCACTGCTTTTTAGCCATATAAAGCCAGCCTGATCGGCGGTGGAATGTGGAGGACAGAGGTGTGCACAGGCCCTGTGGATATCTTTCAGGTTGGCTTGACGTTGACAAATGGCTGGAGTGATCCATTAAAATGAAAACACGGATAAGAAATGGGGAGCACGTGAATGCTATTACCAGCAGGACCCCGAAGGAGTCCGCAAGCGTCGGATAAGATCCCCGCTTTCACTGGTTGAACAACATAACCTGGCCTCTGCAACCTTGAGCTTCCAAATACTGAAATAGGTCTTGCTCTGGATAAACAGGATGGACATGGCAACTTCCTCTTTTGTAACTGGACACCAGTTTGGTGGACTGGAGGGTCCTGCACAAACTCAAATGCCCACCTTCAGTGGTATTTTTCTTAGCCTTTAATTTAACACACACTTCCAATGTTAACTTGACATAATAAAAATTGATCATTTCTGAGGAGGGGAACGGAAACTATAAAGCAATAATAAGCTAGGAAATAAATGATCATGATTTCTTATAACTGAAATTTCTGCATGTGTGCAGATTTTGGCAGTGTGTGTGGGACTTGTCTTCTCTCTCTGGATTTGCAAGGGTTTCCTCTGGGCATCCAGTCTTGATTTGGATTTAAATGTCCTTCATCGTAACAGATGTCATTTTAACAGTGTGATGGATGTGAAGGTGCTATACACCGTACATATGTTTTAATGGCATCAATGCTATTCCTATCAATAGTTTATCACACGTATTTATCTACATACATTAAGACCAATGTGCTACACATTTATAGCTATTTGACCATTTTTACTTTAAAGTCACAAGTCCTTCTTACTCATATTGTTATGTATGCATTGTGGTGGCAAGACATACACATGAAATAAATATCCATGAATAAGCTTCAAATATTGTTCAAAAGAACAAACATGTCCTGTAAATGTAAGAACATACTTTGCTTAGGATGGATATGATGAGATATTTTTATTTCTATATTTGAACATGCTGCATAAAATCAAAGCCCTGGTATTGATTCTATTTTGAGTCCCCTGTAAAGGTATCGATGGCACTAAAATGTCTTGCAATGCCATTAGAAGACAGCTGTTATCATTTGCCACCTGTATTTAAGTATGAGAAATTATCTACGCTAGAACCATTAACATCATGAAAATAACATCTAATTGGAAAGCCTATCATGGAACTGCCAACAATGATGTCACCATTTGCCATTTAATCACATATACAGTATGCAGAAACAGCTTAAATTGTGGAAGCGCACTGCACCACCCACCCACAAATGAGTGGATTCATTGTTTTCTTGGGCCAGTGTTTCCTAATCTGGTCCTCGGGGACCCACACACATTCCACGTTTTTGCTCCCTCCCTACCCTACCAGTAGGGAGCTGGGAGGGAGCAAAACTGGACTGTCTGACAGGAAGTTCAGAGGGAGCAAAAACATGGACCGACTGTGGGTCCCTTAGGACCAGATTGGGAAACACTGTCTTAGGCCCATCGATATCATCATTCCATCAAACGTGGTGATAGCACTCCTTAATTACACTATTAATTTGCATATGTCACATATTGATTCATGAAGCTGGAGTATCATCTAAACTGCCAGAGGAACGTTATGTGCAGTAGGTTAGTGAAACTGATGGCAATGCTACCTTGCTGGGTGTTTAAATGTCAATTTAAACGAGCTCTTCAAAATGTCTGCTTTTGTCTTGAACGTAGCGCTGACCCAGTGGCTGTAGCCTCTGCGGTTTGGCCCGTCTCCACCCTGCTGCATGACAGTCTGGAAGTCCCTCGCCCCATGATGAGAGACCCAGAATATAAACACACGGAGAGTGTAATGAAGATTAAATGGAACGAGCCAACAAGCGAACCATTGTGTACTTACCTGTGGTTAAAAAACACTGGGCCTGGATTTCATTAGGCATTCTGGGAAGTCCAATTTATTGAATCTTAAAGAAAAGAAACAGTATATAACCCTTGGCATGGAAGGAGGTGGATTCCATTGCCAGAGACGAGCACTTATTTTTCATAAAAATCTGCAAAACCACAAAAACGAGCGGCAGTGGAAAATATCTTGCCACTTCACAAAGGCGAGAGTTCACTGTGACTTGGAACCTGTGTTTATTTGTGTGTTCTCACTGAGGGCCAAGGTCAGCCTTTGAAATCCCTGCGACTGTCGTTTGTGTTCTTTTCCTTCGTTTAATGCATGCAGCAGTTTTCGCAGACGTGGTAATAAGACTTTAAAGTAGCAATGATCCACCTCTCCAACTACATAATATATTTAGCCACACGATACTCTGTACGACAGGAACACTGTGAAATATAATAACAAAGCATAAGCATTTTTAGTGTTACATCACTGTGGTCATTTCCTTGTGACTGTGCAGGCCGTTTGCGTAGCAGTTTTACTCTTTGGTTCATATTTGAATAATTTATTTTGAAAATAAATCACCGTCCCTTAATAAATACACACTGATTTTTTTGCCCCCTTTGCATTTAGATGTTGCAAGTCAAAAAGTCTTAAGTCTTCAATACCAAAAACATTAAATGCTTGGCATACAGATTAATGACCCATTTGCAGTATAGTTATTGGAACGTTGCCTATTGCAGAGGATCGGCAGTCAGTGAAAGTCTTATACCATCCCCTCCGCCGTCATCATCTTAAATTAGGTGCTAACGATCTGTACCCTTATCCATCCCTAATTAGTGTCAGCGTTATGGTTTTTTCCCCAACAGATGCATATTTGGACCCTAGTTGAGGCCATCTTTTTGCACTTCGGTTGCAGGTCACGGGAGACAGGCACCAGGCAGAATATATGAGGTGATAACAAAGGACAGTTGGGAAAATAAACCAGATAGTAAATAAATAAATAATGACATTTAAAAATGAGCCCATTGTTCCTGATGAGGTTTCATGCAAGACTGGCTATGACTGTAACAGCTATTATAGGAAATCCTGGATTATACCCCCAAGGCTGCCATATGGAAATCTCATTGGGGTTCTATCCAAACCTTCTCTTAAAAAAGGAAACTTGCATTCCTGCACATTGGAGTCATGCAGTATCAAGTTCGATCGACTTTGGCAGGACCTTAAAAAACACAGATGTAGGCTTTCTCAGTCCCCCGCCGCTCCACATCCTGCTGGGCTTGTCTGGTTTGGCCACTCCATAATAACCTATTAAACCTTGAAATAAGATACAGCTTTCCAGGGTTCACTGCTCCCCTAACCGAGCACAAAGGCGTGATTACCTTCCCACTGCACTGGCAGTGAGGAGCATGTTTGTGAAAATGCACGTTTACTTTCAGAAGAGCTCGGTTGACTTCTTTTTTAATTCCAGTGGCATTGTACGGACTATCTGCATTTATGAATGTGCACCGAAGGCTTTGATGGACAAATGGCAGAATTCGCTTAACCAAAGCCTCCCCAGGGAGTGATCCTCTGATATTTTGCTCCAGTTTCCTAGCACACACCTGGTGGAAGCTTTGGCAACATCGTATGTTTATCTCCAAGTTCACAGTTACAGTCAAGACTGCAAAACCACCATGTTCTTCAGCTGAAGCACATTAAGGCATTTCTTTAAGACTTAGCTGATTAATAATCGGCATTCTTCTGATGTTCATCAATTTTCTATAACTGCTCAGACAATGGAGGGTCATTGGGAGGAAACACAAGGTGGGGTATAAGGTGTGCCCAAGAACAATTCACAGGAAACCCACACAAACAGGGAGAACATGCAAATTTTACCCACATATAGAGCCTGAATGGAAGGTATAAATATATGTAAGGTATACGCTATAAAATTACAGCAATGTATAAATATATACAATGACGTACAAGGTATAAAATCACAGCATCACACCAAGGGCCACAGAACATGTGCTTTCTTTACCATTAAGAATTTTATATTCAGTACAAACATGAGAAGGATACCGACATATTTCTAAGGTTTCGACATAATAGTAGAAGACAAAAGAAGACAACAGGCATTAAATCCAAACTTAGACAAAGCTATTATGTCATTGGAAGAGACTGTGGAATGCAAAGGCTTGAACATAAATCAATATCTTACTTTTCCCCTTTGGAAAGTTACTTTTTATACTGCCTCTTTACTGCTCATATACAGCACTTCTGGAGTCTGTGAATGTCCCCTATGTGCTGTAGATTAAACAGCTTTAAATGAAGAAGAACTGCAACGTGGGAACTTGCACCAATCCTCGCAGCCAAGGTACCGCTGGCAGGTTGGCAGAACATCTCACAGGTCTAGATGTTTCTAGAATCTGAGACAGTTCAAAGATGCGAGACTCACATGGAATGTTCTTTGTTGATTATGTGAAAATTAAAATGGAAAATTAGTATAAATGCTTTACAATGAACAACAAAGAATACATATATATTGAAGTTGATTACAGATGGCAATGTAACATTCTGAAGTAATTCTGAAATATTTCATAAAACACCACAAAAGGTTTACAAAATTTATTGCCTGTTTGCAGATTCTGAAAAAAATGGTCTTATACAATTTTTTGATAATGCATATTTTTAACTAATGTAACTGAGAACAGAATAGGGAAACAGATTGTGTAGTTCCAGTACTCATAGAAGGAGATTTTTGGGGGTGTAACGCTATGCATACTGATACTTGTACAACTTACATAAAGACATTACTGCAAATTCTTTTTGACTTTACAGCTATTTATCTGTCCATATACAATGTTTGCTAAGTGAAATCCACCTATCTATAAAAGTTATTTCCAGATATCTTTAAATAATTTGAAATATTTAAGGGAATTTATATGTAGGATAGATTTAGTCTGATTTATGGATATGTTAAATTTTAAAACATGTCCACTTCAATTTTAGATATTTCAAAATGACTTCAAGAAATATTGCAGCACATCAAATATAGCATGAATACTGTATTTAAAGAAGTTTCATGTCAAGAATTCATTTGGCTCCAGATTTCAATGTTTGCTCTGCAGACAGACCAGAGTAAACCAGAGTAAAGGAAGAAAAAAACTGAAATAGATACATTAATGGTGTAAATACTGCTCTAATACATGAGGTTAAGTGCCACAGTGATTTACGCATGACTGAAGAGAATTTGAATGCAGTTCCTTACAGTGATAAAGCTGGAAGGAAACAGTTATGACCTACCCAATGTCTCTCATTTGATAAGATATAGATGGAGTTAAATGTGTCTCCATTGTTCATTTAAACAAATAATAACTGGAATTCATAGTAGTTTTTCCCCTTCTATTCTGAATGAACATTTTGTGGGTTTGGCTGACAACACACTTCTCATTGTGTCATTTTAGCCCAGATGTTCCTCACCAATGGGCTGCTTTGCATTTAAATTGGATTTTTGCATAGAGTATGCAGACATCTTCCTTTTCATGTTCGTCAGGCAGACCAGTCAGCAGCAAAAGCTCAGAGAATTTGGAAAAGGATGTTTTCTGGGAATAATGTTATTCATTCGTTTCTGACAGTTTAACTTTGTACAGAAATCCATTGAAAATGTGTTGCACAAATTGTTTTTTTTATCTTTACAGTTACATTCCTTTATTTGCTTTTAGATTCTCTGTTATATTTAAAACATGGATTCATTTAATCTCAAACCGACCCTGTATAGAAAGAAAAATAATGTGTTAAATCTATGTAGGTAAGCTAGAGGTCTGATCTGGATACTCCAGTAACAAATCCCACTTAATGAAGTGCTCAGATATGCTACTGCTGACCTTTGCAAAAACATAAATGTGCCAGCCTGAATGTATATGGAAAACATCCACTGTGAGAGGAACAATGTCTGATGTGACAAACAATGATATTCAAGAATAACTGTGTAGCAACTTTTAGAAGTTGATTGTGTCTCACATGCTAAATGAAAATAAGCTAATGGTTTATTAGGGGCTTGACCTCAGCTATTCATGCTGCGTATTTTTAAAGAGTAGAAAGGCTTATATAACTTGAACAAACAACCCAAGTGCATGTAAATAGCCTTAATTCATAGATTGGGCTATGTATGCCAACTTTAATACTTAATCAAATCCGCATTATTTTATATCTATCCTATATTTGTCTGGATACATTAATTCTCTTTTGGCATCTTTTTACGCCTGATTCAACTTTACCTTACTTTCAGATTTTCTGGATGTTCTGTATGTTGGAAGTGTTTCAAACATCTCAGAAGACATATATAGATGGACTAGGCCCATAATGGAATCTTCAAAATCCCTACTAGACTGTGGAACAGAGACAGAAATTGACCTCAACTTTTGGGCTACAAGCCCAGCAGGGCAAACACCTTAGCAGAGTGCCAGTATAAAAAGTCCTGAGTCTGTAAAAGTACTCTTATTAATAATCTTGTAATCACACACCACTAGTCAGCTAGTAAAATATGTGGAGGTCCAGAGTAGGTTTCATGTTATACTGGACAATTACAGACCTACCCCTTCACTTTTCAGTCTTAGTAGACCATCATAGTACATCATGTATTACCCTTTGCACATAGTGAGGACAATCTACTTATGAATCATCTTCCAATTATCTTTGCTATCATCCAGCCCAGCCAAGGTGTGTGATGAGGTGAGACTCAGTGAGTCATCAATGCAAAGTGTCTCTAGGACACCAGGTTCCTCTTCTCTCATTCTCAGAATGATGTAATATATTTGTTTTTGTTGTTTTTATATTTGATTTGTTTAATATATTTCTGCTTACCTCATGAGCAAAATATGTAATTTCCAAACATTTTTGCAATTGTTACGCACTCTCTAGCTTTTAGATGTTACAGTAGATGCTACTTGCTAGTCTCCAAGTGGACCCCTCTTGCCTTCAGAACTGCCATAATTCTTTGTGACATAGATTCAATTACATATTTGCTCCAATGAGCAATTGAACAGGTGAACTTAATAAAGTGGCCAATGAGAGTGTGTGTGTGTGTGTGTGGATTATGTTTATATTACATTGTGGGGACTAAATGTTCCCCACAATGTAACAAAACCTGTTATTTTGACACCCTTGGGACAATTTTTCAGTTCCCCACAAAGATCTGTGAATGCAATCAAAAAACGGAAAATGTCAAAAGTCTTGTTGGGATTAGAGTTTTCCCCATAGAAATGAATGGAGAGTCCCTACAAAGATATAATTACAAACCTTTATGTGTGTGTGTGTGGTCCAGATATACTTTACCTTGTGGGAACCAAATGTCCCCACACTGTGAGGAATACCCGAATACCAGTTTCCTAATCCCCCAAAGATATGATTACATGTCTGTGTGTGTGTGTGTGTCTGTCTGTCTGTATTCATTCCTGTTCTGGTCACTGGGACTGCCTCCTCAATTTGTTTTTAATTTCTCTATTTGGGTAGAGATTATCTTATTGGGTGTGTGCAGTTCCACAATGGAAAACAGCAGCAATTTTGTTATGTAAAAGGCCTATAGCTGTTCCAATCAAACAAAGGCCAAACTGGTCAGAATCCCTGTTTCTTACATGACTTCTATCCATGCCAAAGTCTGATTAGTGATGTTCTGAAATGGAGTCATTGTGGTTATGCCTTTTGGGGGATGACTAAAGAGCACTGTTCACATAACACCTATTTTCTTATTTTACAATTCCTCTGAGGACCTGTGTATATATGTGTACAGAGGCATGATGGCAGGATGAAGTATTAATAACAAGACAGAAATAAAATGCAGCAGTCATATGGTTGATGTTTTTACTTTATTTAGTTATTATATCCTAATTGCAATTGATATAAATAGCAATTATATAACCAAAATGATTCATTATTGTATGTGAATATAAATCAGCTTGATATTTTTTATCCATATACAGAGCGCAGAACAGTGTGAACATTTTGATTAATTCATTTTAATTAATTATTGTTTTAGTCATACCAAGTTGTCATGGTGTAATAAACATCACAGTGACATGTCATAGATGCTAGATTTGAATCTGTATCCAAGATGGTGTGAGCCAAAGCATGTAAACACTGTATGTAGCTTAACCTCAGCATGCAAATTTTCCAACCAGAAAATCTAGAGCAACCATGTTGGACAGCATGTAATCCTTAATGTGTCTTTAAGAAAGATATCACCCTTTTGAGAACAACTGCTAAATGAAAAATATAGAAAAACCAAATGATTGGATAGTAATTATCTAAATATGTTCACCTTTCTCTGTTTTTTATAACAGTATGTGCTCTTTCAATATGTGATAAAAAAGGGCAACGCATTACATATCGTACACTGTATGGACAAAAGTATTGGGACACCTGGTCGTTACACCTACAGGAACTTCTATGACATCCCATTCTAAATCCATAGGCATCAATAAGGATTTGGTCCCCCTTTGCAGCTATAACAACTGCCACTCTTCTCTGAAGGCTTTCCAGATGATTTTGGAGTATGTCTGTGGGAATTTTTGCCCATTCACCCAGAAGCGTTTGTGAAGTCAGGCACTTATGTTGGGCGTGAAGACCTTGCTTGCAATATCCATTCTAGTTCATCCCAAAATGTTCAGTGGGTTGAAGTTAGGGCTCTGTGCAGGCCAGTTAAGTTCTTCCACACCAAACTCATCCAAGCATGTCTTCATGGACCATGCTTTTTGCACTGGGGCACAGTCATGCTGGAATAGAAAAGGGCCTTCACCAACTGTTCAAAGTTGGAAGCATAGAATTGTCCAAAATGTCCTGGTATGCTGAAGCATTATGCGTTCCCTTCACCGGAACTAAGGGGCCTAACCCAACCTCTGGAAAACAACCCCATACCATTACCCCTCCTTCACCAAACTTTACAGTTGGCACAATGCGGTCAGGCAGGTAACGTTCTCCTGGCACCTGCCAAACCCAGACTCATCCATCAGACTGCCAAACAGAGAAACCCACAACACGTTTCCCCTGCTCCAGAGTCCAGTGGTGGCGTGCTTTGCATGACTCCATCCAACGCTTGGCATTGTGCTTGATGATGTAAGGCTTGCATGCAGCTGCTTGGCCATGGAAGCTTATTCTATGAAGGGTTAGTGCCAAAAAGTTTAGAACTCTGCAGTTATTGAGTCAAAAGAGCATCCGTGACTTCTACACACTATGACACCACTATGCTAATTTACGCGGTCTCTCACTTCCACTGGCTCAGTTTCTGTTGTTCCTAAACACTTCCACTTTGCAATAATGCCACTTACATTTGACCGTGCAAAATCTAGCAAGGAAGAAATTTCACACACTGATTTATTGCAAAGGTGGCATCCTGTGACAGTACCTCGACTGAATTCCCTGAGCTCTTCAGAATGACTCATTCTGTCACAAGTTCTTGTAAACCTGACTGCATGGCTAGATGCTTGATTTTATACACTTGTGGCAGTGGGTCTGAATGAAACACCTGAATTCAGTGATTGAGAGGTGTGTCCCGATACTTCTGTCCATATAGTGTATAATTTAAGGTAAACATGCACTTCTGTGCAAATATGATCTCATGTATTCCACATCAAAGTCAAAGTCAAAGTGAACTTTATTGTCATCTTTCCATATACAAGTATACAGAAAAAACGAGATGGTGAAGCTCAGAACCCACAGAATATACATGTAATTGAATTTTTACACATAGTGTAAGGAGACACAGTAAAGACAATTCAATTACGTGGACAGAGAAAAGTGCAAGACAAAGAAGAGTGCAAATGAGCTGAGAAGTATTTTAAGTACAGTGGCAGTAAGCGCTAACAGTTTTCTGGTGCAGAAGCATAGTTGAAAATAAGATTTTTTGTGCAATATGATTTTTGTGTGCAAATACAGTATAAATACAGTATGATATTTGTGTGAAAATACAGTATAACTACAGTGTGATATCAGTATAATATCAAAGGGGGTAGCAGCAGAGTCAGTTTAAAATGTAAAAAAAATAGGAAAACAATGTAGGTCAGGTGGGTTAAGAGAGGGTTGAGGTAGATTGGAGGACGCTGGGGGGCAGCATGGTGTTGAGAAGCCTGACAGTCTGGGGGTAAAAACTGTAATGCAGCCTGGCCGATCTGGCTGTGATGCTGCGGTATCTCCACCTGGATGGCAGCCGGGTAAACAGGTCATGTGAGGGGAGTGAGGGGTCCTGCACCATGCTGCAAACTTTTCGAACAGTCCTTGTGGTGAATGTGTCTTGTAGTGATGGGAGAGGCACCCCCATGATATTCTCGGCTGTTCTAACTATCCTCTGCAGGCGCTTGTGATCGGAAACGTTGCTGTTTGCGTACCAGACGGTGATGCAGCTGGTTAGAATGCTCTCAATGGTGCCTCTGTAGAACATGGTGAGGATGGGACACATGTACATCAGAATAGGATATTTATATAACCATTATAAAAGGCAAATTAAATTAATGCATAAGGCCATCTTGGGATGATCTTGTATTAGTGCTTTACCAGAATAACGAGTTTTGCTGCTGTCCTGGTCACGACTGTAATGAATCTGTCAACTTAGGTCTAATTTTAAACCCAATTATAGTAAAAGGTAACAAACAACTTTGCCATCTGGAGGACAGCACCCTCAGCAATACAACTTGCTATCTATTGTTTTTTTAATTGGTCTGGGGGGAACACTGCCTCCTACTGGCCTGCCAACCACATTTCTGTTATAAAGATTACCACCACCACCCCACTTCCATCCAGGAACCATCCAGGCTAACATACTGAAAATTAAATATTTAAATTAATGAGAGATCTGAGATATATTAAATGCCAGTCCTTGCACATGTTAGAAGTTCCTGTCTACTTAAAAAATGAACATCCTACAGTAATATATGAAAGGTGCTGAACTGGTGTCTGTGTTCGTACATGCTGATGTGAAAGTCCCTGTGTAAGGCATCAACAATATCACTCTGCTTCAAAATATCCTCTTGCACATTTAGTGGTGCAGAGTACACAGGCAGTGATCTACCGGGTGCTGTAAGTCACGATCTGATGAGTCATCCTTCATTCATTTTCTCAAAAAGAATTCTGCTAGTTATGTTTTGGTGTAGGGTACATTCTCCTCCATTCAGCACCTTAGAGAGGAAGGCAAATAACAACACATTCATTGCCATTCTGAATAATCGTGCTCATCTTATACTGAAATTTTTCTAACTTTATGGGAGCTGGACATTTCTAGATGCCAATGTCCCCTTTTACGGGACATAAATGGTCACCAAATGGGCATGTGGACAATGAAAACTGAGCTCCATTAATATCCCAGCCTCACTACTTGTTCCTGTCACAGTTTTGTCCACCTTTGTGAACAAAACACATTTCTTGCGTAAGAATGGTGTCTTTCTAGGCCAAAATACATTTAAGCTGTCAATTTAAGCTGTTAATGGTATTGATATGTAAGATTATTTTAGTACAAATTATTTAATTTACTTTGGTTATTTATTCATTAAAATCTTACAATTATTCTTAATCTGCCGATTTGGATTTATGTAATCATTTACCTACTTGAGGTTAGAGAATATTGATGGGATTAAAAAGTGGAAAGGGGTCAAACAGGAAGCTGGAAGAAGGAAGTGTTTGCTATTGTATTGCAAGCTGATTAGCAGGTTAAATAAACAGTTGAAGATGAAAACTGCGACAAGGTGGTACAGCCCCATACCAGGCATTCACAAATGAAATAGCTTAACCAGGTATGCTAAACAGTTAGCAGAATTCCCGGGCCAGTAACTTCCATCTGAGCATGGAAATTATAATTCACTCGGATGAAGGTATTAGCCAAATTAAATAATAATAATACTTTAACAGCACCTATGTTGATTTTAATAAATATTAAAATTTGTGGCTTGCATATTTTGTTATGGAAGATTTGGTCAGTTATTAACAAGATAATTATTCATTTTTAAATTCTGTTCCACTTAATGTGTTGCCAAAAGGCTAACAAAATACAACAGGCTGGTTTTCAATTCAATTTGTCTTCTAACTGCTTCCAAACACAGTTTCCCTACTGAATTATTTCACCTTGCCGCTGTCACATGACCAATGTCGCATGCTCATTCAGCTATTAAAATCTATAGAATATTATCAAATCTCTGTTGGTATTTTAGCATCAAACACACTAATGCTATTAATTGGCAATAGATCATTTCAGTAAACAGGGTCTTTACTGTTTGTAAACTGTTAAGCAACTCAGGCAAATAAATAACTGTCAACATGTTACCAAAACAAGACTAGCATCTAAGCTACCCTTCCCTGTCGGTTTTTCACTGTGATAGACTTCATCCTTGATCAAAGGCTGAATGCGATATCCTGTAAATACCATGCTAAATATGTTTGCTTTGTTGTGATTCTGATTCCCAACTTCTGAAATAGCAGAGTAGTTGAGCCTAACTGTATGAGACATTCACTGCTGGGGCTCAAAAGCTTAAGCATTGTTAATAATACAGAACAGTTTTTCAAAATCCAGTCCCCAAGAACCCACAGCCGGTCCATGTTTTTGCTCCCTGCTGGACAGTCCACATTTTTGCTTCCTCCCAGTTCCCTACCGGGAGCTGAGCTGGAGCAAAAACATGGACTGTCTGTGCATCCCCGAGGACTGGATTAGGAAACACTGATACAGACCCATTTTCCAACTGCTTATCCAGTACAGGGTCACAGTGAGCCTGGAGCCTATTCCAGGAAGCACAGGGCGCAAAGCACACGCACACAATCACACGCTATGGGTGATTTAGAGTAGCCAATTCAAATAACTGCATGTGTTTCTGCTGCAGAAAGAAACCTATAAACAGTTGAACAGAACATACAAACAGAAAGGGATCAGATCCAATCCCCCAACCTTGGAGGTGCCCGAGAGCGCTGCTACCCATTCAGCCAATGTGCCACTCTGTCCTAATATAGTTTTTTATTACACAAGTAAAACTTTGCTTGTATAATAAGCAAATATGAAATTCCAGTAAGTGGATGGTGTTCTCTAAACTTTAATTGAAGATGAATAAAATAAAGAAAATCAGTAGAATATATTTTCCATATAAATGGTTTAACATCTTCTGTTTTGTGACAATTATGTGCAAAAATTTCTGTTGAATCAAAGGGAGGCTACAACAAAAAATGGACAAAGTCTGCAGTCAGTACTGTTTACCTTTTTACAAGAAAATTTTTTATCGTGTATATTTCTAGAGTTATAAACACATTACAAAGCAATGAAGGGCTAAAACTGTTTTTCATATTGCCGGTGTGGAGCTTTAAGGAATGCTGCTGACGCTTCTTACCAAGAACTATGAAAGGAAATTTATAAACAGCGTGAAGGTGATAACAGAAGCTGCTGTCATGGGTAGTCTGAGAGCTTCCCAAATATTTCTGGAATTGACCTGCAAAAACTGAAATACTACTATTAAAAATTTACCAGAAGCCAAACTTAACACTTCAAGTGTTTTCAAGGCTTCTGCATTGATCGCTTCTCAGGCAGTGAAAACAGCTAGTATTCTCAGAGCTGCATCTGATGCTATTTTAAATCCTCAGACAGGATCTTCCATATCTGGCGCACCATCCTGTGTTGTTCCCTGCCATGCTCCCATACCTCCAGGGATAAGCTCCAGACCCCTGTGACCCTGCATAGGACAAGAAGGTATGGAAGATGGGTGGATGGATGGATGGATGGATTTAATGTACTATAATGGTCGATATGAGAATTAATAAAGCATTACAGGATCTTATATTTACAATCATTTAATATATATATATACTATAAAGGCATTATAGTGTTGATCATAATACTTCATAAGCCCCAATGAAGCTCTCATCTATAATGCACAATAGATGCCTTCATAATGTGTTATAAGGGTCAGTAAAAGAATTAAGGATGCTTTGTACTGCATTATAAATGTATCTGTAATGCACTATGGATGAGAACTTCACAAAGCATTCATAATGCATAATAAACATGGCTATAATGTGTTATGTCATTTTATATATATTTCTATTCATGCTAATAATGCTTTATGAATGCAATATAGTGAGTTGGGAATGTGTTCATAACTTGTTATAGACATGGCACTCATAAAAAGTGTTACCGTAATACCTTTCCTAGAAAGCGACACAAGAGCATATTCTAGCTACAAAACTCAAGGCAAATGACAGGTAGGTGTATAATCCATCCATCCTAATTATCTATATCAGGAAGTAAATAAATGAGAGTAATGATAAAATGGCATGGTGTCAGGTAGCACTGTTGCCTCACACCTCCAAGTGGATGGAGTTTACACAATCTTTCTGTGTCAAATAGGTTTCCTCTAGGTACATACAATTCAGTTTACTGGTGCCTCCAACTTGCCCATTGTGTGTGCCCTGTGATAGACCGGCCTTCCCCAGATTTCCACAGACTAGTTCTGTGACCCTGACCAGACACATAGTTAGAAAGTGTTGTGATGCCTGATGGCAGCAAGTGAGAAGGATCCTCAGCAGTGCTTCTTAGTGAACCATGGAGTAATGCTCCAAAACAATGTGCCATGGAAGGGATGGGCAGAGTTATTCATGTTGTTCAATTTTGTCACCATCCTCTGTCTCCAGTGGGTCCAGGGTCCGTCCTGTGATGGAGCTGGCCTTCCTGATGATTTTGCTCAGGGTCCGTCCTGTGATGGAGCTGGCCTTCCTGATGATTTTGCTCAGGGTCCGTCCTGTGATGGAGCTGGCCTTCCTGATGATTTTGCTCAGGGTCTGTCCTGTGACGGAGCTGGCCTTCCTGATGATTTTGCTCAGGGTCCGTCCTGTGATGGAGCTGGCCTTCCTGATGAGTTTGTTCAGTGTCTGTCCTGTGACGGAGCTAGCCTTCCTGATGAGTTTGTTCAGGGTCTGTCCTGTGATGGAGCTGGCCTTCCTGATGAATTTGTTCAGGGTCAGTCCTGAGATGGAGCTGGCCTTCCTGATGAGTTTGTTCAGGGTCAGTCCTGAGATGGAGCTGGCCTTCCTGATGAGTTTATTCAGTGTCTGCCCTGTGATCAAGATGGCCTTCCTGATGAGTTTGTACAGGGTCTTTTTCAGACTATTAAATGTCTCATGGATAACTTCACTTGGTGCTGCAAATACCTGTCAAGCATCTGTCCAAAATATATCTAACAATTCAAAAATACCCAGTTAGGACAAAGGCTGTACGACAGTCAACAACTTACCTGAATGTTAAGTCATGAGCATCTGGGAATAAACCAGTGTACCTGAGGAATCAGAAAGCTGGCCTGAAATCACACCTGGAAGTCTAGGGATGGACAGCAATGCTACTAACTAATAATGCCAAAGATGTGCATTATAAGGATAATATTAGTAGATAGCTGCATTTCTTTGTATGTCTTTATATTCACCATATCTTTAAAATGCTGAATAACATTATAGTGGATCAGACACATTGGTCCTGCAGTGCCAGCTTTGAATTTTCATGAGCTACCTGACCTAATGACAAAGTGTTGAAGGATTATATAACATGTGCTGTTAAATTTATGTTCATGCATTCAGAGGCACTGACCCTGCATAATTAAGTAAATAAACATAGAGGGATTCTGGATTTAAAATGAAAAATCACTATAAATTAGCTTTATTTTAATTAATTTCTTAAAGGTTATTGTGTAGCATATAAATAATAAAATAAACAATACACTATTATTATTATTATTATTATTATTATTATTATTATTATTATTTAAGCAATTAAATAAATAATCGAGAAAATTCAGACCATGATAAATCTACAGTCGAGGCATGAGCGCAGACGATGTTCCAAAGCTCGTTAAGCTGTCAACTGTGGAAAAACACGTGAACGCAGATTTCAACGTGGAGCTTTCCCGACCCCTAGTGGTGTACAGTAGAACAACTGAAGGTTTTTTTTTAGAAGTAGGATAATCTACATAACATTTAGCAAGAATTTTGAAAGATCCCTTGTTAGTGCATGGATAGATCTATGGTTAATTTCCTGGTTTGTGTGTTAAAAGAACACTAAATAAGCTGTTATGGATGGATGGATGGATGGATGTATGGATGGAAGTAGAATACTATTATTGTTTTTTATACATTTTTGAAAATTATACCATACATTTAATTTCCAGCTGAAGATAAATTATTATCTATCACCAAAGTCTGACATCTAGAGTGATGAGGGTTCATTTGCAGTTATGTAATTATATGGCCAATAGTGCCAGTAGTGCATTGAGTGTACATATGAAATTAGGTGATTCAGGATTCAGTCTGCTTTAAATGATATGGAAAGTGGATCGACGGAGGGAAGAGTTTGCCATGATCCTATTCAAAGTTTACACAGTCACAAGCTTAGTAAATCTCTGTTTCAACAGATGTAATCCTTGATTCAACACCATATACTGTGTCAATCAATGTGTCATTTATCTGTTTACATAAAAAATACTACACTGGGATAGAAGCTGATGTAGAGTTTACTCTATATAAATTCCGTATTTAAATCATGAAACAGACAACACTGAAAAGTTCAAAGTGACACCATCTACAGATTAATGTCATGTATGGCCACCCTGAGTCCCCCAAGGCTGTGTTTCATTAGTGCCTGCTTCACATCTGAAATGCAAATCGAGGTGACTTATTATCCAGATAACTCCTTCAATATAATGCAATTAGCATGTGAGGTAGAGTGAAAACCCAATACATCCCACAGCCCTGGAGGACTGAAGCTGGCCGACACTGCTGTAGCAGATGCAGAGAGTGCTCCGTCAAACCACTAATTACTTCTGCTTGCTTGAGGTTCTCAGTTGAGTTGGGCATTTGATGTAAACAAACAATCTTTTCATTACCTATTTAGCTGAGGTTTGAGCAGAAGTGTTTCCTCTGTTCTGTGTGTAGGGATTTTGCATGATTACAATGTGATAAAACCTGTTATTTTGACCTTGTGAAGACATTCTTTCAGTCCCCACAAGGGGAAACTCAGTTTTTTTAAATAAAAAAAAAATCTGTGAATGCAATCAAAAAACTAAAAAAAGCCTGAAGTTGTGTATTTTGTTTGCTTGTTTATGATTAAGGTTGTCATAGTATTGTGTGTGTTTGTGTCTGTGGATTATATTTATATTACATTGTGGGAACCAAATGTCCCCCACAATGTGATAGAAACCTGGGGCCTCATGTATAAACGGGGCGTACGTACAAAAATGCTGCATATGAAGCGTATGCAGCATAAGAGCGTAGAACTTTGCTTATGCACAGTTTTGTGCATATTTCTGGTTTTGTCCGTACGCTATGTTTTAGTGTCAATTCTACGCACAGCGTTTTACATGAGGCCCCTGGTATTCTGATGTTGTGGGGACCATTTTTCAGGTGAATGCAATCAAAAAAACTAAAAATGCCAAAAGTCTCGTATTTTGTTTGGTTACTTATGGTTAAGGTTAGGGCTGGGTAGGGGTTAAGGTCGTCATGTTGGGATTAGAGCTCTGCCTGAAAAAATGAATGGAGAGTCCCCACAAAGATATAATTACAAACCTGTGTGTGTGTGTTTGTGTGTGTTTGTGTGTGTGTGACTGTGCACTCTATGATGGACTGGCATCGAGAATGTACTGTTGCCCATAGGCAGAGGTGGACAGTAACGAAGTAGCTTTACTTGAGTACTATACTTAAGTAGAGTTTTTGAGTATCTGTATTTCACTTGAGTAGTATTTTTTTTTTTAAACTTATGACTTTCACTTCACTACATTTGAAAGACAAATATCGTACTTTTTACTTCACTACATTTCCATCAAGGGTCTCGTTACTCGTTACTTTTAATTCTGAAAGTGGATGGTTTTTCCCCCTTTTCTAAAAACGTGATTGTTTTTTTCCCGGGTAACAGCCTATCAGTAATCAGTAGAGTTACGTCACGTCTGATGTAGTCTGTACCCATTAAATTAAGGTCGACGCCGATATTGCATTGATAATGTTTTCTCAATATAAAATTAACTAAAAAATTGCTCTAGATTGACCTTTTAGATTAAGGTTAAATTGATCTTGATTTATTTTCAATTATGGTTTAAAATCCGCTGTTGATTCAACTTGAAACATAACGAGCGCTTTCAATGTGGTTTCAACGTCGCGTATCAACGTAGATTCAGTATTTCTTCCTGACTGTTTGATGTTTCAATCTGATATTGATACCTGGGAGACGAAGAGAAAAATTAGCTGTCATCTTGGGCTACTGATGACTCTGCTTGTACGTTAGCAGTAGCTTAAACAGGCTCCTGCACCAGTAATGTTATGGTTGTAGTGCATCTTGGTTGTAGTGAAAAGGTTTATGGTTGT
>JAODLD010000046.1:26281954-26297171 GCA_026781065.1 Mormyrops boulengeri
GCCATCTGTAATATCCGAGAGGCACGTACGTGTCACGTAAAGTGCGTATCGGAATGGGCTGATGGGATATGGATGGCGGATAATAAAGACGTTAGTTTAAGCTGCAGCCTGTGGATGAAGTGCTTTGTGTTAGACTGTGAGTGACGGCAACACGAAACATTACACCATCTATGTTACTTAAAGCTGAGAGTTTTTCCCAGTGTTTCAAACCCAGACCAAAATAAAACTGGATTAATCTAGGGTGTGACACTGTTGCAGTGAAATCGAGCTATTTTTTTTTTACATGAAAACAGTATCTCGTTAATTCGGAAAAACAGAGCAGAATTGTTCTTTCTCAAGTGGACGAATTACGCTTGGAGGGGTATAGAAAAAAATGTTCTAAATAATGTTAAAATATACTCTATGTAAAGGTAAATACGACAGTGTTCCATAAATTAATGGCCCTTTTGTTTAAATGCACTTGAAACAAAGCTGGGCCTTTTTAATTTGTCAGATGATACAATGATTTCAGCTAATTCTGTGTGTTTGCTTGTTTGTTTCTGTATAGCTTGCAAAAAGCATTTTAGTTTATTTCTACTTTAAGGAAAGTAGTAATCTTTGGACATGTACAGTACATTTTGCTAAGGTTAGTTTCATGTTACTAATGTAACAATGTTTTTCAAACCTAATTTAGAGGGGCAATAGCTGCGGGTTTGTATGGCTACAATGGAATCCTAGTCGGCCTCCTAATGGCCGTGTTCTCCGACAAGGGTGATTGGTATTGGTGGCTGATTCTTCCAAACATCTTCATGTCCATGGCTTGGTGAGCAGTTTTTGTATTAATGCTTAAAAAATTTTTCATCCGGTAAAATTTGCAGTAGCAGAAATGAGAACGTGTATACCGTAGGTCTATCTCCTCTGGCTTGTACATTGCAGAAATTTCAGGAAACAAAAACTTAGATTTGAAAAAAAGGGAATCCTGATGTAAATGTGAGATTTTGGGGCTAATACTAAAATTCTGAAGTTGCCTTCTTTTCAAAGAATTCTAAAGGTAATCATTCTCAGTCCTAACTGCTAACGCTGTTGCCTATTTTTTTATCCTTTGCATTTTCCAGCCCAATTGTTTCAAGTGCCCTTGCCTCTATCAACAGTAGATGGGACCTTCCTGTATTTACTCTGCCCTTCAACATCCTCGTCTGTCTGCACATGGTGGCCACAGGCCACTACAACAACTACTTCCCCCAAGTTCTAATCCAGCCAACAACCTCCCTCCCTAACCTCACCTGGTCAGAGGTGAAGGTGGCTCATGTGAGTAATGGCTTATGTTGAATCATGATGTTGCCAGCATTGATGCTTGTTATCTTTTGGAAAAAAAAAGATATATCTCACTCCAAATGATAACCTGTTGTCACATGGTTAAACTCAGACTGCTGCAAGCATTTAAGGATACAAGAATATGATGAAAAACACAGAGTATTTAAGTCTCAGCCCATGCCCAAATGTCATACCATTTAACGAGTGCTGGAAGTGGGGACAAACAGGTGCAGGTACTCCCCTTGTTATTCAGTACCACACGCCAGTACTCCCCTTGTTATTCAGTACCAGATGCCAATACTCCCCTAGTTATTCAGTACCACACGCCAGTACTCCCCTAGTTATTCAGTACCACACGCCAGTACTCCCCTAGTTATTCAGTACCAGACGCCAGTACTCCCCTTGTTGTTCAGTACCAGACGCCAGTACTCCCCTTGTTGTTCAGTACCAGACGCCAATACTCCCCTTGTTATTCAGTACCAGACGGCAGTACTCCCCTTGTTGTTCAGTACCAGACGCCAATACTCCCCTTGTTGTTCAGTACCAGACGCCAGTACTCCCCTTGTTATTCACTACCAGCAGATACCGAGAGGTGCTGTTACTCTGAAGAGACAACAAAGAGGTGTTTGTACTGCATACCAGTGAGCACTGGCCCTCTTCAAGCACTGCATTTAGCTAGATAGCCTGCTAGACCAGAATTCAGGCAATCGGGAGCCTTGAGAGAAATGGTGGGCTGCTTAGTTATTATGCTAGTCAGAAACAAAATAGTTTGACAAATTTTAAAAACTTAAAAATTCTACAACAACACTTCAGCTAGTTTTCACACACACACACACACGCACACACACACACACACACCCAATAGACCACTATGGCTCTGCATAGAGAAAGGTGCAAATACGCAGCACACACCCCAGTGTGATCGATTATCATTTAGAATGCTTATGAAGGAGCGCAGTGAGAGGTTGCTGAGGTGCCACAAAAGCTGGCTATTGCTAATCACTGGAGGTTTCTCAAATGACTGATGTCACAAAGAGACCAGGCAGGACTGAGAAAGTTAGACTGCTTGAACAGTTCAGTATGCTATTTATTATTCATTTTCTTCTTGAAATGTATGTAATACATTTCTTGGAATAATAAGACTTGAACTGTGGCATTATTTATCAAAATTTCCCCAGAACAAAGAGAAAGAAGGCTGGTCTTGGGCATAAAACTCCCAGGCTGAAAATTAGTCCAGCTCTGCCAGAATTCCACCACATGTAGAAATATATGAAAAACTAGAAGAAATAATATAAATGCCGATAAACAGATGATGAATCATAATGTGGGCAAATGCAGGGAGAGCACTAAAATCATCTTTAACAACAGGATATAGATCTTAAACAACATCAAAGCATTGTGCATTCTTTCATTCCTGCTTAGCTTTTCCGCGCAATCCCAGTTGGAATCGGTCAAGTTTATGGGTGTGACAACCCCTGGACTGGAGGGATTTTCATCATCTCTCTGTTTATTTCCTCTCCAATTACTTGTCTGCATGCAATCATCGGTTCTGCTGTTGGCATGGTGTCCGGTAAGAGCGTAATTATAACACAAGTTACTATTTATACTGCTAGCAAAATTAAACTTAATGGAATTGCATTTTGTTTATTATGGAATATATTTCTTCAGCTCAGACAATTTATTCCAGTGGTTAATGATGAGTGGTTTCCAAAATCATGGAAAATGTTATGCTTGTGTGTTTTGTTCTACTTCTTAATTGGGATTGTTCTTGCTAAATGGTGGCATAAATCACCCAGGTCTAGCTCTTGCCGCCCCATTTGAGAACATTTACTTCGGCTTGTGGGGATATAACTGTGTACTGGCCTGCATTGCAATTGGAGGGATGTTCTACGCACTAACGTGGCAGGTTCACCTCTTGGCTGTGGCCTGTGGTAAGTGCTATTAACCCATTTTAATTGTGATGTTTTTCCTTGATGACAGAATGTAGTTTTAGCTGTTTAGTTAAAATGACTGAATGTACACATTTGCTTCACCTAAGTTCACTCTTTTTATTTCCACAGCCTTTTTCTGTGCATATCTAAGCTCTGCTATCGCCAATGTGATGGCCACTGTAAGTAACATGGTCTAATAGGATTATGTCTTCTCTCCACAATAGTAGTGCTACATTTTCACATGTTACCGTGTGAAATTACAACATAACAATCTAAAGTAGAAATGTAACACTGGAGTTTGTGTGTCATGATGACCCAATGCTTGTCTTTCCAGTTTGGACTCCCAGCTTGCACTTGGCCATTTTGCCTCTCTGCACTCACCTTCCTCTTGATAACCACGGAAACCAAAACAATACACAAATTGCCTCTTGCCAAGGTGACATACCCAGAGAAAAACTTATGCTACTTCTTGAAGATGAAAAAAACAGAGAAAGAGGAACAACTCCAAAGAGAGGCAGAGGAGGCCAAAGCGAAGGAAAAAAAGGACGTGTTTCGATCTGAAAATGACGAAAATGTTAAGAGTGCTAGAAATGAAAAAAATGAAGAAACCCTTAAAGAAGTGAGAATTGATATGAACCAATAAGTCATAACATTTGACCCAGCTGCCTAATATTGAGTTGGTCTTCCTTGTGCCACCAAAACAGTTCTGACCTGTCAAGTCATAGACTCCACAAGAACTCTGAAGGTGTCTTGTAGCATCTGGCACAAAGAAATTAGCAGCAGATCCTTTAAACCCTCTTGCTTGCTTGTCCAGCACATCCCACAGATGCTCAACCAGATTGAGATCTTGGGAATTTGGACGCCAAGTCAACACCTTGAACTCTTTCATGTTCCTCAAACCATGCCTGAGCAATTATTTCAGTGTGACAGGGTACATTCCTGCTGAGAGAAGCTACTGCCATTGAGGAATACCATTATCATAATGGGGTGTCTTGGTCTGCAACAATGTTTTGATAAATGGTATGTATCAAAGAAAATCCACATAATTGATCCCCATGGGAAAATTCTCGTTATGCCTCCCCAAACTTGCTCTCTTGAGTAAGAGCAAGCTGGCCATGAAGGGCAGCCACCCATAGCAGGGACCCAGGGACCTACTGCATCCATGAATGTCAGGCCCCAAGGTTTCCCAGCAGAACATTGCCCAGAGCATCACACTTCTGCTGGCTTACCTTCTTCCCAAAGCGCATCCTGGTGCCATCTCTTCCCCAGGTAAATGAAACGCATGAGCCCGACCATATACATGATGGAGCAGAAAATGTGACTCATCAAACCAGGCCACTTTCTTCCATTATTCCAGTTCTGACATTCACATGCCCATTGTAGACACTGGATAATCAATGTCATTCACTTCACCTGTAAGTGGTTTTAATGTTATGCCTGATTGGTGTATTTTATTAAGATGTTGCAATACAGACTTCTGCAAATTGCACTTCTGACTTCATATAGAGTGGTCTCCTCTTACCTGCCTTATCTCCTCTTTCCACTTTCTGCAGTTTCATTTAGCCATGGTGAAACGCAGTCCAAAAATATTAAATGGAAAATTCCGTAAATTAACAGCTGAAGAGTTTTAAATAATAATAAACAAACAGTAATTAATAATTTTAATAAATGAACAGTTTTAAATTGCACATTCTTTTCGGTAGCATGATGAAATGTCCTGCCTGGGACATGAATCATCCCTTTGTCCATAAATATATGCGCGCACACACACACACAGACACACACACACACACACCTATATATTTATAAATAGGATTCTATCTGTAGTTTCAACCATCTTCTGGGGGTCTTGGAACATATTCCCAGTGCATCAGGGGAGGGAGTACTGTTAGAGCCATTTAAAATGTACACGTACTTGAACAATTACTGGGGGGCAGTGTGGCTAAGCGTGTTAGGACAAGGTGCCTGTGATTGGACGAATCCCAGGGTAGGCAGAGTACCTACACTGTCGTGCAGCTCAGCAAGGTTCTTACCCCCCACTTGTTTCAGTCTGACTCTGCTTTCTGTCATAAATGTGTGTCACCTTGGATAAATGCAACTGCGAAATGAATGTAACGAGTTATGAAAGTTATCATGCTTACAAAATTAAGCTTTACAAAGGGCAGCATCAATTTCTTTATGACTGGTCACAGAAATTACAACTTTGCAAAAAGCATGTAATGGAATGTTCTCCTCCATTGTCATCTAGCAATATTTCCGACATTCTTCCCATTTCCCTGTTTTCATATAATTCTGCATTTATTATGTAATGTATTGCAACATACCCATGTAAAGCACCTTGGGATGACTGTTGTATAGTGTATTAGCATATTATATTACTGTATTAATGTACTATATTAGTGTGTATTAAATTCATGTATTTTATGTATAAACACCTTATATGCTATATTTCATAAAACACAATAAAACTCAGTGGCACTGTACTGTCAGGTGATTTTTGAAAACTTTTTGAATAATTATTTAAAATAATAAAATTACCCATCTTCCATACTTGCTCATCTAGTACCAGTTTGAGGGGTAAATAGTAATTATCTGTTAGGGCAATATTCTTACTACCTTTGCATCATTTAAATACAAATTTCTATGCACAGCATTTAAACAATGTTCATGTACAGAAATGCATTCGTTTAAAGATTAATAATGGTTCTTAGCTTTAAATTTTTTATTTTCCATCCATACACCCATCTTTTGTCACTCAACTGGGTCGCAAGGGCAGCAGGCTGAGCAGGGATGCCCAGACCTCCCTCTCACCAGCCACCTCCTCCAGCTCCTCCATACCATGGCGTTCCCAGGCCAGCCGAGAGATATACTCTCTCCAGCATGTCCTGTGTCTGCCCCAGGGTCTCCTCCCAGTTAGACATGCCCGAAACACCTCCCCAAGGAGGCATCCTAGATAGATGCCCAAACCACTTCAACTGGCTGCTTTTGACATGAAGGAGCTGCGGCTCTGATTGAGCTCTTCCTGAATGCCTGAGCTCCTCACCCCATCTTTAAGATTGAGCCCAGACGCCCTGTAAATGAAGATAATTTCTGCATCTTGTATCCGCGATCTCATTCTTTTGGTCACTACGCTGGCGCTCGTGACCTTAGATGAGGGTAAGAATGTAGATCGACCAGGAAATCCATATCTGTGCCTTCTATCTAAGCTCTTTCTTCACCATTACAGACTGATAAAATGTCCACATAACTGCTAACTTGGAGTTGGCTTGGAGACAATAGAATGTTGTGAATATGAGCTATATAAATAAAATCAAACTAAACTGAATTGCAACAAGATTTGTGAAGACAACATCTCAGTGTGAACTCAAGATGGGCAACTAGCAGATTGAGCGTTACACCAGTAGAGAACTTTATGGATATTACAAGCCCAGTAATCATGTTGGAAATCCAGAAGCGACAGGCTTCCTTCGGATTTAGGAAGCTGAATAACTGACTTCCTGAGATGAGCAGGTCCATTATTCCACAGGAATGCAGTCAGCTGCTGCATTAAAACTAATACAACTAATTAAAAAAGATTCAGTGATGAGTATTGGGATGTATTGAAAAAGAGAAATTTTGGGAGGATGTCCATTTTTACAAGGTTGACGCACCCAGCCAAGGACAGGGGAAGAGAAGCCCTTCTAGTTCAATCTGCTTTACATTTATCTAGTAGAGGCTGAAAGTTGTACTGGAACATCCTCAAGAGCTGGTGATAATCACCCCAAGGTATTTAAAACCATTCAGTGTTAGCTTAAATAGAAATGTGGATCAGGGAAGCCCTTTTGCTGCTTAATGTACAAAAAATATTTCAGTTTTTTGAAGACTTAATTTGTAACTTGACAGTTGTTCGAACTGCTCTGAAATTGACAATGGAGGGAGAGGAGATTTGGGTTTAGAAATATACAGGAGCAAGATATCTGTGTACAGAGAGCTCATGAACCAAACCATGACGTGAAATGCCCTCAAATTTATTCTGACTGCTTAACCAAAAAGCCGCTGGCTCGACTGCTGTATTGAAAAGCAAAAAAGAATGTGAGCATCCTTGGCGTCTCCCCCATTGAACATAAAAAGTTTGGGGTTGAATTCCACTAGGATGCATGAACACAGAAGGAGAGCTGTAAAGAGGCTGAATCCAGGAAATAAAACTAGGATCAAAGCCAAATTTTTCAAGTATGCAGAACAGATAACCCCATTCTACCCTGTCAAAAGCCATTACAGTGTCAAGGGACACTACAATCAGGCAGGCAGGATAGAATAAAGTATATTTAATAATGTCCTAGGATGTCTCCCTGCTACAAAACCTGTCTGATCTGGAGCGATTAAAGTCAGCATTACTTTTTGCAGATGGTGGGAAATAATTTTAGCCAGTATCTTATAGTCTACATTTAGGAGAGAAGTTGGTCTACAGCTACTACATAAGGTGGGATTCCAAGAAATGCATGCCAGCGTCAACATTGATTCGCAGCTGGCCTACTTACAAAGAATCATTATACTTCATTGTCAAAGTTGGGGCTAGGAGTGTAGGAAAGGCTTTGTAAAATTCAACTGTACTGTACAGCTGTTGGGACCTGGGGACTTCTCCTTTTGCATAGACTAAGGTAGAAATGGAGTTGCCCATCTCCTTGGCCAGGGTTTTACCAATCTTGGGATATTTGAATGAGTGTAAGGGGTTAGAGGAAACTGTGGCATCCCAAGGGTATTTTGAAGTATAAAGACTGATGTAATAATATTGTTACACGCTTACCCCCAAAAGAGAGCAACTTGTTGCATGATGAACAGCATTCTCAAATTTGAGAGAGAGCGTCAGCAATAACATTTTCTGTCCCCTTTTTATGTTTAATCTCCAAGTTGTAGTCTTGGAGGATAAAAGACTATCGCATGAGTCGTTGATTCTGGTTATACATTCGGGAAAGAAAGACTAGTGGGTTATGGTCAGTATACTGCAGGGACATTAACAATGCCAGTGTTTCCCTTTCTATGGTGGAGTACCTCACTTGGTGTTTATTAAATTTCTGGGAAAAGTAGCACACCGGGTGGTCAACACCATCAGCATCCTCCTGCAGCAAAATCGCTCCAGCCCCAACTCCGCTAGCATCAACCTCTAACTTAAAAGGTTTGGTCAGGTCAGGAGCAGCAAGGACAGGAGCAGTACCTAACAATGCCTTGATGTTGTCAAACGCCCTGCGACAGTCAGAAGACCAAACAAACGGGACCGATGGACAGAAAAAGGCAGTTAGGGGTTCTGCAACAGTAGAAAATTTTTTGCAAAACCCACGGTAATATCCTACCATTCCCAGAAACCTATGCAACTCACGTCTAGTGGTGGGTGCTGAAAAATGAACGACTCACTTGACCTTGGCCCACCTGTTTTCCTAAATATGTGACAGTGGCCTGAGCAAATTCACATTTGGCAAAATTTAAAGTTAAGTTAGCCTCAGCCAAACGGCTAAAAACAGTGCTCAAGGTCTCTAAGTGGCTATCCCAATCAGCCGAATACACCACCACATCATCCAAGTAGGCTGTACAGTTTGACACGCTAGCAAAAAGAGTGTTAACCAAAATTTGAAAGGTAGCCGGAGCATTTTTAAGACCAAACGCCATAACCATATATTGTAAATTATTCCGGTGTCACAAAAGCAGAAATTTCAGATGCTCGAGGAGTAAGAGGGACCGGCCAGTATCCCTTTAAAAGCTCTAGCTTGGTTACAAACCGAGCAGCACCGATGTTGTCCATGCAGTCATCGATCCTGGGCAGTGGAAAAGAATCAGACACAGTGATAGCATTTAATTTACGGTAATCTGAGCAGAACCTATATGACTGATATGATTTTTTAACCAACAAACAGGCAGAGCTCCACGGACTATGGCTTGGTACAGCTAAACCATGTTCCAACAAGTACGACACTTTTCAGCACTAACATGATATGGATGTGGTTTAATAGGAGTGTCGCGCATAACCTTAATGTCATGCTGAATTACAGAGGTCTGGGTCTGTACATCCCCCGCTTTTCCGAGGCTTGTGTGTTTTCTTTTGTTTAACTGTGTCACGTTTATTTTTGTTTGGTATATTTTGTTTCATGTTCTGGATGAGCTGTATGTATTCTCACTGTGTCCATTAATGTGAATCTTCTTTTGTGGATCCTATTTCCATGTATGTTATTTTATTTGTTCTTTATTGGTTAATTTTTTTTGTTTAGAGTTCAGTGTATTTGATACATTGTTCCATCACCTCGGGAGCATAATCATCATATATGGCAATGGGGTTGCCTGCTTACTGCACGTCGTCTCTCCTGGCTCGTACGTCTTTTCCTTCTGCTGGTAGCTGTGCACTCAGATGATGACGGCCCTTGGCCTCTCACCAGGCTTTGGTTTAGCCATGAGTGATCTGTGAGCTTGATCCAATTCAGGTGGAGAGAGCAAAACATTATTGCCCATGACCTCCGCTAGCAGCTCTACAAAGACAATCGCGGAACAAGGGCCTTCAATAGATTCCGGTAGTCTAACTATTCTGATATTGTGCTATGGGTATGACACTCTAGGTCCGTGACCATAGTTAGCATCTTAGCATTGTAGCGCAGGTGGTTTCCAGAGCCAATATGCGCTCATCATGGTGTTTATAGTTGGACTCGAGAGCCACAAGTTTCTGGTCTGACACTGTAGACTGAATTCACTCTAGCTTTGTTTCAAGAGCTGAAAAAGTAGATTTAAATCCCATAACAAGTGCCTTATGGTGCTCCTCCAGGAAGTCAACTGTGGAAGCCATGCAAAGTTCATTGCCTATAGCCTCCATGATGATACCAGTCATGTCTTTTCTGCCTTGTTTACTCGAGTTGGAGTCCATGTATTTATAGTTTGCTGTTTACAACAATTATGTTAATTCAATGGTGAAACATAATAGAGCTAATCGTTTTTTAAAAACAAGAAGGTCAAAAAACAAGGTCTTTGTTCTTAAAGATAGGGGCCACCACCCCAGTCTGCCAATCCAAAGCCTCAACTTCCATGCAAAGTTGAATAGGTGCATCAGCCAGAACATCCTAACAAGATCGGGTGCTGTCGGGAACTCGAATCTCATCCAACCAGGGGTCTTTTAGCTGCGTCAGTGTACTCCCCAAGTCCCCCTCCAAGAGGAGTGAAGAGATCAAGCCCAATCCAATCCATGATTTTAGTGATATGGAATGTAAAATGTACACACTTGTGTCATGAACACGCTGGTATGGAGCGGGGAAGCAGGCACAGGAGTTCAGGGATTCGGGGGAACGAGGGATTTATTTGGGGAGAAAACACTCGGGAACATGAAGCAACAAGCAGGATTGACTTCAATGACCGGACTGGGGAAACATTCACAGAAACACACTTAAATACAGACAGCAATTAACAAAACTAGAAACAGCTGATAACAAGAGGATTCCACACGAGGTAAATGAAAGGGCACACAGGAGGATCGGAACGATTGGGACATGACAACTTGTCACGTCTGAGATTCATTTTTCCAAAAAGTATTAAGATTTCCTCCATTAGCTTAACATGTTTTAGTGCAATATACAGCCTCTTTAACATCTATGAGTAACTGCATGATCATTAAGGCAAAGGCATCCAATTTTAGAATAAATCACAGTTTTGCTGTCCTATTTCATGTTACCAAAAGTCAACAGGATATCTTAGTTAACTATCTATACTCACTCAGGATGATCAGCAGTTCTCTCTCTGGATATCTTTCCTTTATAACTGAAGGGTATGCACCAACATAATTATGCAATAGCTACGGGAATGTTGATTCTTTTACCTTATCTGAAGCTCCATCTCACCAATCAAAAATGCATTTAGATTCCTTCAAGATACATTATGTAAGTGACAGAGGTCCCTGTTAGGGCAGCCACTCGGGGTGTCATCAGTTGTCCTGCAGCTGAACTTCTCAGTTCCTATCTGGCTATCCTATAATGGTTAAAGAAAGTGAATGGGTGGAGTGTGGTTGTCTAGCAATTTGTCTTCTGACCCGATTAAAACTATCAGATTATCAGGGATTTTAGAGATGCCGTACATATTGACCTGTCAGTGCCATTTCCACATGCTAAAATGATGGATGAAAACCTGTGACTCTTCAAGCGACACTGGACACGCTGATAAGAAAATCTGTGGGTGGCAGATCAAAAGACACCATTGTTGGTAGGGCAGTTAAAGAATGTTCTTTTTCCAGTGACTGACCTGGGGTGAGTCTCCTGAAGGCTTCTTAAGGCTACATCGTTCGTAAGTTCTATGTTAAAAGATGGAACTTACGAACAACGTAGCGTTAAGAAGGCTTTGAGAAACTCACCCCTGATTAGTGGCATCATTTTTAAAGTTTGACGCAAATTTGGGTCATGTGATTGGCTTTTAAAAATGAAGCGTGCTAATAAAGGTAGCCCTGTTGCTTCACACCGCCAGGGTTTACATTTACATTAAGGAGCTGACACTTTTATCCAAAACAACATACTTGTACAATTGAGAAAGCAGGGTTAGCCAGTCCCTGTAGCAAGGGGCTTACTGAAATGCCTAATGGTGAGATCTGTCAGGAATTTGAACCAATGACCTTCTGATCAAAGGAATGGAGTCCTAACACACAGAACCACGCACTTCCCTGAGAAAAGGTTAGGGGTTCAAAACCTGCCACTGCCCTGTGTGTAGTTTATATGTTCTGTGCTTTTCACATGGGCTTCCTCACACATTGCAAAGCTCTAAGCTCTAAGCTAGCTGCTGTCACCAAACTGCACAGCGTGAGAGTGTTTGCATGAGGGATTGCTCTATACTGACTGAAATAAACTACAACCTTGTCCAAGATAAGTGGTTGGATGGATGGATTAAATTAAACTTATAAAACTAGGATAAGCCTGTGTTGGTGCTGGGTGACAATTTGATAATAATCAGTCTCATATTACACCAAAACCAAAACTAAAGTAGTTGATCCGAACAAACTACCAAAACCTGAAGGCTTTGAGAGTTCTTTGGATAGTACACTGGCTTCTGTGTTCTGTGAATGACCACAAGACAACTGATTTAATAAAAAGACATTTAATTGCACAAAACAACACTAAAGTACAACAAACAATGGACAAACCTCATGAAGGTATGAAGCAGGTTGAAAATGCAAGTATGTGATGCATGCAATGTGTGTATGAGAGTGTGTGTGTGGCACGGGTGTCCTGATCTTTTGTAACCACAGCTTCCTGTTGATCCTTGCCCTGAGGGGTGGCCCTTGGAGCCAGGACCAAAGTGGTTTCAGTGACAGAGCCCCCGGTGGATGGTATGGTACCTACATTGGCCATTGGATGACCTTGGAAAACTGATGGTTCCATGCAAGAAACATGCCAATGGGGCCGTGGATGATTAAACACATCACTTTTTAAATATCACCTCAGTGTTTTTCTGTGTGTGAAGATTAGATCATGCAATCATATTTGAATATTAGTCAGTGAACTTGCAGACAGAATTTAGCACTCATCATGAAGCAAAATAACACTTTTGGCAGTATGCTAGTTTTGCCAAAAGCATATATAGTGCTTTATAATTTGCTAATTTAAGTGGGATTATATCATTTGACCTTAATGACTATGGTTTATACAACAGCAGTGAAACAAAGAGAGTCAGTACTACTAAGTACTATGTTTCTGCGCAATACACCCTCCTCTGGCAAGGTCGTAGAACTGCAATAAATCAACGATTTTCATAAAACATCTTCAAAAAAAATTTAATAGTCTAACAAAATACATCGAATATATATGTTATAATAAAAACCTCTTCAATAAAAAAAAGGTTTTGTACCTTAAATCCAAAACAATAAAAAAATATATACAGGAGGAAACTGCCTTGATGTGTTAAACGCTAATCTAGGTTGGAGCTGGAGCTCACAAGACATTAAAGGTTTATACCAAAATAAAAACTCAAGCAGAATGTTAGATTATACACCTCGATTCTCAGATGTACGGGAAAAGTATAAACCTCAGAGAAGTAAAATAAATCCAAAAAATACCATTAAAGTTCGTTCTATTGGTTTTTACTTCAACCAATGGGATGCAGCTGATTTACTAGTATCTTCAGAGCAGTTAGTTGTCACATTTAAGAATCTGGGAATAATATAATTTACAAAATAATAATTATTAAAAAACACACAACATTTTGGGCATTTCAAGATCAAAACCAGCCAAAATAACTCAGAATTCTTTTAAGGTGCACTTTGTTTAACATTAAGTAAGGACCAAAACAGATACTTCTGGTGTGACCTTTGCTTCAGTGTCAAAATATGCAATTCATTCACATGATTGTCCCCTGTTTATTTTTTTTGTTTGTTTTTTTTTTTTTAAAAAAAAGCATACTGCATTGTTTGAAAATGTCAAACAGCTTTTAAAGTACCTACCTTGTACCGGCTGATATGAAAAAAGCATTGCATAAATACATACATTCACAATAGCATGGTGCTGAAAGAATTAAACTGCTTTAGCAAGAAGATGTACCAATGTCTAGGACAGAAATCCTGGCCTCATGTTTACAGCACATACAATTCCTTATCCCTGCCAAGAAACAACAGTAAATATAAAATGGCACTCGAGACACCACGTGCCTGTATTATCTTCAGAGTGGCACCTCTTCTCATTTGAGAACATGGGCATTTTAAGTGGTGTGAGGTACACTTTTGCTAACTTTTTTGTATGCTATATTTGCAAATCTGCTGGCATGGTGAAGACAAATGTAATTTTTAACCAGCACGTAAAATCACTACTTCTATTGGTTAAAATCTGTAGCTGCAGAATATTGTATATTAGTCTAATTGGATGGGCAGAGAAACGCAGCACCCTTCTTTGCATTATACTGACCAAGGTAGATTTTTAAATGAACATCAATGTAATGAAATATTTGGCTACTGAGCCTGCATGCCTCAGTGAATCATGCGTATTCGAAAACTGGAAAATTCCATTTTTTTCCAAGATGATGGGGAACACTATCAGCTTAATCTGAAATGCAGCCACAAAATAAGCCCTTGTGAGAAATTATTTTCACATGGAGTAAGAATTTCAGCTCAATCAAGTATTCATTAATTATATATTAAAAATGCATTTTACTTAATATGGCTGTGCATACATTCACAAATCTTTCCACACAATATACACACTTCAAAAAATCTCTCAAGCAAGAACAAGGTACACGACCCAACAACATCTGCAGATAAAGTGTTGAAGGTGTAAATACCTAATGTAATATGTACATCATTATTACAAGTTTACAAGCATTGCAAAGCTCTGAACGACATACAGATTGCACAACATGCAAATGTATGACAGACAAAAAAAGTACTTGAATTATTCAATTATATAAAAACACAATGCATCACATTTCTAACGTGGAGTGCTGCGTCACATTTTGGAGACAAGAGCTGAAATAAGAATTCTTTGCTGATGTGCATCTAAGGAGTCCAGTGTATGCACGACGAGCCATTTTCACAACCGCTGCAAAACCCGGAAGGTGACAGAGGATTGAGCCGCAGTTAACTACGAACACACATTCAATAGTTCCAACGTCAAAAAAACAAAGAGACTGCCCCTGAGCTAGCTAGAACTCCAGATAGTGCAAACAATGCTGTTGCTGTGGAGACGTTACTCAAGGTGCTAAGAAGCATCACCTGGGGTAACGAGTGGAGAGGAAGCACCACATGGAGTGGATGTCAGGCTACAGTCAATTCCACAATGTATCCAGGTTTCTCTCCATCCAATAGATATTTAACTTGATTGTTTCCACCGCTTCACTCACACACCTCATTTCCGAGCCCTTGTCTTTGAGTGATGCGAAAAAGTGCTGTACCTGTAACAGAAAAAAGAATATAGATATATATGGAATGAATGTGTGTGTGTGTGTGTATATATACACACACACACACACACACACACACACACACACACACACACACACACACACACACACACACACAC
>JAODLD010000046.1:26300181-26330309 GCA_026781065.1 Mormyrops boulengeri
TTTCTCTGAGTTTTTAGCGGATGTGACGTAATCTCGGAATCCGAAAATCGGATCCCAAGGCAAATGGAACGCACCATAATTCATATCCTCATTTCAGTTCAAATCGTGGCCAAGTTTTACTCCAGGAACAATTTAGTAAAGCGTACCCACAAATGAACTAAAACAAGGGAACAAATTAGCAAAATGTGCCCATGAGAGATACAATTTTTATCCTTATGTCATGAGTAGGGCTCAGCACTATGCTCCTCAAAGCTTCATCCTTAGTCACAGAGTGATAAGGATCTAAACAGTGGAGATCAGTGACAAGCAGAATAAGTTACAATGCATAAGAATGGTCAAGAGATGCTGCAAGCTGCAGAACAGTCTGAAATCTGTATATTGTGTGTATGTGCATATTATGCAACTGATAAGTAGGCCTACAGAGGTATGGATAACAGAGGCCTGGCACAACTACCTAACTATTCACCCTTCCATATCCTCACAATACTAAATATTCAATCATAAGCTACTTAACACAGACTGGTGACATAAAAACAGTGAACTCAAATTTGAATAATGTTTACCTGTTTTATCTTTGAGGTGAAACACTTGTTTACAGTCTGGGGAACGGCTACAGCTGTCATTGACGTACGTCAAAGGGATGTGCCACAAATATCTGTAAGATATTAGATCATTTAGCAGAGCTTGTTCTCTAGAGTCCTTGTTTAAATGTTACCACAGATATTCACACATGATGTTTTGTTTCAGAAAGAGAGAAATAAACGTCCTAATCAATAATAATACAAATTAGTTTTTAGTAGGCAAATACTGTGAATCACTGGCAAATACCAGACGCATACTGTCCCCACAAACTGTGCGCAACCCATGGCACTTCTTACTCAGATTTGGCGGTAGGGTCTGCAGTGAAGAGGAAGTGCTCCTGAGACAGTGTCACACGATTGCCCGTCCTGTTCACAGTGACCAGGGGAAAGCCTTTCTGCAAGGTCCATGTTTTCATTATTTCTACTACATTGTATGACTTCTCCTTTGCAAAGAAAAAAAGACAAAAACAGGAAATAAACAAGAGAGGCAGCTTGAGCAGCGATACTTTTGCACACATGCACGGGCATCGCCGTGTCTCCGTTCATGTTAAAACAAGCCTTATACCGTGACTGCATTCTCCAAGCAGAGCTAAGGCTAACAGCGACAAGGTTCTTGGGGAGGTAATGTTTCGCTCTCCCAATTTTTCTGACATATATGCATAGTTCATACTTACTGCATGCGTGTGGCTGTTGTGATGAAATTTTTGTCACGGGGCAGCCACAGAGACCGCATGGGGGGGGGCTGCGTGCGAGGGTGTGTACCACTCAAAAACTAAACTAACGCAGACAGTCCACTAAGTGACGCAAAGGCTTTGATCTTTCACTGGCCAGGAGGAAAGCAGTACAAAGTCAGGAAGGAGATCAGACCAAAGATAAGCAGCCTTTTGTATCGTCTCTGATCAGCCTGAAAATACAGTTAAGACTTAAGATTATGTTATGTTCTGATAAACCCATAGTAAGTGGAAAACAGTGACAAAGTTAAGCCTGGATAAATGCAGCGACGCGGTGTGGAAGATGGCAAGCCGGCCCAAAACTGTTGTAACTGGCCAACGAGATGCTGCAGATTGGCCCTGGGTCTAAGTTGACGCCAAGCTGATCCCACACATGGTCGACTGGGGAAAGATCAGGGGACCTGGCTGGTCACGGGAGGACCTCAACATGATGCAAGCAGTCCACAGACCCATGTGCCGTGTGTGGACGGGTGTTGTCTTGTAGAAAGACTGTTCCAGGTTGCTGTCTCAGGAGGGGTAAGACATGCGGACAAAGGATGTCACTGACATAGGGCTCTGCCGTCAGGGTCCCCTGAATCACTACCAGAGATGACCTGAAGTCATACCCTATGGCTCCCCACACCATGATGCCAGGTGTAAGGCCGGTGTGTCTCTCCATAACATTTGCAGGATTGGTCCTCTCCCCTTGGCACCACCATACGTGCACGACGGTCATCCGTAGTAATTAATCGCTGAACATAATATGATGCCACTTGTCATCAGTCGTCTCTGTGCTGGTGTTAACGGCAGCCTACGCATGGGATGGTGAACCCATAGTCTGGCTGAAGCCAGTCATTGAGGCACGGTGCGGGATGACAGAGTGTTGTAGACAGTCTAATACCTGAGTCTGAATGGCAGGTGCAGATGTCATGGGGTTCTGTAATGCTTGGCGCACAATACAACTATCCTCCCTTGGTGTAGTATGCCCTGGGTAACCAGAACCTTCACAACGTATGTGGGTGCCCTCACGTGCCCATTGGTTCCAACATCATGTGACTGTGGCATCTGCATGCCCCACATGCTGGGCAATTGCACGGTACAAGCACCCGGCCTGATGCAAACCCACAATGAAACTCCTATCAAACTTCGGCAAGTGCTTGTAATGCTTTCTAATGCGTCTAGCGAGGCATCCTCTGTGTCTGGTTGACTAGACGTGCCAGCTCCTTGCAAATGGAATCATTTCCATACCCATCACTGGTCTGCATGGGTACCAAATTACATCCAAATCAGACCATTATTTCTGGGTACTTAGGATGCTCAGTGACAAAAATTAAGTCAAATACAAATGTATGATAAGTAAATAAATAACTACTGTCATTGAATAAGTAAATACTGCATAATTAATAACTAAACAGAAAAGAAATGAATACAAGTTTATGTTGTTAAAGACAGAGGACACTACTACAAGTCATTAAACATTATATACGAAGGCTTCACAGCTGAGTAGATGCTGCCATAGCCCGTCATCAAAAGAAAGTATCATCGCTATCGCACCATTGTAAAGCATGGAGCATCTGTACAGTTAGCGGATTCGAATTAATGTTGGCTGAGCAAGTCTGAAAACAGCGGCATTTAAATGATTCCTTGCTACAGGATTATATAGACTCCCAGATGGGCTGCAAACTAAAATAAAATACATTTGTAACTACATCACCATATACCTGTTTATGTATTTGCATCTGCGTTATAGTTTGATTTTTAATGTACTGTTTTTATATTATTTTCACATTTCATTTGCAATCCAGATTAGTATTAGTAGTTTTTGGTGCAGTTTAGTTTTAAAATATGTATATTTAGGTTTTTTTTTTTGTTGCCGTAATTTTATTTCTAGGCATACATAGAAAGTCGTAGGGACTACAAATATCATGATGTAATGTCATTGGTTAAATAGTATTTAAAAGCAATAATGGAAAGTATTTGACATTTGTTGTTTTCATTTCAGTGAGTTTGGGAGATAATTTATAAATGTGAAATAATTTATAATTTTCATCTAACTACATTATTTTGGTATTTTATTTCAGTTTAGTTAACAAGCCTGCCTTGCGTACCATTTGTACACACAGTTAGTTTTAATCAGTGGTGGACAGGGTACTTCTAATGCGCTAATAGTTAATCAGCAAAGCTAACTTTTTCATTAGTGGATTAGCATTACTGGTAACTTTGAAAACTGTTACGGGACCAATTAGCTTCTGCTAAATTTATTTCCACTAACTGTAAATCCACTAGCATTGTTTTGCAGGTAAGGTGATTAAAACATTTGTAAACCCTAAGATCATACACATTTGTTCCTGTCTGCAACAGTCTATCTGGCACACTGTTGGCTGACTATATATAAACATAAGACACGCTTATCACAAGTCAATAACTTGTAAGATTTAAAACACACATCTTGCAAACGGAATATCATAAAAAAGAACATTTCAACCAACCAAGTCCTAAATATCCCCTGGAAATCACTCAAGCCCAACAGATGGGACTTAAGTGTTAAACGGGTTAAAATTTTTAGCCCTCTAGGTATGTTTCTACAAGCCAAAAACCGAACCCAAGCTAAACTCAAATAGTTAGCGATTGTTAGCTTCCACAATTTTTTTTAGCGGTTCATCTTTTTAGCATTATCAAATTAAACTTTTGAGTTAGCTGATTAGTGGTTATCAAAGCTAACTTTCTGGTTAGCCGAGCCAACCACTGGTTTTAATTGTTATTTTTAATATAACCTACACCATACTTCAAAAACATGATGCAAGAACAGCTTTGCGGCACAGTACTACACCAGGCCTGGTCAAAGTACGCAGTTGCCTGGCGAGTGTGAAGTTCAGGATCATGGACAGTCCAGCACTACAGTGCACGTATTATGGCCTGCCCGTGTCCGCAGTAAGTATGAACCAGCTGTTAGAGTCATTTTTTGTATAAACTCCTTCTTTCTCTTTCAAACAGTTTAAAGTTTCGTATTTACATGCAATACGTTCTTCCTTACAAGCTTGGACATTATGGCAGTGGTTACTCCTGGGTTTTATCCATTGAGAAATGCTTCAGGTAATGTATTAAAATGTTCACAGGGTGAAGTCAGCACAGCGAAGCACACCTCAGCACGTCCGTGGGTCCTTGAACAAGGCCCTTGACCCCTAGTTCTCTGGGTACCACAATGGGTGGCTGCCCTTCACAGCCAAGCTTGCCCTCATGGACAGCAAAATTGGGGAGGTGAAAAGAGAATTTCCCCACAGAGATCAATAAATCGTATCAATTATAAAGGCAGATGAATGAGAAATGGCTAAAAACATCCAGAAGATAAGTAGCAATACTGACAATTTAATCATTCTGCATCATTAAAATGGTTACTTTTTAATTGAGAAAAATCATATTTTAATATAATTATCTGATTACAGACAAAATCATGGTATCTCAAACAGCTGACTTTCCTTTATAAGCGGAAATTCACACATATCCCCTTCAACAACCTGAGTGTTTTTGTTTTAAATAATTGTGATGGGCCAGTGCTTCCCATTTCAAGTGTTACTATAGCAGTTGTTGTGCAAATGGATTTTCTCGGGAGCTGCAAATACTACTGCAGAAAATGCAAGAGCGAAGGTAGAGACTGCATTTATCGACTTAAAAGACGACGGTCAACCTGGCAAAAAGAATGTGCTGTGAAACGACATTTGCACCAGCCCACCACTGAATAAACTATAGTTACCGATGGAAGACTTTTCCAGAAGTCTTCAGTATCCGCATTCTTCTCTTTGTACTTCTGTAAATAATCAGTGACTCCCTTGTGGAACTTCTCCTCAGACAGAGTTGAATTAAGCATGAGCAAGACTGAAGCACCCTGAAGAAAAAAATGAAAATAAGCAACTCTGAAACTTTCCAGGTTTAAAAAAGTTTCTAGGTTTAAAAGAGTTAAAGTCCAGGAAAAGCTTATGCCCCCTACCCCAGATTTTTCAATTATAGAAGAAAACTATCTAAAGAAATATTTTTCCTAAAGATGTTTTGAGAATCATTAAGAAAAAACAATAATAGTGTTTGTACATAAATCCTGATGTATGCTGGGTGACTGGTGGGCCAGCTTCCCTTTTCATACCTTTTCATAGGACACAGAGTCAAACATTTCTTCCACCTGTTCAGGCGTTGACACCGCTGTAGAAACGGGATGGGATGAATTTAGCGAGTCTTTTTCCAGAACTCTGAAACGCATGCTTAAAAAGCTGTTGCCCTGGCATGAAGAAAAACAAAGATGAAATTAGACTAAATCTTCAAACTCGGTGTACTGACCAATAACATGGGCAAATCTAGTGGTTATAACAATAAATAATTTTTAAAAATCATGAAAGATATTGGGAGCCCAAAGGTGAGCCATTATCTGGCTGTACTCATGCACTGAAACTGAAATAACTAAAACCAAAGGCATAGCTTGCAGACGATCCAGGCACATCAATTATCTTTAATTTACAAAATAAGGTCACAAGATACAACAAATGTAGCCTTTGCATAACATTCTTTCTTCCCCAGTTTTATCTCGCCTCAAGAATCTAACTTGTCTCAAAAAGGAGGGAGAGGACACATAAAATGCAATGCATTTTTATAATATTTAAATTAAGGTCATGCCAGGCTTGAAAATGATGATTCGTTCTCAAACCATGGCATTCCTGAATAAAAAGCTCAACCTGTTATTCTATTTCAGTTAAAATGACAGTGAAAACACCTCATGGGAACAAGTTACTGTGCTACTGCTACACATACTATTTCAAGCTCCGGGAAGACTGCGTCCACAGACTTGTATTCCATGTACGTTGCAAAGCCCTCATTCAGCCAAAGGTCATTCCACCACTTCATGGTTACTAGGTTACCAAACCACTGAAGGCGGGGAAAAAACAAGACAGGATGACTTGATACGAGTTCTTTCAAGGAAACATTTCAACAGGAGTGCAATCAAAACAGAGTAGCTTGGTTTGTGAGCTGAAAAAAATCTAACTAAATAGAAATATAAAATGCAAATTTGACAAACATGTTGATTGATATGTTATATGTATCATCTCATGTTTCACAGCTGAGTATGAATAGTAGTAAGCAAAAATTAAAATTTAAAAAGAAAAAAGAAAAAAACACGATATCATGCACAGGTCCCGTTAGAGTAAGACCACGGAGGAGGAAATATGGGTACAAAGGTAGTGTTTGCGAAGCTCTACCTGGTGTGCTAATTCATGGGCAATCACAGTGGCCACCCCCTGCTTGTCCGTAAGGGACGACTGATTGCAGACCAGCAAGGCTGTCTCACGGAACGTGATCAAGCCCCAGTTCTCCATGGCCCCAGCCAGGAAGTCAGGAATGGCCACCAGGTCTGCAAATAGTACAAGATATAGAACTCCATTAAAAAGGAGGGAAATACTATCTTCCAATGTACAGCCAACCCCCCCATGAAAACTAATATAGTGCAAGGTAAAGCTATAAAATCTAAGAAAGAACATGTGTGTGCAACAAATTAACTTTAAATAATTGCCGGTAGGGTCTCACGAAAAGATCATAATACCAAGTTTCTTTAAGGGGAACTTTATCTCAGCATATTTGTTGTAAAACTCCAAGAGCTTCACGGCAGAATCCAGTGCGTAGTTGAGCTGGTCCACCTTATCTGGAACAGCATATACAGACACCTGAAAAGTTGGGGGGGGGGAGTTAATTATTCAAATCATTACAAATAAATGTTTACAATAAGAAATATTTCTGCATGTCACTACGTCTTGAAAAGGGCCATGTACCAAGGTGTCTGAAGCATTCCTGCTGACATGGGAGAAATTTGCGACAATGAATGCCACCAGGTATGTGCTCATGGGAAGGCTCTTTTCAAATTCATCCTGCAGAAGCCCACTGGGTAACTTAATGGTCTGATTCTAGAGGGTGAACACAAACGATACATTCAAAGAGTAAACAGGTTAAGACACGCAAACAACGTCCAGTGCAGTCTGACTTTAGGACCCATGTGTATACAAAACCTGAATAAATAAAAATAATAAAAAAAAAAAAAACTCAGATGGGTAGTATTGCTAAAAAGATTTCAGATGATACTCAGCAAAAAGAATACAAATATAAATAAGAGAACCATCACCACCTTGGGCATATTAGAAAGGGCGATGTGGGCAGCTTCTCGAGTTATCTTAATCCGAAACGTAGCTTTAAATGCTGGTTCATCGAAGCAGGGGAAAGCTTGCCTGGCAGACAGAGGTTCGAACTGGGTTGCCACTAGAACACTGGATGGAGAAAGGTGGAAGGTGGCGGAACCCACACAACACAGCGTCAGAGATATGCACATCCTAAGCACGTCCATGGAATTATAAACATGTCAGTCGATGCATGTTCAGAGAAATACATTAACGAAAAAGTAAATTCAGGAATCATTTCAACCATTTCAAAACCCGAAACATCCTTTATCTTTAAGCCAAAGGTACATTTCCGATGATTTTGATGCATGTATAAAATATTTTCTGCTTGTATCAGCTGAAATTGGTTAGACTGCCAGCAATAAAAAAGCAGATCAAACTAATCAGAACCTACCTTTTGTTACCATCTTTACCAATATAAGAGCTGTTATAGAAGCCCATATAGGTGCTGGAAAGGGTAGCACTGTATTCTAGTTCTAACAAGCAGCTTTCCTCTTTCTTCAGGTCCTTTGTTAACTTTATCGCTATTTGTTGCCAAGGCTTGTATTCCAGAAACGTAGCCTTCTTGCCTTGGACGGTAACATTAACGATAATCATGTCAGAGCTGTGTAAAACTATCATTTTGGTATCATTTAGAATATTTACTTGGATAGAAACCTTTCCATTGAACATCATGGTGGTCAGGTTGGGTTGGATTTCGAGTTCATAATGCACTGGCCGAACGTTATCTGGCAGCCTCAAAGAGGTCCAGGGGAATAGCTGTCCGTCGCTGGTCCTGGGGTAGATGAGCTCCATTGTGCCATTCTCCCTGTGACAGCCCTCCTTAGTAAATGTGCATCTTGGTAGAAAGTATATGACCATAGCCACAGAGGCAACCACAACCAGGATAAAGACCCCCACTACCAGAGTTCGGGTGGAGGGCATTGAGCAGGAGCCCGGGCGATCCTGCCGGGCATAGTTGGAAGTGTTGGGCCGCAAGCTAGAGCTGCGATTCATGAACGACATGCCTAGCAGGCGGGCTGAGGACTCATAGTCTTCCTCATCCTCATCCATGTCGTTCTCTCCTAAGCCCCGCACCAGCAAACGGGAGCTGCGGGGCTCATAGACCACATCATCAGGGTCCAAAGGATACGCTGGGGTCTCTTTTGCCAAGTCCACAACATCTGGCTCCTCTTCAAACATAGTGTTCTCAATCATGTTCCTAGGCAATGAGGCCCGGTCTAGAATGGGGGGGCAGAGAGAAACAATGGGTCAGATCACTTAACAGGACAAACTGCTGGAACTTTTGCAAAGATACGAGTTTAAACATTCTTAATTTGGTTGTTAGCTCTGAACTCATTTAATACATACATAAGATCTAAGATTTGATTTTTTTTTTTTTGCATACAGCAGTACGGTAGCCCAGTGGGTAGAGTTTGCGCCTCACATTTCCACGATTGGGGGTTCAAATCCCACCACTGCTCTGTCTGCATGTTTGTCTGGGTACTTTTTCTTCTTGTAGCCCAAAGACATGTAGTTAGATTAACTGGCATCATTACGCTCCCTGTAATATGTATATGGGCCCTGAGTGGATGGATCACTTTAAACGCGTCACCTGTATGACAGCTTATCTGAACACCTGGTACATACCAGGTAGGTTTTGTTTTAATTGCTAGGTTTAGTAACAACTCAGACATCCTGACCATGTGTGTGCGTCCTGCAATGGACTGGCATTACATGTATACTCCTGCCTTGTGCTCTGTGCTGTCTGGGAAAGGCTTCAGGCCTTCTCATGACCCTGTGCTGTCTGGGAAAGGCTTCAGGCCTTCTCATGACCCTGTGCTGTCTGGGAAAGGCTTCAGGCCTTCTCATGAGGCCTTCTCATGACCCTGTGCTGTCTGGGAAAGGCTTCAGGCCTTCTCATGACCCTGTGCTGGATGGATAGGTTGATTTAGTGTGATTATTGTATCAAGTTCAGGTAAGTGAAAGGACTTATTAGTCTGATGTTTGTTTGCAGAACAGGCACTTGTGCAATAAAAATACGAACTATACTGTAAGCCTAAATCAATTTATTTCTTTTTATTCGGGGGGTGGTGCAGCGTGTGACTTAGCCTCTGTGCCTGTATTCGGAATGTCACTGTTTTAAGGCCAGTTTTAGTAGATTAGTCACGTGTCCATGGGGCCTTCAGCAAGGCCCTGAACCCCCAGCTCCATGAGAGCCACTGCAGGTGGCTGCCCTTCACTGCCAGGCTTGCTCTCTCCTACATGTGTGTATGTGTGTGTCATAGAGAACAAGATGTGGCAGGCAAAAAGAGAATTTCCCTACGGGGATCAATAAAGTGTCATTATGTTATACTATTCAATCTGCTATGAACCGAAATAATGCTACGAGACCTTTAAATCACAACGAGCCAGACCAAAAAAATTTAAAAAATGAGCGACTGGCATGGCCTCCATAACCATATATATTAAATGCCGTTAAGAATACATACTTACAATACTTACAAGCTACTATCTGCCATTTGTCAGATTTTAACTTGGCCATCCCGTATTTTCCACAAAAAGAAATATGATCACAGGTAAAGACCAAAAGAAAGACAAAAGGATGAGAAGTCATGCAATTAAAGCAAAAGACATGAATGTAAAATTCATGTCACACATTGAATGTCAGGCATTTTAGCTGAAAATTAAGCAAAGTTAAAAATTTTAATCCTCAAATCTCTTTTCAAAAGATCCTACCAAAATATAACTTCACTTTGAATTCCAAGGCTAAATGAACACCACCCTTCTGAAATGGCGACCAAAATAAATTAGCGCACTGTAGCTATAATGATCAGAAGAGTGCTACCAGGAAGGAGTTCATGCATTTGCATGTCAACGTCAACTGCTCAAAGGAAACTGCATTAGTCAAGTCTCCATTGTAGAACTGCCGAAAAAAATGCCATACTACTAAATTGTCATACTGCAATTTTTTTGCTGCTTGTTAAAAAAGAAACTTGCAAGGTTCTCATTTTCTGTAAGTAATATGTAGGAGAAGTCAGTCTGATATAATTTACTCCAATTTAAAGGTTTTTGGTTACACAGAGTTTGTGAGTGTGTGACATGCAGGCTCTGCCTGTACAATGAACCACCTAATCACAATCATTCTTCACAGAGCTGCACAATGTGCAATACTAATATTGACATGGCATGTTGTATCCATGCAATTTTCACATCGCAAGGACCGTGATAGTCAGCTGAGCTCATCCAATAAGTTATGTTAAAACATTTTTACTCTGGGAACAAGACTTAGCATGCCTTGCAATTTTTGTTTCAAGTTAATGGAGCATATGTAAAAAATCCGGTTTAACCTTACGGTCACTCCTTTTGCACAGCCAATCATGATCATTTTTGTCTTTGCTGTCAGTCTAACTCATAGGGAGTGTGGCATGTTTGAGAGACATTTAACAAAAATGAGTGAGGAAGACAAAAGAGAACAAGAACTGGCCATAAAAAGCAATTTGCCTGCTGTATGACAATATTTTGTATTTCATAGAGAATATTCAGCAAAAGCAAGTGAGTTTTCATTGCTTTGTGTCTGTTGACATCTTGTGTGGCAACACTACCAACTTCTTTGGCACACACTATTAGTAGATAAGTTCTATGTGGCTATAGTTTATTTCAGATAAACGTAATTCCCTTTTTGTTTTATGAATATTAATCTCAAAAATTTCAAATATCATGTGATTTTTTTTTCAATATTTTGCAGTGCTAATGGCCAGTAGAAATCTTCCCTGATCTTAATTAGAATTTTGTGATTAATTGTCATTGTTGACACACCACAGCACACAGTGCACAACAACGAAATGTGTTCTCTGCATTTAACCCATATGTAACAATGTGACACAGCAGGGGGCAGCTAATTCAGCGCCCGGGGAGCAGTGCTTGCTCCGGGTACCTCAGTGGTGCCTTGCTGGTCTGGGATTCGAACCTGCAATCTTTCGGTTACAAGTGCACGTCCCTAACCATTAAGCCACCACTGCCCATTGGGCTTAAGAGCCCAAATCAGAGAATTCTGGATCTAACTGCCTTGTGTGGGGGGTACTTTGTAGGGATGCACTGATACCGATGTGGCATGGGGTATCGGGCCGATACTACGCTCATATTCATAAAAATTCTCCGATACCAAGAACCAATACCACTAAATTGCTACATTATGTTAAAACTCAAAGCCGCTGCATTTTTTGTGCTGTCCGATCAGATTTTGGCATCTAGTGAGAGATTTGTCAACAGAAACATTTTGGAAGGATAAATGCACAGAACACTGGCAAATTTGCGCTCAGGCGGTCAGCAGTTTGGACATATTTTAAGATAAGGGACGACGACAGCAGACTATAAACGGTTATGCTAGTATCAAGAGGAGGAAGGGACAGCACAGCATTTAACACAAAAATTTGATCAAACATCTAAAGACACACCATAAAGCAGAGTACATGGAGCTTGCTAACGTTAGCCGAGAAAGACTGCAACAAGCTTTAGCACACATTCTGGAGACGCGAGAAAATGAAACTGAAGCGTTATTTATATCCAGGGATTGACTGGTACACAAGTACGCATTCACCTTTTAAAGTGATACGTGCGGCAATCGATTGTTGTGACAGCGTGAATGTGTATGTATTTTATGTGCATTTGCACCAATATGTTACGAAATTATCGTGCGGCATATTATATATAAATATGCGTGTGTGTGTGTGCGCATATGCATGTGTGTAATTTAGTTTTACAAAGTTTGCAAAGCTTTAAGGATTAAGTTAAGCCTGATGTTGCCTTGCACATAAAAGAATGATCACAGTCTCTTCAACACACTGAGGCAGAAGCCTACAGTTTATTAAACACTGGTATCAGATCGGTACTCTGTATCAGCAGATACCCAAAGCCCAGATATTGGTATTGGGACAGAAAAAAAATGGAACTGGTGCATCCCTAGTGCATCCCTTTGCTTATTATATGGTTGACAACTGATTGAAAATGCTTCATGATACAGGTCCAAGCTGTTTGCTAGTGCCACACCATCCTACCTGGTTTGCCGTTAGCTGGGTCCTAGTTTGTTTTTCAATAATGACCCAAAGTCCAGGCTTTGTAAGACTTATCTGAAGACACAAAGCTATGGAGTGGTGGGATCGCCCAACCAAAAACCAAAGACTGTTTGGTGTGAGCTGAACTGAAAAGCAAAGGAGAAGCAAAATTCTACCAAAATGTAGAAAATAGCAAAAAGCGAACGTAGATGTGTCTACTCACAGACACGTAAAACTAACAAGCTTTTAAGGACAACTTTAATATTTTCCAAGTACTTGACAACAAACACAGTAATTGATTGATGTCATTATTCTACCTAATGACAGGCCTGAAGTCTAAGGAACACCTTATGAAAATTCTTCTTATTTGCTTGCTATCTTGTTTCCTTTGGCTTCAAAAGTTTCGATTCTCATACTGGCTACAAGAACGGCAGCAATGAAAGCCAAAATTTAGTCAGTTAACCATAGATTTCCTGTTTTTGTAGTACATCAATAGAAACCAACAGAAGCACACAGACATTATGAAACTTCAGGAGGGGGCAAGAAGTTCCACACCTTATACTGTAGATATATAAAGATAAAGCATTGCAGTGGGTCACAATGAGAACAAAGCCTATCCCTGGAGTCACAGAGCACAGATGCAGTGCTACCCAACGAGGCACCCTGACACCAAAGTTACCAAGGGAAAACTTTACAATTGAAAATCTGTTCATTATTGATTTTTTTTTACTACTTCTGTCTCCAGCAAGACTGTGCTTGAAAAATTGCATGCTTTGATCTTCAAGAACTGGATAATTCTGGAGCCAGATTAAAGCTTTTGGGTGACCTAAGATTTCTGGCCGTTTTGAAGTTCTCCAAGAATTATTAAAATTATTTTTCCCTCTGTAGAACTGATTTTCCAGGAACTCAAAGCAATATCTCATAGGGCATCATTTTGAGTTATTTTTTTAATTTTCTGGTATGAAGTAAAGATTCATGCAATTTAAAATTTTAAGAGGGCTGCATATTTTAAATTCAGTGGCATTTAACTGGCGGCTAACTCTTTTCAGATAATGGGTATGAATTCACCTGCCTCACCTAGCAAACAACTAAAATATTTATATATATATAAAATACACAAAGATTTTTTATGTGAAAAAACTGCATCAAAGTACATGTGATACAGTGAAAGTCCCAAAGCATATCAAAAAGAACTGACACAAATAGTTAAACTATTCCATCTTAATCCCCAGTGAGGTAGAAATACTTGTGTCATTGTGCAGCTGCCAGTGAATTGTCAAGAATACTCACAATACAAACTCACCCATGCTTTTCAGTTTGCTTCTGTGTGCATTTACAGTGATTATATTAACTGAAAGAACTTGCATAAAGCAAGGGAATTAACAGTGGGTGGTATGTACACACACAGCAGAATTTCACACTAACACAAGATTTTTTAATTCTATCTAGGAATATGTGGGGCCATGAGTGTCAAAGAATCTCAGCAAAAAACTACTAAAATAAGTCAAATGAATGTTTGTGTTTAACATGTCATGCCTAGATAAGGATGAGACTGGAGAGGAGTTAAAACCCAATACATAACCAGGGGCATTCGCCAGAAAGAAAAATAAACTAGCCACACCAAAATGAGCTGAACTGGCAGCAATGAGGGGGCTAACATATAGGCAGATTCAAAGCTATAAAGAAACCTGACCTATTTTTTTTTCTCTGTATGCTTACGGAAAATCCCCAAACAAGCTATGCACTTTGCTTAAGCGTAATGTCAGTTTCTTTCTATTTTCGGGTTGCACTGCTTTTGCACTTCCTGAATTTCTGAATTTGCTAGGAAAATAAACCAAGCAAAAACACAAAACATGGAAAAGCTATTAGAAAAGGCCCATAATCGGGCACAAACAAAATCAAAACATATCTTCCACCTCACCTTAGCTGAATGTGCCTCATAATGCGAATATTGCTCATACTGAAAATTCGCAATGAACACAACTAACTCAGTTTATTTTGTTGGACCGGAGGCACTGGATTATGTTTTACAACTGGCCCAAAAGAATACACCAAGCATAAACATTGCTAATGAATTTATTATAATTAAGCATTTATATCCTTTGTGAGAAAATAACCGAACGATTAATACTTATAGCTCACTATTTTGACACATTTTACTTGCTGCTCTTGACTGAGACAAAGTAGTTCACAAATTTTAAGTATTTCAATAAGTCAAAATAACTTTAATACCATGCAATCTTAAAACACCCAACAGTGATTAAAAACTGACAGCAGGCAGAAAGTATTAAAAAAATATTAAGCATCAATAGAAACAGTCCGGGGAACGTGGAAAAAGACAGCACTCTGTCGAAAATAGATTTGAACTATAATCGCCTTCACATAAACAAGGGAGATACCAGAAGACGCGGCACTGCAATGACAGCAGCGGACTGGCCAGGCAGCGGCGCCGTCCTGGGCTTTTCTACGACCATCATTTAACACCTGCTGCTTCTTTTTTAAGCAGAAAACTTGGCGCCATGTCGCTGGTTTAGCAGGTAGCCCGCATAACTAGACATCAATGTTCCAAACCCCGGTGATTAAATAACCAGCTCCAGTCGCAGATCACATAACCGTGCGCTGGTCGAACAGATCATAGGGCTTTTAGGGAACCGACGGGGCGGCTGTGACATGTCAGGTTAAGCCGTGCTTCAGATGAACGGTCTAACCAGGCCTCACGTCGTCCGAACTTGTTGTCCGCTTAGATCCGGACCTCGGCTCAGCCTGCCGGCCACCCCGACTGTGCCAGGTGAACCCGCTGCCGGATTTTAGCGAACTACAATCCTACGACAGCAGCTCGCGTCACAGAGAAAAAAAAGTAACTTACCTCCTTGAAAGGGCTCCATGTTCTTAAATCTTCGCTATGCTGAGAACTGATCTTATTTTTTTCGATCCGTATGGGAAAATTAACTGTAAAACGACCCAAAACTTAGCCTACACATGCTAACTGTCCAGCGAGGAAGGCTTAGCTCGTGACGCCAAAGCGAAGAATTGCTAACTCCGACTTCTCAGAATCCTGTATTACCCATTACCAAAACAGAGCTCATTCAAATATTAAAATACTTTTACCAAACTGGCGTTTAAGAACACCAGTAAAGGGGGGGGAAATCACAGACTTTTTTTATTTCAGTGTGCTATGTGACAGAGACTTGTTCAGTTAGCCCACCATTTCAAGCGGATCTGCACTTCCTTCCCTTTTTTCTGACACATGACGAGGCCGAATTCAAGGTCCTAGGAACCGGCGAAGAACTCGCGTTTTAATTGGTTGTCAACCAGCCTCTCCTGAAGTTTTATTGGTCGTCGTCGTGACCTTGTAATTATAATAACAAATTAAAATAAAGCCTACCATTTAAGTGCAGGTTGGTGTGTTTGTTTCTCATTGTGTTTGTATATGGCGGGGTGTAGAGGAAAGTTTGCTCCAGGTCATTAGGGTGCGGTCGCCTTTCTCTGCTAGTTCTATAACCTGTGATGTGTTCAGAAGATCGTTTTAGGCCAATGTAACGCGTGTTTTCGGTATAAACTAAAAATAAGGAAAAATAACTTTTTGTTTAAGTTTTCAACTTGTGCAGCACCAATGAATAGCATTAAAATTAATATACTGGATGGATCGAAGACTCATATTTGTCATGATGGATACAAAGGGAGAGTTAAGTAAAAGCCCTAAAATCAAACGATGAACGATGATGATGGCATTCTTGAACTGTATTTGGGGAGGTTATATCCTCAGTTCCCAGTGAAACTACTTATATAAATATTTTGAGAGAACAATGCATTTTCAGTTCCCCTTTAATACATATACAGACGCTCCTCTACCTGCGAACTTTCAGACATACGAACGAAGAGGACTATAAGTCCAAATTGTGTTCCTTGGGCTCCCGTTTCCTGCCCGCAGCATAATTTTTTTTTCTGTGCTCCAGTTCCGCCTAGTACGACTTCTGGCCACTACTCCCGTCACACAGCAGTGTAGTGCGTGTACTCACAGCATCCTAGTTCTAGTACTTGCGTATACCCTTAAAATGATGTTGAATAACGACTTACGAACATTTCAAGTTACGAACGGCCGTTCGGAACGTATCTCGTTCGCAAGTAGAGGAGCGTCTATATTTTTATACTGTCAGCTCTAAATTCTGGCGCTCCTGACAAAATGTCTCCTGTCCCCATCATAGAAAACAAACCAAGCATGAATATTAATTACTATTAAAGCAATTCCCAGGGAACTGGAATTTGAAATTGTTTTCATTCATTCATCCATCTTCAAACCACTTGTCTAGCAGGGGGTTGTGGGGAGCCTACCCCAGGAACCAGAGCACCAGGCAGGGGAACACGCGGGATATGATGCCAGTGCATTGCAGGCTGCACATTAACACATATGAATAAGGCAAGGTGTATGTAAAACTATATTGATGGGAGAAAACACACTCACTGAGGCAGTCTGTACTTACAGATTTTTTTCGTTGCCTTTTTAATGAGAAGCAGGCCTCATAGTTAAGTAAATGACTGTTTCTCTGTGAATATGTTTGTGCCGTAAATATCTAGCAAATAAATATGTATGTGGCTTCACCTTTTTGGCAACTTTTTCTTCCAGTGCCACATTAACATCCACTGTTCCAAAAAAGATCCAGGTTATGTTTCATGGTTTTTTTCTGTCCTTATTTGTGTACAGCAAAGATGCTGGCACAGGCCTGGGAGGGGATCAGCTTTCACTGGTTCCGGTGCACAGTGTGAGGCTCCGGTTAGGCCTGTTCCCATGATAGCGAGATTGCCAGTTTGAATCCCATGGCTGGCACACTGATGCTAACACCCTTAGCCCTAATTGTTCCAGGGGAACCAGATGCTGGCTGGTTCTGTGCTATGACCCCCTAAGCTTGCTTTCACCTGTATTTCTACCAGTGTCTCATAAAGAAATAATTTGTTGAAATAATTTTGTCCTGGGCCTAGGAATTAATCACGCTGGCCCCGTCTATGAACACAATGAGATGAACATAAAGGTGTGGTATTAAATATTTTATTTGCATTCTTAGAAAACTGTATTGTCATGGAGTTGTACATTTATATCAAGCTCGCACACATTTATTTATGTTCAAAAGCAGTTTTAAAACACTGTTGAGCGTTGTGGAGAATTTTTCTCAAGCCATTCATCCAGCACATGCAGATTCCTCTCTGCCCATCGGATGTTCTTCTGGATTGTTTCAAGTATGACTTCTGTCACCTTTAATTCATGTCCCTGGGATTTTAGCAGGTCAAACAGTGCCTTTGCCTGTCAAGAAAAAATAATTGACAGTGAATGTGTCAAAAGTGATAATATATTAATGTTTAACTTTTTTTACCTGTGATTATTTTACTTTCCAAGAAAATTTTCAGATCCTCTGACGAGAAATCCACCCACCCAACATTCAGTAGTAAACAGTATATTTTGATTAGTTATAAATTACTAACGTTTGCTTTTATGTCCTAATAATTGTATCATGAAAATGTACAGTTTAAACTGGAAATGTGGAGTTCAAGAGTATTTGGACAGTAATATTTGGATAGTTGTTTTGGTTCTGTATTCTTGTGGCCTGTTTTTGAAATGAAACAATTTCTATGACTATAAGGTGCTAACTTTGAGATCTAAATTGCTTTTCATATTGGGTAAACAGTGTAGCCTCCAATTTTAGAAGACCAAAAGTAATTGGATGGCCTACTGCTCAAATGCAGTTGGGTTTCATTTCATTGTTACTTTATGAAAGAGTAGCCCAAAGATCTTGAGAAGTTTCTAGGTTTTACAGTTTGGAGTTTGTCACTGTATCAGCATTAGAGATATAGCAATGCCATTGAAGCAGGCCATCATGCAGCTGAAAAACTATAAGAAACTGGTCACAGATAGCCAAAATCAATCAAAATCAGTGCGCTGATAGATTATTAAGATATAAGAGTGTACAGGTGAGCTCAGCTATTGAAACTGACTTGGCAGACCATAGAAGAGCAGTGAAGTGAATGAGAGAAGAATAGTTGGGATAGTAAAGAAAAATGTGGTTTATAACTGGTAAACAAATCAAGATTTAGGATGATAGCATCAATTTAGCGGCCATCCAACGTCATGAAAGATGAATAAATCTTACCTGATCCAGTTCCTTTTCTGAAGCAAAACTAGACATGGTTCCTGTGAGGATCTTTCTTATAGATGATGACCCCAAATGAAATCTGTTAAAATATTGAAATTCAATTTATTTATTTATGTATTTGAATCTATCACTGCAAAATTAAATTATAAAATTGTATTTACAATATGATATTGGGCCTTTGGCACATTATGGTTTCATTAAATTAATAGAGATGCATTCAGTTTGTCCTGCTTTAATTTTATTAACAAAATAATATTTAAAAAACCCACCATTTGAATATCTTTTTCTACTTTTACATTTTTTTCACTTTTATCTCTATGAAAAATGTGCAACATACAAACAGTTGATTTAGTATCACTGATCATAATCAGTGGGATGTTTTTAAATGTGCTTAATTTCTATAAAGAAATGTATGATTTACACCCTTCATTGAACAGAGTTGGAAAAAAGCACCGTGCCGGTTCTGCTGGAGTAAAAGAACCTTCTCAGGAGCCAGGAGTATTTATTCCTAACCAGACACTTGCAGACAGGTAAGGCTTCATTCTTTGTGCCTAACATTAACGTTTGTTCAGCTCTTTGGTCACGTGTGCAGTTTGCTCAGGACAAATGTCCTCGGTGATGATTCCATAAAGATAAAGCATTTCTTTCAATTCGAAAGGCATTGTGCCTTGGAAGAGTATTCCAGTGTTCACAGTAAAAAACTGTTGTTTTAGGTTGTGACATGTAAATGTTCAGAAAGTACAGAAGTACACCACAGAATGGGCATATGTACAATTCGAGTCAACTGCGCAAGAGTAAATACTGTCGTGTGATTTTGCAATTTTGGAAAATAAATCACCACAACACAACAATATGACAGCTTACTTCTCCAACAGCTTTTTCCAGTTCTTCTGGACAAAATTCCAAGCCAGCGCGTGTCCTGCAGGGTTTCTAGCGATGGCAACAATCAACGCAGGAAGGTCCTGCGTTTTGATTGCCTCCCCTTCCATAGCCAGATCAATCAATCTGCCAAGCAAGCAAAAAACAAGCTCCGTACACATCTAATTTAATTACCTATTAAGTGTTATATAAGACACTCAACAATTTGCCTCATAACACTCAGGTTTCCAAAAACCATACAAGTCGATGTAATCCGTGTTAGGCACAGCATAACAGACTGCAATCAAATGAAAGTGCAGTGTGAATGGTTTTTCTGAACTACTTCTTACTGTAGCTACAAATAACCCACTTAACATGTGGAAAAGATATACATTTGGGACACCAAAGCAAGGATTCCCAGTCAGAGGTGTGGGACCACGAGGATTATATTGGCAACTATATTACATATATAAATATATAATTTAATTTGACTTGATTAAAAGAAAACGTGCTCTCAGTATGCATACTTATTGAGCTTCTCAAGGTCTTTGCTGCAAGTCAGTGCAAACAGAATCTTTTTTTTCTCAGCAGAGGACAGTGTTTGGCTGTAAACCTGAAGGAGGAAATTCCAGTTGGGTGTTTGTTGGGCTCCCACAAGGTACACTGGTCTCAGGACAGCCGTGGGCACACTAATGAAAGACAGGATGGACAGATTTCCGTGATATGGTTAAATAAACATATGTCAAGTCCTTAACAGTCAAAATGTTATGTTAACCAGTCTAAAATGTACGTGTGAAACACCAATGCATATGCCACCTTTAAGTTACTACAAAAGTGATACATGTTTCTGCTTTTAGTGGGCTGACCTTTTGGCTCCATTTGAAGAAACCCATTCACTAAAGATCTTGGAGGCTCTTTCAACACACTGAGGGTATTCAAGGGTACAGGCCAACTCCAGAAGTTCAGCTCGAACCTTCCTTTCAGACAGTGAGCCATCGTCGCTCCATGTCTGTTTATCTATGACATCCTTGAAGTACCAAAGAATATAATTCTGGAAGAAGAAAATGGTTTCAGAAGGTTCGGTAGGAGGTAGTAACGTCCTGGCATATTATGTCTTTACGCAACTCGTGCTACAAATGATTATGTAGAATGAATCAACCTAATGACTATATTAGAAAACTGCACTTACAAAATTTGAAGAAGTATTGTTAAAAGTTACAGCAATTCAAATTATTTATTTCTTGTTCATCACTTATTAAGTACGGGGTCAAAGTGACCCTGGAGCCGGTCCCGGGAAGTGTACGGTAGAAGGCGGGGGATGGCCTGGACAGTTAGGTATCTATGTCCAGCACTTTGGTCAAATTTGCTTGTTTTAAATGTGCTATAGAAATAAACTTTGTCCTTGACCTCTAGTGCATTATAGAAGACAGCTTTAAATGGAGTACCACAAAGTTAAAAAAGAGCAGAGAGAAGCCAAACCTTTAGCTTTCCCGCTGTTTCCAGGATTCCCATTTTCTCCATCATCCAGTGAAGCACATTGAGGTATGTGATGCCCTGCAGCAGTGGCATGTTGTCAGTCTCCTTCCTCAGATAGCGAGTTAGGTCCAAGGCTCTGTCCAATGACAGCTTTCCGGCACTGTATAGCGGCCAATCAGAAAAGAACAATCATTCATGCCGTAGAAAGAAATTTTTGTATGCTCCCTGATTGCACTGAAGGAGGTATAAACTTCCCATCTAAAATCCATAAAATTCAAGGTTGCGAGCCTTTTCCTGTGTTCCAGCCGTTCTTCCATTTTAAATGGAAATCCTTTTTTAGTGATTCCCAACCTGGTCTTATGGGGACCCCCCCAGCCAGTCCAAGTTTTTGTTCCCTCCCATCTCCCTGCTCTGGTAGGGTGTTGGGAGGGAACAAAAACATGGACTGTCTGAGAGTCCCCGAGAACCAGGTTGGGAAACACAGCTCTGTACTTATTAGCGTACATAACTGATAATAAGAATAGATTTTATACAAGAGGGTAAAGTGGCTGGAACTGCACCTTCAGGGTTGGAGGTTCAAATCTGTCCTCCGCTGATTGTGAGTGCAGTTTGCATGTTCTCCTCTTTCCATCCAGCAGTCTAAAGACATAGTCATGCAAACTGCCTTCTCAAAATGATCTATAGAGTATGTTTGTGTGTAAGAGTGTGTTTGTTCCCCTGCCTTGTGCCCTGTATTTCCTGGGATAGGCTCTATTATCAGTGGCCCTATCCTGGATGAACAGTAATGAAGATGGATAGGTTTAAGATTAGCTATTCTTCTTATGGAAAGGCTCTACGGTGTAAATTTATGGCCTGGGAAAATATCAGATTAAAGAAATCAATGCAGTTTAACAATCAGGTATAGGACATGATACCTGACAAGCTGAAGGGCATTGTGAATGAGGTTTGTCCTGTCCTTACTGCTCAGTGCAGAATAGTCATGTTCCAGCAGGGAAATCAGCTCATTCCACCCTCTGTCTCCATAGTGCACCATGTAATACCCATTCATGTCGACGTTGAATTTTATCCAGCTCACTTCTCCTTGCAGACGAACTGTGTCTAATTATAAGGAATGAAGCAAGGTAAATGGCTTTTAAAGTGTCCCTGATACACCAGTGATGTTTGTTCTGCAAGTAAAAAAAAAAAAAAAAACACAAAAATATACACCTACACACAAGCACATATACATAAATATATACATCCATACATGCACACATGTGCACACACACACCGGTCTTTGTCTTCAGTAAATATCTCCACACTCTCTGGGATCCACTGGTTATGTAGGTGAGAGGAACATGCCACAGGTATCTGTTGAACAGACACATACTCACAAAACATACTCGGAAACTAGACAACCATTTGCATTTACATCTTATTATTATATGTGAAGTCGTCTTTCCCTTCATTGCCTGCAAGGGATAAGGATGATTTTTATTTATATATAGTGAGACAGGAAAGGTTATCTTAATACATTTTTTCAAGTGTGGAAGAAATCTATAGGCCTTTTAGAAATTCCTGGTGTAGCTAAGTGATGTTTGCTGTCATAAGATCAAGGATATGGATCTATAAGTATGTGATACTGAGAACCTGCCTCTAAATAATGCATTCAGCTTTTGATGACTCAGAAGTGCTACAGGATGCGGGCTCGCCATAAGTTAGCCTAATGATGCCCTGCAGTTCCTACAGGCCCCTGCAGCGTCACGTACCCTGATTGCAGAGCAGGGTACTCCACGTCATCCTCAAGCACTCCCTTTAAGAACCTGTCCTGTCGGATTTGGACCAGCTGCCCTTTCCTCTCCACTGTAATCAGAGGTATACCCATCTGCTTGGTCCAGGTGTCCATCATACTCCTAATGTCTGGAGTCTGTGAACATGTGTAGCGGTGCTGGAACAGCAAGTGGAAAAAACACATGTTGGAACACGTCAAACAGTGACCTCACATGGTGTCATTGTGAGATGCCCCTAACCAACATGACATAACTTCATTCAAAAGATTTGTCTTTTTCAGACTTCCTAGCATCAGTCACCATTGACACAACATCTAGTTACTGAGATTAATCCAATGAATACTTAAATGTTTAGAATAGGCCAGCACGATGTACAAAGTTAATATCGACACTGCATGCTCTGTACATGAAACTATCACACTGCAAGGACTGCACTGAGCCAATCCTAATCTTTTTGTCCCTGGTGCTGGGCTCAGTTATAGACTGTGTGGTGTGTTTGTGAGAAATTAAACAAGATGAGTGAGGAGAGAAGCGAACAAGAATTGGTCCCCAAAACACATTCGCCTTCGACTGTACGGAAATATTTTGGATTCCATGGAGATGATACTGCAAAAGCAAGTGATTTGTCGACAGTGCTGTTTGTAGGCACAACTCATGGAAACACCACAAACTTATTTGACACTATTTGTTAAGTAATAAGTTCTGTTTGTCTATAGGTTATTTTGGGTTAATCTTCACTTCCTTTTGTGCTTTATAATATCCCATTGTGACATTTGACTTTTTTTTACAATATTGTACAGAGCTAATTTAAAATATTGATGATGTTTTTATAATATGCAATCTAATAGATACACTCAGCCAGTGCATCCATATGCCTCTAAAGCATAATGCAATGCACTACTGCAGTCCACTGGCTTTGTATTAGCACAAGATTAATGTATTACAGCGGTGAATCACTCAACTATGTTAGCAATACTTACAGCTGTCTTTTCAGCTTGGGAGGAAGTGTAGCAAAACTCTGTCGCGGGAAGTGTGTCTGCAAAGGAAGTCTTCAGCCAGAAAAGAGAATATTAAAACATTTAATAGTTTTCAGCATTTGGTTTATGTCTTTGATATTGATGAAATTCTAACAAATAACATAGGGAAGGAGTGCTCACATTTGCTATGGAGTTCCACAGGTCATTGCTTTTGGCATTTTGGTAGCTGTACAGCTTTAGGTAGCGTGTGATTCCACTCCTGAACACCTTCTCAGACAGGAAGTCTCTTAGCATGTTCAGGATACAGGCACCCTAGGAAAGCAAAGGTAGGATAACAACACAGACCCCTCATACTCAGGCCAGTAACTCTTTGAACATCTCCCCTCTGGGAGGCTTTACAGATCACTGTGCACCAAAACAAACAGGTACAAGAACAGTTTCTTCCCACAAGCCATAACTCTTATAAACAGCGGACCCAGTTGCCTTAACTCAGTTGCACTGTTACCCCCGATCGTTACCATGCAATAACTCATTGTTGTGAATGACTCACAATACTTATTCCATTGTACTTAGGGCCGCATGATATCACATATGGCACATACACAATAATCACCTGGGCTTTAGATGACCCGCATAAACATTTGTCCGGACACCGGCTTTTCAGTACTATATGGACGTTTACTTACACCCACAATTTGTTAAGCAGATTAGTAATGCACCTAAAATATTAATGAGAGCCGTATTGTGCCACTCAACATGACAGCAGTGTATACAGTTTTTCTGTACCTTAGCTGCAAACCATAATATCATGATTATAATATCCACCTTCCCATTGATTATCCTGTTCAGGGTGACAGGGAGCCTGGAGCCTATCACTGGTAGCAAAATAGCACAAGGCAGAGGAAGACCCATACACACAATCTGTGATTTAAAGAATTTAAAGTTTCACCTCTCTGCAAGGCCTATGACTATAGAGAAGTGTTTCCCAATCCGGTCCACGGGGATGCACAGACAGTCCAGGTTTTGCTCCCGGGAGCTGGGAGGGAGCAAAAATGTGGACGGTCTGGCAGAGAGCTTGGAGGGAGCAAAAACATGGACAAATTGTGGGTCCCCTAGGACTGTACTGGGAAACACTGCTGTAGAGGGAAAGGGAAGCTAACCAGAGAAAACTCACACAACACAGAAAATATATACTAGCACCACACAGAAGAGAGGTATGGCTCAATCCCACCATCCTGGAGGTTTCAGAATACACTGCAACCCACTGTGCTCCCACAAAAATCACAATGAGCTATATAAATGAACATGAGGGTTCTCTCCTTTTAAGCTGCAAGCACGTACAGCTGACATGACTAAACATGCAGAATCATAATGAGTATATACATGTTTGGGGGATAACACCGCATTTCTCTGTGCAGTACTGACCTTGTCATAGGAGACCGTGTCAAACATTTCCATAATCTGCACCGGAGTTTCAGCTGGGTTAGAGATGGGGTGTGAGGAGGTGAGACAATCACTGGAGATGGCTCCAAAACAAACATTTAAGAAATAATCATCCTGAAAAATACGGCATATCAATGTTAGGACTACGGCCAGCGAAAACAGCAAGAATAAAACATGGATTGTTCCAAGAATAGTGTTGCATAACACAAAATAATTTACACTTACCACTGGAATATCAGGATAGGTGGTGTTGAGCGACACCTTCTCCATGTACCTGGCAAAGCCCTCATTCAGCCAGATGTCATTCCACCAATCCATTGTCACCAGATTGCCAAACCACTGCGACAAAAAAATGCATGCATAAGATTTCAGATGCCATTTGATAAGCATAGGGAAGTAATGCTTGTGAAAAAGATGGCAAAATACCCGGTCCACTAAAACTGAAACATTTACCACAGAAAAGTGATAAATATTGTAAAGAGGAGCACACAAAAAGAATAAGCAAGGAAAATAAAATGAATAAGCTGACTTTTAGACACCAGTAGCATACACGTGCATAAAAACTGGACAAGTCAATGGTCACTGCAAGGCACTATACTCTCTGCTCCTGTTCATGATGAAAATACCTGATGAGCTAGCTCATGCCCTATGATTCTGGTAATCTCCATCTTGTCCTGGGCAGATGATGTCTGAGGATCGTACAGGAGGGCAGTCTCTCTGTAAGTAATTAAGCCCCAGTTTTCCATAGCCCCTGACTGGAAATCTGGTATGGCGATGAGGTCTATAAAACAAAACTCATGTGTAACTGTCTGCCACTTAAAACGGTTATAAAAAACTGTGGTATTTTTAACCTTGTCTTAGATCGCTTCACATTTTCACCTTGTTTTGGCAGTGGGTAACTAATGCCAAAATAACTCTCATAGAATTCCAGCAGTTTTACTGCAACTTCAAGTGCATGGTGAGTTTGATCCCACTTCTCAGGAACTGCATACACTGAAACCTGGAAACATGCATATTTATATATTTAAGCCACTTTCCCCATACTCCTCAACTATAGCTGATGGTTTACGTATTTCCATTAATGTGTTATGTAAAAAAAATATATATATTTTTCTAATATTTTATGAGAATCAAGACAAAGCAAGCAACACTGTATGTGAGTAAGACAGCCCTGGACCATTTTAACACAATGCAGTTTTTGACTGTGTGTGGGGACAAGTATATATTACATCAAGGGGAGCAAATATTCCCTCAATGTCATAAAAAAAAAACTTATTTTGACCTTTTGGGGACATTTTTTTCAGTCCCCACAAGGGGACACTCAATTTTATAAAAATCTGTGACTGTAATCAAAAAGCTAAAAATGCCAAAATACTTCTATTTTGTTTGGTTACTTATGTTTAAGGTTAGGGCTGGGTGGGGGTAAGTTTGTGAAAGTTAGGATTAGGGTTTTTCCACACAGAAATTAATGGATGGTCCCCACAAGCTATAAATACAAACGTGTGTGTATGTACGCCTTATGTTGTACTGGCTTCACATCCACAGTATTGCCTTTTGCCCTAAGTTGCCTGAGATGGGCTCCAGGCACTTCTGTGACCATGCACTGGATATGTGAATGAACAGCAAACGTATATAACACAAAAGTTGACACCAAAAAAGAAAATCAATAAAGCAAAGCACCTCACCTTTACTCCTGAGGACATGTTGGCTGTAACAGATCTGAAATCGCACACTACATATGCCACCAGATAAGTGCTCATTCTCACACTTTGAGCAAAGTGATCCTCCACTACACCATTACCAAGCTCAAGTGTTCGTATCTAAGGATGAAAGAGAAATCTTTTTTCCCTCCACAAAAGGATAGAACTTCCAAACGAAGATGTAATGCGATCACTGAAAACATGAATTACGAAATAAAACTACGGAATAGAACATAACGGGGTCAAATAGCAGCAGAATACCTTTGGCATATTCGAGAGTGCGGTATATCTCTCTTCCCGCTTTATCCTAATAGTAAATGTGGCTTTAAGTTGCGGCTCATCGAAACAAGGGAAAGCCATCCTTGCCGCAGTAGGCTCAAAGTCGGTGGCGGCAAGTATCCTTCAAGGAGAGAGGAAAAACACATATATACTATGGAGTGCATATACATAAGTGCATTTACAGTTAGTCTGTTGTTCTTTAGATGTACGTAATATAAACAGTGCATGGGGAAAATCTTGCAGAAAACTATAATATCTAATTAAGATATTACCTCTTTTCACCGTTTTGGTTTCGATAGCTGCTTTTATAAAAACCGTCGAAGCCATCCGCCAAATGTGCGTGAAACTCGATGTGAAGTTGGTACTTCTTGCCACCGCGGAGTATGTCGTGGGCCAACAGGGCAATCTGCTCGTGAGCTAGATGCTCCAGGACCGTAAGGTACGTCTGCTCCGTGATCCCGTCCATCGGGTCGTCCTCTAGTACAATCTTTGCCATCGTAACATTCAAATCTTTGCTGTGCAGAACTATGTAACTCGTGTCTTGCTTGATATCCACTTCGATCTTAACAGATCCGGTGAAGTGGAGAGTCGTAAGATTCGGGTGAATGCTCAGATCATAGTGGTTTGGGAGGACATTACTCGGAAGTCTCATTTTGTCCCAAGGAAATATGTGCTTGTTTATGACATTATTAGGGACACCGTAGCAGACTAAAAAAATATAAAACCATACGCACAAAAATCCAGTTCGGTATATTAAGATGTGTCTTCCTTTGGTTGCAGCCATGATTCGAAGTAAGGGAACAGCTCGTTTTCATTCATTCGGCATTTTACTGTAGTTCCTGTATAAGAAAACGACAGCGAGATAAAGGTTTGCACACGGATCACAATACAGGATATTTCTTAACAAGGCAACAACGACTGCGGTGTATGGTTGTTGAGCTCACAAATGAAGCGCAAACAAATCTATAGTAGTAGATTAGTAGGCCGATGTGACACGCAATATAATTATTTTCAATAAATTAAATTCAACTGCTTTTAGAAACACTGCATACAAATAAACACATTATATATGCCCCCTGTTACAGCCATAATGACAATATGGCCATAAAATGCTTTAGCGCCGTGTAGAAGTCTTACAATTGTTTATAGTCGGGAAAAACAACAGACGTGACATACTCATACGAAGCTGTTTTCTATCGCACTCAAAAGCTTTCGCTTTCGGTTCATACGGACCTACAACGCGGATACATTATGCGTAATTTAGCGTAATGCTGCGTGGCGTGCACGCAATTTCAAACGCAGTTGAGAAACGCCTGCATGCAGAGCCACAGTTTAAAAGCAACAGCAGTTTCACAGCCGCAGTTTCAGCCCAGTTGCATTCAACGCATGCGCAATAGGATATCGCGTGAACCTTCGAATTCCCGCGGTTGTGCTGTGATGTGCCATGGTGGTTGTTTGTATGTGTCGCCATGCGTATAGCAAAGTTCCCCAATTCCAGCACTGGAGGTCCAGTTTGCAACATAGTTTGCTGATTTCCCTGCTCAGACACACCTACCAAACACGATTAACAAGCTGTTTAAGATAAACTGTGCTGGGTTCTGGCTCTTCGGGACCGAAGTGTCTCTCAAACCAGTCTTTGAGGACCCCTACGTGGTCCATGTTTTTGCTCCCTCCCAACTCTCTGGGAATTGGGAGAGAGCAAAAATGTGGACCCTCTGGGCGTCCCCGAGTACTTGTTTGAGAAACACTGATAAAGAGAAACAACTGCAGAATCAGCTGGAATCCAGGCCCCAATATGTGGATTTGCAGTTGTCATTTTGTGTCAGGTATGTTGTATTTTTGGATAAAATCATACCTTAAGTTACACACTGTATTGACTACTCATAAGTGAAATATTTTGTAGAATCCATTTATATTCTGTGTAAGTGTAAAGTTTGTGTCAGCATTCATTAAAAAACATCCATGATGATGAGCTTTGTGTTCCACAAACAAAGTGGGGGATGGTTAGATGGTGTTAGCTGGGTTAGATAAACCCAGTTTCCCTTATAAGGGCCTACTCCACAAAGCAATTTTAAACAGTTAGCCAGATAAAATAAGTTTCTACAAAATGTTTATTCTTTTATTATTGGCATCCTTACGGGTAGCTGTATCACACTCCTAGGCTACCTTTGCAATCCTGCTTTGTGGAATATCCCAGGCACACAAATCATTTGACTTGTGTTCGTGGTAATGATGAAGCTGTGTATATTTCTAGTATAGAGATATAAATAACTGAATATTACACTATTAGTAAAACATTTTGTTTGTTTCAGGTACGATCATCAAAAGTACGATGATCCCCCTACACCATGACTACATGACAAGTTTATTCAATTTCACCTCCACCACTGATCGACCTCGGGCTGTCAACAACCTGGAAAAATATCCACAATCTCAAGAAGCTTCTGAGAAAAAACTTGTCAACACAAGTAGACAGCTAGCTGACACAGCCCTTCTGAACCTTCCTCAAAGTCCTGCATCAGAAGCAGAGATACAAGCTGTTAACGTCCAAGTCACTGAGGTCCGGTTAGAGGAGACACACAATAACATCACCTCCTTACATGAAAAGATTAAATCTTTAAACTCTGAATGTCAGTCCCCGAGGAAGTGATATAAAAATGGTTGCAACAAACGCAAAATACGGCAAACATGCTGGGGAAGATATGGGTGGGCCACACAGACATAACGGGCAGAACATAGCACAATGGGTGAGCAGACAGCCTGCAGTCAGACATCTTCAGCAGTGTAGATGAGGGATCTCAGCAGAGTTCTCAACAATTTTCCCTGATCCATCCAGAAACTGATTTCCTGTAACATATCCTTTCATTTTCTTAGGAAGGGCTACGAGAATGATTCCTGGTCTTAGAGGAATGTCATATGAGGAGAGGTTAGCTGAGCTGAATCTGTTTAGCCT
>JAODLD010000046.1:26330409-26350923 GCA_026781065.1 Mormyrops boulengeri
CCCAAACGAGCTTGATGGGCCGAATGGCCTCCTCTCGTTTGTAAATTTCTTATGTTCTTATGTTCTTATGACTGAGTATAGTAGATTTGAACTTGTACAGAATGTCTTGTGACTCAGGTGATGAATACATATGTGTACATACCCCGAGAATGCCATGTACAACCATTTAGTGGTCATTTAATTAAAGATGGGAGCAATGCAAATGATTTAATTGAGGAGGGACAATGCATTTTGCAGGTTAGATACAGATCTGCCAATGACTCAAATCAGCAAACTAAAAGCCTAGATTCCTTCAAATCTGAACTATAAATAATTAGTTTAATTCCCTCCAATGGGCCTAATGGCCTCCTCTCGTTTGCAGTTTTCATATCTTAGGTGGATTTTATCATTTCTTTGCTTAGGGGTCCTGCCTTAGAAGAGATGAGGTTATGTCTGGGTGGTGAGTCCAAAGAGCCCAGTGAACTCTAAGTATTTGAGGGAAGGGTTTAAAAAGAAATGTAGTGGCTGTCAGCTATTTCATACATTCTGCAACCATAAAGCTTTCATGACTACTGTCCAGAATACTGAATTATTGTCATTAATTGTCTCTTATTCGGTGCATTGTGGTTTTATATGCTTAGTCGAAGATGCCAAAGTGTGGATTAAGTGCACATTAAGCGCACTGCACTTAGCTTATTTAAGGGATGGGAAACCTTTGGATATTTGCGCTAAGCACGTGAACGCTTCTGCCAAGTCTGGTAGTGTGTAAGTGTGTACTTGGAGGGGCAAATGGGAAGAAGACAGTCATTTCGTAGATAAAATGCATTTTGTGGAATCACAAAAAGAATTCTGTCCCTTTTAGTGTTAATTTTGTAACAAAATGCATTTTGTCATTAAGGTATACATTTCATACATGCAAGGCTTTTGTGGAACCATAGCTTCAGATATGCTACCCCTTGATGAGAGAGCCATACCTCAGTTGTAACTGAAGTACACCATCTACTGGTGTAGTATATACCCTACATGTGTAATGACTTACCATATGCTGCAACTGGATTTTAGAGATGCAACATTTTCATGATTTAAAACAATTTTAACCAAGGTTTGTTAGCGTTTGGACTAGCTAGCTGACTATGTGATGAACTATTAGGTATGTGTTTTTAATAAACAGGAGTAGCTAAGGTACTGTTGACAAGACTTGGACTATAATTCAATAAATATTTTTCCTCACACGACTTATTGGTGGTATTTAGTACTATTTAGCTGAAATAATAGGCTATTTTTGACATGATGTGGCTCCGTTGCAAAAAAGAAACCAGAGATGGCAACCAAAGAAGGAGGAAACATTAGTTCTCCCAAGGAAAGATCCAGCAGCTGATGGAGGAGGTGGCTGCCTACAAGGATGTTCTGTTCTCCAAAGCTTGAGGAAACCTCTGCAACAGGGAAAATGTTGCATGCAGGTGTGGAATGTACATGAACTCATTTGAGCTGGGGTGAATATTGATTAAATGGGACAAAGGGTAAACTGGGACAAACTGGGCTCTGTGGTCTATTAACTTCAGTTCAGTTTTTGTGCTTTCATTGATAAGTTTATGGTTTTATATTTATGAGTAGGATCTTATTTTTACACTGAGAGAGAAAGTACAATTTCAAATATCATCCCAGTTTACCAATACCCACCCTACTTTATAGCATACATTGTAGGTTTTTATTGCAACATTGCCCTATGATGATGATAATGGTAGTCATCATATTTGTAAAGTTCATTATTCTCAATGCTGTTACTGCTGCTGTCATTGCTATTGTTATTGCTAGATTGTCCATAAAGGGCGCATGTGTGTTTTTTGTGGTCTGTGACGGCTGATGTCTGTGTCTCTGTGACATAATAGCAGGCAAAAGTTCAAATAAAGAATGACATAGAAAATAATGAGTGAGTCGAGCACTCGTACATTTACGAGCAAGATTTGTTACGGAGGGATTTGAGAAACACTCACTAATTAGCAACCGATCTTAAGACTCGGCAAAAGACTAAATGCATTTTGTGGTTCCACAAAAGCATTGCATGTAGAAAAAGTATACTTTAATGACAAAATGCATTTTGTTACAAAATTTTGTGATTGTAGAGAATGCATTTCGTCCACGAAATGACTGTCTTCTTCCCATTTGCCCCACCAAATACACACTTACACATTACCATGCTTGGCAGGCGCGTCCATGTGCTTAGCACAAGTATCCAAGGATGTCCCATCCCTCAGATAAGCCAAGTGCAGCACACATAAGGTGCACTTTATCCACACTTTGGCAAACACTGCATGGAAGCTGTGTTGGGACAGCACTGACAGTTCAGTTCACCCAAAGCCAATGGCACTGGGAGTGAGCAGTTAGCTAGAGCTAGAACTAGAGTCCCTATAAGCTAGAATAAACAAGGGTGTTTTTGGTCTAGACTTGAATATTGAGAGTGAGTCTGAATCTCGCACATCCGCTGCGTGGGAGACTAGTTCACAGCTGCAGAGTTTTGTAATAGAATATATTCTGTGGTATATATCCTGCTCCTTGACATCGAAGCAGGCAAGGAGGATTGTAAGAGACCAGCAGATCTCTAAGATATTCTGGTGCAAGGCCATTCAGTGGTTTATAAGTTAATAGCAGTACATGCATTTCATTTTTTGTTTTACTTTATCAAGTCTCATAGTGGCTTTCATGCCCTGACCAGATGGCTTTCAGTTCCTTGGGCCTTTTCAGGCTCAGCTGTTATTTCAGGGGCAGTCTTTGGCAAGGCTGCAAATTAGGGAAGTCCATGGAGTACTGAGGCTAGATGGGCGGAATGCCATGCTTTCCCGTCATCCTGGACGTAGGCGCAGAGTTCACGTGAAATTTGAGCTGACGAGAGTATCCAGGAACAACTGGACGCAAATCACAAAAACGGCAAGATATTTGTTAAAATACTGGAAAATTTTCTTATACATGCAGCACGATTAAATGAAAATACTCGATAAATCTATAAGAGGGCTGTGTGTCATTGTGTCCAAAGTGACTCCAAATAAACCACAAAATAAGGACATTAATCATGAACTCCATTGAGCCTTGAACATTAAGTGCAATGTGAGCACAGACCAGCAGAGGAGTGGGGAGGGGGACAATGATGCTGGGACTGGAAACGAGGCAGCCTGGCCAAGTGGGAGTATGCCCTAAATCACCTATGAGAAGTTATCAGCTGTCAAGTTTGCAAAAGCCAGACAGCCAATGAAAATGACTGCTAGATTGCAGCTGGGGTGCGGTTGGAACAAAGGGGTTTGGTTTACTGGGTAGTGCCCCCTCACCAGTTGCCTGAATAAAAATTGCAATTTGATAAAGACCACATTCTATGCTGGCACTTTGTACCTTTGCATAAGTGGTTTGTTGATACCCAATAAGCAGAATAAATAAGGCTGTATATGTATCTGATACATGTTTTAGAATAGAAGGTTAGCAAGATACAGTTCCCCCCCCAATGCAAACATCAAACTCTGCTGATGCCCATAGTGTGAATTTCCTGGGCATTCTGGGATGGGCTCCAGGATCACTGAGACCCTGCATTGGATATGTGGTGATAGAAAATTATGGAGAAAGGTGATTCATGTCTGCACTGTGTAAATGAAGAACCAGAACAAAAGGGCTAATGTTACAAGTTTTTTTAAAAACTTTTATTGAATGACTTAACCAGGAAGAACAAGCAGTTTTTTTCAATAGGAAGGTCTCTCAAAATCCATGCAAACTAAATCACCCTAAGAGTATTTAACTGTATCATTCAACCTGCTACCATCCCAACACACACACCAACTCACCTGTATTGTATCTGTAACAATACAAGCATTATTGCAAGAAATCTAGAATACTTCAGGAAAAAAAGCACATCATTAAGTAAAAGTTCATATTAAATCAACAAAATACTTTCAGAAAACACTTCAAAAATATAATTTCATGGGCAATCTGCTGTATTGCTATCAAGCCTTATAAGAAAATACATTTTCAGCCATTTATTTGGCATGGATATTTTCTTGGTCGTGGAAATGCAGGGACAGAGTGTGTCATTTCATGATAATGTAAAACAAGACATTTGAGGGCTCATCAAAGATGCCAGATCTTAGTCATGTCTTAGAAAAATTCATAGACAGTTAAACACATATTAGTCCTTGCACAATAGAGCGGTCATACTGACAGAGCAGGTCAGTGTTTTGTTCCAGTATGAAATTCATTGGTTGTGGTTTTGCAGCCAAGTTCTCAGGGACTCCAGGTTCCTCTCCAACCACATAATGTTCTTCTGCACATTCTCCAAGGCCACTTGAGTGGCCCGCAGTTGGGAAGATTGTTCCCTTATTGAGTCAAAAAAAGCTCTGACCTGCAAAAAAATGACCAATTTCCTAATAAATATTTGAATATTGGCTTTGCACCACAATATGTCACAATCATCAAATGCAACTACATTTGCCAAAATTCATAATTATCCAAATCAATAAGGCACTGTGAAAGCAAGAGAAAAAAAAAACTTATTCAACAAAAGAAAAAGGAAAGCACTGATATCTGACCTCACGGAGTTCCTCTTTAGATGAAAATTGAGCTGCTGTACCAATTATAATAGTTCTTATACAGAATGATCCCAGCTGAAATCTGTGGGATTAAAAACAAATTACCAGAAATGAGTAAATAAACAAAACAGCACTGTTGTAATGACATGCATGTCACACACTTGGACAACAGGCTGATTAACTCAATAACTAAATCAACAAATACAAATCTGGGTGTCCTGGCACATATACAGTATAATGAACTTACCAAAAATACTACCAAAATAAGTGTCAGTTTTTTCTAGTGCAATATGTATGCCATTACCAATGAATATTTTTCATTGCAAGAATGACAAATTTAATTCCTGATATTAAATATAGACTGTCCCCAAGTTACAACCTATGTGACTCACAAAGACTTGCATGCGACCAAATTTTTTTAAAAAACAAAGTAGGTGTATGCAAGAATACATTCTGGGTGGCTGTACGCACAGCACCCCTATCCTACCCAGTGCATGCTGCACACTGTGCCATAGCTGCAGCGGCAAAGTACTGTAGTGTACGGCAGCATGACCATCCCAGTCTGACACGCATCTCCCAGTCTCATTCTCAGACCTAAAACTCTGTGATTATCCTATTCTGACGTACGACATGTTTGTTAGCACAAAACCAGGACATAAGTCAGGGACAGTTTATAATGAAGGATAGCTAAAACTGTCCCCTACTTCTCCACAAGTGCATTCCAATTCCTTTTAACAAAGTCCCAAGCTAGGAATCGACCCGTCGGGTGCCTGGCCACAGTGTAGATTAGTTTGGACAAATCTTGCATCCTGATCACAACTCCTTCCATGCCGAGTTCCAGCAACCTGCCACAAAAACAAGTATTTAAAAAAAACATTTTCATCTTTCCAAACTGTCATAGTTCTACAGTAGTGTCCTTCCCTCTAACTCTTGTTTTTGACAAGGACTAAACACACACAAAACAGTATGTGAGATAGAGTGCGACCTCAGCTACCTTGACAGTTTATCAGAGTCCTTGCTGCTCGATAAAGCATCCAGGATTTTGTCTTTCTCCGCCTCTGATAAGGAGTGGCTATACTTATCCAAAAGGTAAGCCCAGCCCTCATGTCTCTGTGCCCCAACCGAGTAAACCGTCTCAGCCACATCACTAGGTAAGCTGTGCAAATCAAAAGGAACCCAAGAGTTAGAACAAAGCAAAATCATACAAGTTATAACATTAGTCTTGTGATTCATTTATGCTTTAGGGAAATACTGATGACTGATTTGAAAGAGTTTTTGTTTTTACACAACTCCTACCATTACAGGCACCATAGACAGTTAAGAAAATAAATAATAAAAGCATAGACTGAAGTTCAGCTTATCATGTTTAAATTATATATAAATAACTGATATATCAGCAATGACATAAAGGTGAGCACTATTAAGCACCTTAACAGTCATGTACCATTAGCAAAACTGTAAAGTGTTGGCAATTATAATATTTATAGATAAAATGTACAAAGATGCGATGCTTAAAACATTCAGTATGATGAATTAATTCGGCCCAATCAGTTTGATCAATGCAATCGGATAAAGCAGCAGATAGAATGTCAGACCTACGAGGGATTATTATTTTATTTTTTTTTACTCTTTTTAATGATTATTATTGTTTTTATAAACTGATACCATGTACTGGATAAGTTGTTATGGGAGATGGATAGATTTTTTTATTATTGATATACTTCAGATACTTCAAGGTGAACAAACAGACCTGATTTTACCATTCGATGTCATCCAGTCATTAAAGAGGTGGTTTGCTTTTTCGACACAGGGGGGGTAGTGAAGGTCACACGCAAGGGAAAGGATGTGCGAGCGCAGTTTGCGGTCTGAGATGGATCCCTCATCGCTCCATGTCTGCTTGGCAATCACAGCTTTGAAGTACTGTAGAATGTATGCCTGTTTCAGAATAAATGAGAAGGTCAATCTACACACACATCATATGAGTGGCTGCAACATTACATATATATACGGCTAGATGTGACCTGAAAATATTCCTGTCATATTTGAGTTTAAACCTTGTAGTATATGTTTGTTTGGTAATGCTTTACATTAACTGCACCTTCATAATGCTTTTATAGTGCATTCATAAAACGTTCAGTACACCTTCATAATGTGCTCATTAAGTATTCATAAAATATTCATAAACATCATGTATGTATACCTTAACATCCTAACATCCCTTAACAGCTTGTATATACGTTAATAACAAATATTATAATTGTATAATCATGTAATGTTTGTTATTAATGTATATTAAAGCTGTTAAGGGATGTTAGGATGTTAAGGTGTACTTGCATGCTACTTATGAATGTTCTATGAATGCATTATGAAGGTGCACTGAATGTTCTATGAATGCATTATGAAGGTGCTCTTAATGTAAAATGTTTTACATTTTTTTAAATCTATTAAATATAACAATGTCTAACTGCAGGTGAGCATCACCCATACTTTGAGGTTCTGCATGACATCACTGATGTTTCTGTGCTCCACCAAGTTGTAAAAGCTTTCCAGGTAGCCAAGGCCTTGCAGCAAGGGAACATTGTGGGTCTCATCCTTCAGATAGGCAGTCAGGTCCAGAGCTTTATCAAGAGACAGATATCCTGCACTAGATACATTCAAGACATTTCAGCACCAAATTGGTTACATGTCACGCTGGCATAATTGCAGTTTCCGATTTTGCGCACTAAATTTTGCAGTACAGCAATTTACAATAATACCAAGTCTAGTCATTTATGCATATCACAGTACGTTTACATTATTTTAATCAATATTATTAATCATTTCGGTATTTCATGCGGGACGTAATATCAAATAAGTACACAGAAACACAAATGTATGCTTTGATTATTCTTAAAAGTATTCTTCTTATTCTTTTGTTGCTCCTGTTGGATTCATGTAAATACCATCAACTTAAATGAATATATTTAAAGTTTTTCAGACATTAATTTATCATATAAACAGCTGAACACAAAAATTGATTCTCCCAGCATTTGAGCAGGTACTTACCTCACAAGCTGAAAGGCATTGTGGATGAGGTTGGCCCTGTCCTTATAGCTCAGAGCTGTGTGGTTCTCCTTCAAGAGCCTTATAAGTGTGTCCCAACCATCCCCCTCATAGTGGACGATGTAGTATCCATTCATGTCAGAGTTAAACTTCACCCAGCTAGCTTCCTGTGCCAGCTCAATAGTGTCTGAAAGCAAGTTTGATATGTTTTAGTTCTACTATCTGATGGCTGCTACACACCAGGCTCATTTGGGCAGACTTGACCTACAGTAACTGTTCGTCACTGGCGGGACACTTGAGTGTGGATGAGGATACAGCAAACCATACAACACATTCAATTTGACCTTAAATATACACCACACGCATTGATCAAAATCATAAGAAATTTCTGCATACCTGATTTTGTTTGCAGTAAATGTCTGTTTACATTTTTGGAGTTGCTTGTTATGTATGTCAAAGGAACATGCCAGAGGTATCTGTAAAACAGTCCAGCATAATTTATTGTAACCAATGCGACACCTGCAGTACATGACACTATAGACCAGTGGTCACCAACCGGTCACGACTCCCATGGCAATTTTCAAGACACTCCCATCCCAGCCCCAAAAGTTGGGGATCACTGGTATAGATGTCCTATCTACATCTTATTGTTGTTAATGCTGATACATCATATTGCACTGTACTATTCATACTATACTGCATTGCATTGATCCTCAATGGAATCCCTGAAACCATTTTAATGAGTCAGTATATAATGCATATCACAGGAAGTCTATTTTCATATGCACAATACTGTACACCAGTGGTTCTCCATACTGTTATACCATACTGGGAACCTCTACCAGAATATTTTCTTTCCAACCCTACCTTAATCAGGCTCAGATGGTCCTTAATAGGCTAGCACTAAATGTGGCAGTTTGAAAGCAGTGTGGGTCGGAATGAAGATTTTCTGGCATGGGGTCCTCCAAGAACAGGATTGAGAAAAACTGCTCTTCACTAATAAGAATAACCATAGCATTCCCTCTAAGAAAGATTCAGTATGAAAAGTGAGAGTTTAATGGCAGTTCACCACCTGTTAGTAACTTCAAATCTTAAACCTAAAAACTCATGAGTAAGAGTCAGCAGAGTGACTCATCTTTGCACTCACCCGTGCTGTAGAGACTGCCACGAAGGGTCACTGGGCCGTGCAGTCTTAATAAAGCGCTCCTGCCTAAGATTCAACACGGAGCCCTGGTGAGATACGATGACCAGGGGTATGCCCTTCTGGAGGGTCCATGTGTTCATGATGGACTTCAGGTCCCAGTGCTCCCCAGCAAAACGGTACTATGGAGTCAGAGAAGACATACAGCTCTGAAGCCAGGGTTTCAAGCATGTACACCAGCCCCCATTGTTGGTGATGCACAACCTTGATCGAATCACTGGCCTATGGTTTGATTTGAGGGCTGACCACCAGGAGCTCCACCACTCACCCTGACTGATGGCATTCTCATTCTAACACCTGGACCATTATATGTCCCCAGTTGGGGGGTTTATTATCGGCTATATAAGGTCACCAGACGAAAAGTGGAGTGCGCTTAAAAACATATGATGCACGGCTTGGAGTGCATTAATTTGCTTCTACCAGAGTTACCACGCATTTGGCTCACACATTTGTACATGAAGACATTTTTTCAGCTTTACAAACCAAAAATATATTTATTAGTAGAATTAACATTAAAAGTTTGGGCGGTAACACAGCATTCCTTCCTGCAAAATTGTATCTTGGGGACCCTGCCTGGTGAAATTTATCTGCAAGATTTCTAAATATGCTGGAATAGCATTACTTTATAAACTATCGTCGAAATACCATATTCTCTGGTTGTAATGTCTGGACTTACAACCCAAGGCACCATCGTTAATTCAAAAATAGTCCATAGACCATAACTCAGTCATTAGTTCGAAACTGCCTGCTGCTAAGCCAAAGACCAGTCTTGACCTACAAACGTGTAACCGTGGTATAAGCATTTTAAAGGCATGGCTGCGGAGGCAACGTAATGTAGATATGTTTATATACACTCTATGGACAAAAAAGTTTTGGATACCTGGCCATTACACCTCCACCTGCATTAAGAGTTCCCTTCACTGGAACTAAGGGCCCTAGTCCAACCCCTGAAAAACAGCCCCATACCATTATCCCTCCTCCACCAAACTTTACATTTGGCACAATGCAGTCAGGCAGGTAACATTCCCCTGGCACCCGCCAATCCCAGAGCTGTCCATCAGCCTGCCAGACAGAGAAACGTGACTCGTCATTCCACTGAACAAGTTTCCACTGCTCCAGAGTCCAGTGGCAGCATGGTTTACACTACTCGATTAGACGCCTGGTATTGCGCTTGGTGACGTAAGGCTTGCATGCAGCTGCTCGGCCATGGAAGCCCATTCCATGAAGCACCCAGTGCACAGTTTTTATGCTGGAGTTAATGCCAGGGGAAGTTTGGTACTCCGCAGTTACTGAGTCAACAGAGCGTTAGTGAATATTACTGTCTACGCGCCTCAGCACTTGGTGACCCTGCTCTGTTACCTCACGTGGTCTGCCATTTTGTGGCTGAGTTTCAGCTCCTAAACACTTCTACTTTTCAATAATACCACTTACAGTTGACCGTGGAATATCTAGCAGGGAAGACATTTCACAAGCTGACTTACTTCAAAGGTGGCATCCTATGACAGTACCACACTTGAATTCCTTGAGCTCTTCAGAATGACCCATTCTTTCACAAATGTTCAGAAACCTGACTGCATGGCTAGGTTGATTTTATACACTTTTGGAAATGGGTCTGAATGAAACACCTTAATTCGATGATTAAAAGGTGTGTCCCAATACTTTTGTCCATAGAGTGTATATATTAAGTCATTGTGTTAATTTAGCTTTATGTACCTCCTAGTATTCAGCTACGTTATGGGTAAACCTTGATTTATTTACGTATTATTAAAACCTGACTTACATACCTCATTTAGGTAAGTTAACCAGGACTGTAAAGTATAACTGGACTACAAGTGCATTACATCAGTAAATCATTTTGGTATTTAATCACTGACCACAGGTCCTGCAGCCTGTATCATGAAGCAGGATTTTTGGGTTACTGAGATAACATATTAGATTTTAAGGCATTCATGACTAAGTGCATATGAACGAAGACGAAACCCATTTAAAATTGGGTACCTTAAGTACAATAAGTTATATAACTAACCACACATCTCAATTCATGACACAAGCTCCAGGTCTTCAGCCTAAAGCACTATTGTTTAAGTGATCTGTAGCAATTTCTTCACTATTTTACTTTCCATTAAGTAACGTTACTTAGAATTAAAGACTATAATCTTGCATTGATTTACTACTGTGATTGGCCCGGCTGGCACTATTTGTTTGGTTATAGAAAATCAATCAACACCCTTCAGATTCAAGAATTCAGCATTGTCCTGGTATAACAAAGCTTAACCAACACATTTTCTGCATTGGTTAGAACGATTTGATTCACTACCATTATAGGGCATAAATTAATAAGGAATTGTTGACTTTTGGTAGCTTTCTCATCCTTTCTGTACACCAGTGCTTGGACCTAAACTCCATCTCTTACAATGTAAATGCATACATCTGTATACTGTATCATGTGACTGTCCAAATCTGATTTAATAAAATATCATGCCATTTTCATGTATGGTAGTATCATGTATCTTTGCAAGATTATTTTTTCACACGATTTCATTGTGCCGTGTCCAAAAATGAATGACTTATGCAATACTACAATTCCTTTGTTAATCATTATTCGAAATAAAACCCATATATAACGTGTACTTAAGTAGTCATAAACTATCTATAAACAGGTTTTTACACTTACGGCATTCTTGGGTGCTTGGTCGCGACTATAGCAGAACTCCCCAGAGGTAAAATCATCAGCACTACATGTCTGCAAACCAAAAAAAGAATTTATATACACTACACTGGCAAATATTTCAAGTGAACAAATGAATGCATGTTAACCAAGTGTATCTTTCAGGAAATAAGGAAGTAATGGTATTTTAGGCAAGTACATTATCAAGGCTCTCCCAGAGGTTCTCATTTTTGGCGTTTTTGTAGCTAAACCTCATTAGGTAGCGGACAATGCCACTCTGGAAGACATCTTCTGTCAGGAAGTGTCGGAGCATGTGCAGGACACAGGCTCCCTGAAAAAGCAGATAGGAGTCAACCAATCAATACCATCTCCATCAGACAGACCAATGACATTGCCTGATTGTGCACAGGGTGTCCGTGAAAGATTACAAGCTAAGGAAACTTGTAGATAACTTGCAGTTTTGAAATTGTAAAGATCATGTTTCCTATTAATTATGTGTAAATATATGCCCAGATCTGGACCCTATATTAGACCCAGGGACAGTTTAGTGTATTAAGGATATAGAAAATGGATGGATGTTTAAAATGACCTACAATTCACAACAGTATAGCAGTATATGCATCGAAATGTTGGTGCTATGTTAAGTATTGACAGTCATATATTCTACCTTTTCATAGGACACAGCATCAAACATTTCCTTTATCTGGGTGGGGTTCTCAGCCTCACAGGATATGGGCCGGGAGGAGTTCAAGGAATCCCGACCAATAGCAACAAAGCAGGTGTCCAGTAGGTATTCCTCCTGAGATGGTGAAATTTGTGAAAAATAATTATATAAAGAAATACATATGTTCTCTCAGCAGTCTTTTTAACTGCATATATGTATCTCAAATAGAACCTTTTAAATGGTGTAAATCTTAAAATTTGACATGTTCATTTATCATCGTTCTGAAAAAACATACCACTTTCATCTCGGGGAATGTGGCTTCAACAGAGACAATCTCCATGTATCGCGCGAATCCTTCATTTAGCCAGATGTCATTCCACCATTCCATTGTGACAAGATTACCAAACCACTGTAAAACAGGGGGAAATATGGTGCTGGGCTGAATAAATAAGGTATACAAAAATATGGTAACAGTAATGCTCACAGTGGATCTGAAGACAAGACAAATACACAGATTCAGAACATGAACAATGGCAACAAACTGAATGGACTGCAAACAAATCTAATTTTAATAAATACATCATACGAAAATAAACTTTTTTGCCGAAGGTGGTAACACTAGACAATGCTGACAGTAGGTTTTGTTTTTCCCTCTGACTGCTCTGCTGTTCATTCCGGGGAATGGGTTTGACTGGTGCTGGGCGATATGCCCTAAACATGATATCGCAATATTTTCTGAAATTTTCACTAAATTGATATTTATCACAATATTCTAAATTTCTTATGTGGAAAACGGTAAAATATGATAGCTGGATTTGAGTTTTCTGATTACAATGATCAAATTGTTTTACTAATAATTACAGAGCATGTGATGGGTATAATGATAAATAAGCAGACCTTAGTGGAATTAGTGTGGATATAGTGCATTATAACTGTCAATTATGCAACAAAACAAGTGTTTAGGCTATAGCACGATAGTTATGATATTCAAATTCATGACAATATAAATGCTCATAATCACAGTACAATTTTTATCGATATATTACCCAGCCCTATCCACACATCATACTGTACAGGAAATTTAAAGCTTCCAGTTAGCTTAACTGCATTTCTTTTGAATGTGAAAGGAAACCAGGGTACCTGCAGGAACCTCACGCAACACAGGCAGAACACGGAGGAGAAATATGTTCTTTTTTTTAAACAGGGACGCACAGCTGATAGCACTGCTGCCTGACACCAGGGCTGGGGGTAAGAATCCGGCCTCTGCTGTGTGTCTGCGGAGTTTGGACGTTCCACTGGGTACTCTGGTTTCCTTCTACAGTCCAAAGATATGCAGCTAGGCTAAGTGGTATTCTATAAATTGCCTGTAACGTGTGGCTGTATGCATGGGTCCTGAGTCTACTCCTGTCCAGTATATGCAGGATGGATGGATGATTTTTAAATGAGTATTCCATGTGACAATATATCTGAACACACTGGCTGGTACCTACAGTACCTGGTGAGCTAGTTCATGGGCAATCACCAGAGTAACCCACAGTTTGTCAGAGGCAGATGAGGTCTCAGGGTCATAGAGAAGGGATGTTTCCCTGTAGGTAGTCAGGCCCCAGTTCTCCATGGCGCCTGACTGGAAATCAGGGATGGCAATTAGATCTGTCAAAGAAGCAAAAATAATGAAGATGAAGACTCATTTAACAACTTAAATTTCTCAGACCATTTCATAAACCATGGCCAGATGAACACGTTTGCACAATGCAAAGTCATCTTTAAAACCAAAAATGCAGAAAATGGAGGCTTACCCTGCTTTGGGAGGGGATATAAGATATTAAAATAATTCTCATAGAACTCCAAAAGTTTAATTGCAGCTTGCAGGGCATATTGTGTTTGATCCCACTTATCAGGAATGGCGTATACTGAGACCTACGGGAACAGCGTTAAGACAACATCGAACCTTTTCAAATCAACATTTGGTTTTAGTGTTAAAATGGTTTTACAATGTTCATCTTGTGCATCCACAGATTGAACTGCAATTAGAATTTGAAAAATGATATACAGAATATTTGTAGATATAAACTGGCACAATATTTCTTCCAAAGCAACATGCAAGTGAGGATCAGAGAGCAGAGTTAGACACCCCACCCCTGGGGAAATTGTGATTAAGGACCTTGTTCATGGGCCTACTAGGAACATCACTCTGGTAGCCTCGGGATTTGAACTGGGAAATTTCTGATTACAGGCACTTTTTAGGAATCCTAACCCACGGAGCCCCAAACCACCCCACAAAAGCAAACTTAACGTGTAAAATATGATGTATTATAAAAAAGATTTCGTCGTACATCAATGCCAGACGAGGTTCTTCCACTGACTGACTTGAATTCACAGACAACGAAGGCCACCAGATAGGTGCTCATCCGCACGCTCGTTTCAAAGTGATCCTCAAGCAGACCTCCCTCCAGGGCCACCGTTTGTTCCTGCCAGCAGAAACAAACACAATTTTGAGGCCTGCCGATTTAAATAATTTGGCACAAGATAATAAGGGTTTGCCTTGAAGTAAGTGCCGCACAGGATTGCCACACGTACAATGGGCATGTTGGAGAGTGCAATGTGTTCCCGGTTTCTTCTTATCCTAACAGAGTAGTTGGCTTTGAAATTCGGCTCATCAAAACATGGAAAGGCCATCCGTGCAAATGTGGGCTCGAAGTGTGTGGATGTCAATATTCTGCACACGGAACAGAAAAAAATAAGTTTTATTTTCTTGTGAAAAGAACCACAGGGTATCATTGTGATACTTCCTCTCGTCAAATCTTATTTTTCAAACATCTATGAGAGCTGCTTGCTTTTTCATTTTACTTTGGCTGAAAACAGAAGAGCATTACCTTGTCTCCCCCATTTTTGTTTTGTATGAACTCTTGTATAGGCCGTAAAATCCATCAGCTAATGGAGCAGCAAATTCAAGATGAAGGAAATACTTTTCCCCTGCAATCAATATTTTTGGAGAGAAAACTGCAATCTGCTCATGGGGCAGGTACTCCAGCACGGGCAGAAGCCTCTCTGATTGGTAGGCCTCACTCTCATCCAGGATGGTTGCCGTCTTGACGGTGAGGTTTTTGCTGTGTAGTACAATCCAGTTGGTGTCATTCTTGACGTCGATCTCAATCCTGACTGAGCCGCTGAATCTGAGTGTGGTCAGGTTGGGGTGTATGAGCAGGTGGTAGTGGATGGGTATCACGTAGTTTGGCAGTCGGAGTTTGCTCCATGGAAATGGAAGGCCATTCAGAGCTACATGGGCTTTCTCTCTCACGGTGTCTTTGGCTTCTAGGGCAAGACTGGCCTTAATGACGAGAGTCAGCAGAAGAGCTAAAGTCGACAGCGACATCATAGAAGGGAATGACTGTAAAATGTGTAAATTAAAATGACATAACTTGGCATGAGCACAGATAAGAGCACCTACGATGTCAGCACTGCATCTTGAAGGAACTCTTAACCTAAAGGGGAAAATAATAATAATAAAAAAAAATGTTAGGCTGTGCCTTTAATTTACTGAGAATTTATACATACAGTACTGCGTGAAAGTCTTAGGCAGCAAAAGAAAATGATGTTTAAATGATCTTTATATTGATGTAAAACTATGCTTTTATGCTTGTCAAAGTGTGTTAGTTTAGCCGTTTCAAAACATCTTCTAAAATCACTCCAAGTACTTGCAGCCACCATCCACTACACCCGTGTATTTTTTGACTTAACCACTAACACACCTGGTACAGCCAATCAATCTCTCATTGACTTTTTAAAAGTAAATAGGTTAATTAATTAAGTTAAGTGGAGGTGAAATTTAATAAAGTCATGGAATGGCTGAGGTGCCGGAGGAGAGGTTTGGGAACTGAAGTGGTGTTCATCTAGCCATCCAACTGATGTCATTTTTACTAGTTTTTATTCTATTACCCCTAATTTATATGTGTTCTAATATTATATTATTTTTTATTCAGAGTGAATGTGCTCATACTACCCAGATAAATAGCTTCAAACATATCCTTTGACTGCCTAAGATCTTTGCACAGTACTGTACGTATATAATATATGCATGCATGTATGTATGTATGTATGCATGCATGCATGCATGCGTATACATATGTGTGTGAGTGTGTCGTCCTCTTAAATTACACATCATAAAAGTCAGTTTGGCCTACCCACAGGAAGGAACACGGAACAACAAACACAACATAATCCCTCATATTAACAGAAGTTCAGTGTATAGGTCACACTAACACAAGGTCAGAATACATATACATGCGGCTTTGCTTTAAAGTTAAAGCACAGAATGAAAGCTGCCTTCAACTGCAGCGCAGCTAAGTAGCTACATGCATCGCAGGCGACTGAGGAAACGTTCATTCATTTGGAAGCGTGTTGCTGTGCAGCTCGCCGAGTCCTCATTTTTACGTCTAAGGTCAACAGATTCACCATAAATACCTTAAGGACTGTCATTAATTTAGAATAAGCGCTGATAATACATATGTGAGACATTCACGGCCTGGTGTTTAGAGGAGATATTTCCCTCTATTTAGGAAAACGAACCGTGATTACCTTCAGATCTGCTGCATCACTCGGCTTTCTGCGCTGTGGTCAGCTTTCATTTTCTCTTTCATGTATCTTACCCAGAATTCCCGCCTGTGCAGCTGCTGTTTTTCACGGCTACCGGCTGCCGCGCGCCCTTCTATATGTAGATGGCAGCAGAAAAGCTCTGGCTCGCGCCGAAGAACAAAAGCGGCTGAGAACAAATGCTGTCGCTCGCGCTGCTATGTCAGATATGCCACGATCTGACCTACTTTTACCCGTCTGCTTTCAAAGCTTTCAAGCTGTATTGTTTTTCTTTCTGTACCAGTGTTTTTTTCATTAACTTTTTTGCTTACTTCTTCGAAGTTCTTTAACAGATGCAATAATCAATAACACCAATGGGAAAACATTGAGAAAAACTGGGAAAACATAAGAGTTTAATCGTGGGATAACAACTTGGCTTGGCATAATTGCTGAAGAAGTGAATGTTGAATAAAGTGCAATATAACAATGAGTGATATTTAGAGTTGTTAGACATCTCGTATTTTGCACGATCGTTCCGTGTTCAAAGAAAAAAAAAATTCCGCATTTGAACCGAAATGGAACGGGATGTCCCTCCCCCGTTAAGTGAATTTTGTCTCAGTTCTTCATTTCTTCAGACTGTAAGTGGCAACCCTGGGACCATTTGACACAGGGGCACAGTGTGAATTGCTTAAGCTCCACAAATGTAGACATCTACCTTCTCAGTGGACTAATTAGGTTGAGGATGCATATTGCTTGTCATAGCTGTAGTAAAGTAGTCACTTACTAAGTGTAATGTCACATTTTCAATATTAATTGTCGTAATAATAATAATAATAATAATAATAGGATGAAGAAGGAAACTACAGGCACATGGCAGGGAATAATCCGAGATAGGGCACCAGCCCGTCATAGGGCACAGGAGGATAGGGTCCAGACTCCCAGTACTGCACTGCATAGGGCAAGCAAGTACAGAAAATAGCAGGCTTGCCAACTCACACATCTGGCTCGCGCTTTATGACTCTCATGCACAGAGAAATCTTACAGCAAATTTATATTATTCTATTATAAACTTAAACTCAGCTGCATCAAAAGTGTCGGGGTAGTTTGCAAACCATACAGACTATGTACAAGGTAGTAAAACTCTTAGACACATGTAAATGCATGTGCATGTTTGTGCAAACTTATCTCGAATTTAAAATCTCATGCCAGCCAGCTGACTGAAGTTGGCAACACTGAAATAGATGTATAACAATAATATTAATAATAATATTAATAATAATAATGTTCAGCAGTGTGCAGCATGGTGACTCACACATGCAGGGTTGGGTGTTTGAATCCCATAACTGGCCCTCTGTGTGTGGAGTTTTCATGTTTTTCTCTGTGATCCTGTACGGGATTCGAAACTGTATGGACTTTGGACGCTGGAGAGACAGATGCAGGATAATTAGACACTTTTCTTCCCATTAATTATTTCAGGTTGTGAAACGTTGTTTGTTTGTGTTGGAGTGACAGCCTTCAGTGGCAGAGGCATAGAAGAACGAATCAAAGTGCTTCATGCTTAAGCTGCCTTGCAGAGCACGCATTCGCACCTCTACGTGCTTCAGATAGCAGCCCTGACATGACAGCCCTACCATCTGCTACTTGACAGTTTGTGTTCAGTGAACCACCTGCTGGGGTCTTAAACAAAATGCAAATATGACAGAAGTTATAGTTTTATATAAACTGGATAAACCCTGGGGGCAGATCGGTATGTGGGCTTCAAAGCAGATATGGACCTTATGTGTAACGATATTATAAAGTTCTGTGAAGTAACATATTTGCTCTGAGGAAGCAGTACAAAGAAGAAATGGCAGATGAGTGCATACCACACATAAACACATTGTACACCCCCTAACATAACAACAAGTGATGTACAGAATAGCTGCCATTCACTAACTATAGGTGCAAGGGGCTGTTGGGTGGTGGAAGTTTATTTGGAGTGTAGCTCTTCTTCAAACAGTGTGCTCTTAACACCTTGTGTCAGAACTGGCCAGATTGTAGCAGGTGTGTCGTTCTCTGTGTATGTGCTTTCCAGAATGTCTTGGCATGGATTTTTTTCAGCCAATAAGCATCTGAACTTAGTTAAATATGCCATATTACTCAAAATGAAATAAATAAATATATTTAAATTAATTAATTACTTAATACTCTATTAATTCAATGTCATTTTATTTAAAAATACATAAATAAAAATTTCAACAATTAATTAAATTTGTCCTTTTATTTTACAATAATAAAAAAATTATTTTATATGATCACTTGAATAATTCAAATTATATTTCACAGTAAAGTTCAACTTTTCACAGTGATGCATTTCCGGTTTTCTGAACCAGCTTTGTACTTGATTAAAAAAATAAGATTAAATATCTTTAAATTATAATAGGAACTTTCTAAAATTAACGTTTTAGAATATAATGACCACATAATGTATTATAACATAGTGAAATGGCCTGTTATAATATAACAATAATTATAAACATAGAAACCATGAAATATACAATAATTGCGGCACAGAGACACTGTAAACTGCAATCATTGGCATAACACGGAGAGACAGAGGACCCGTGAAGAGAAAGAGCAGCGATTTAGGAAGTTTGTATAATAAATGCATTGTCTGCTTGTCTGCTATGAGATCAGACATTTACAGTATTAGATGACATACAGGCACAAAAATTTCAAAACACGAAAATAATTTTCTGATCTCCCCTATCTAATTACATGCTGTTTTTTTTAATCCGCAAACTCACTGGCTGTGATCTCAGCCTCTCCCAGCAATTTCCCGACTGGATCCCGATCCAAAGCATCTCATTTCACGCCCCCAAATCGATTCCTTTCCATTTAACACCGAAAATGGTCTGTGAATATGAATTCCCTGAATGCGAAATTCTGGCATCACACCATTTATTTGAATACTTCTGGTAGTTGGCTTATTTACAGTACTATACCCACACATTCTTGTTTCCTCTGAAGCTCACTCATAAATTGTTTTAATATTACAGTTTTAATCAGTGGCCGAATCCACTCAAATTAAGCAACTCTCGCCCATCTTACAAGTGATACTGCGTTAAACAGTGCAGCATGTAGTCAGTCCTGCTACGCGTGATATTACACCGAGAATTTGTTATACCGCTATTGATATATTACTATACCGAAGTCCAAAATACAACGTGGAATCGAATTTGTATTTACACGATTTGCAGTCTGAGAGAAAAGAACTACGTGAACTACAACGCGATATGGTATTAGCGAGTAACACTATTTGCAAGCAAAAATAGATATCAAAGTGAAGGATATTTATGTAGCCTACGATTAATGAACTAATCCTTCTTTTGAACCCGTTCTTTTCAGTGAATATGTCGAACCGATTTTCAAATCTAAAGAATCGAACTTTTTGTGCATCCACGCATTGCACAGGTCAAAGTCTTCGATTCTAAAAATCTAAAAATATGTGACAAATTATCATATAAAAATACAGCAACTTCTTAAAAATCACTTACATTCGCTAATGTAAAATCACTTACATTACATTTGCATTTACAGTAGCCACAGTGTTCCTCCACAAACCGTACTGTCTGCATGCCGGGCTGGAACTACTACCTGACTAAGGATGGTCAAATTGACGCTCCATGAAACATTTCCTGTATTTTTTGACCGTGCTAGATGGTGCTCTCTGTTCAAAAAAGGCTCAACGCTTGCCCCGAAGTAAACCAAGAGCACCATCTAGTGGGCTGAGAAAATATATTAAATGGTTCATGATGCGTTGTCTTGGCCATAACTACTCCCGACT